>JAUEPR010000099.1:0-152285 GCA_030435655.1 Armillaria novae-zelandiae | reverse complement strand
TCTAGCCCGGCTCTTATTCAATCATTCTTCCAGAAGTAATTCTTACTGGCAACGGTTCCTCGACAGTGTGACAACCGCGAAGGCACTCGTCATACAACAGCTTGCACATCAGATTATCGGCTTATCTCTCACATGGTTTCTGGACCGGGCTCCTCAGGTACAGTGCGTCACTTTAATTTAGTATGCGCCGATCGTTTTAAATTGCAATCCTTTTTGTCTTGGTTTAAAGGAGCGAGCTCTCTTGGTAATAGACAACTACCGATGGCCGAACAGGGTTTATGAACTTTCCGTCAAGCTAGCCTGTCAAGTACAAGCTGTAACTAAGTCCCAGTTTGGGTCTGTCACGTCATGTCGTTTAGACAGGTAGTATTATTGTTTAGAGGTACTTATTATGTACACTCACTTAGTCCTTAGGCCTGTTTCTCTCCTTGTACTGTAGTACCAAGTATATTCATTAGATCACAAAATTACATGTCTGGAATGTATGCAGTTGTAACAATGCATGCCACTTCATTTCAGTGCAGCTAGTATCAAACACTGGGCTCTCATACTTAGGATGACCATATCTTGTATCTCCCTAAGCTAGAGCATGCACTCTACCAATAGTCACTTTGAATATACATGGTATTATGTTTATTTTAATGCGCTCTTCTCTAATCTCTCTTATCTCAGTCGCGGGGCTTCACAACTTGTGTATAATGTTATAAAACGCGAAATTACACACGTAAATGCCTAGTGGGCATGTCACTGGGATTCTGAATCCGACAGATTCCGATGATTGACTTGGAGCTGTTGGAGTTGGCGATGGACAAGGCCCATGGAGTCCGTGGCATGATCATTACAGATCATTACAATGCTGCGACATTACATGCTCGACATCTGGATATGTTTTTACCATGGCAGGAGGCCCTGTCTTATGGAGCTCAAAGTGACAGGCTACCATTGCCCTTTCCACCGTTGAGGCCAAATATATCTCTCTCACTTGTGCTGCTCAGCAATTAATGTGGATATTGTCATGGATGGATGAAGTCCAACTTTCTCAGCCAGGACCTGGCATTCTTTATGGGGATAACCAAGGTGCTGTTGTGTTGATGACAAATACACAATCTCATCAGAAAGTCAAGCACATTCGCATACATGAACATTTCATTCATGAACTAGTCAAGGATGGAGAGCTGCACATCAACTTCATTTGGGGAAATGCCAATCCAGCTGACATGTTTACAAAACCATTGCTTCGTGATACCCACCACAGCTACTTGAAGATGCTCAATATTGTCTCGATGGAGTAGTATGGATATGGGGGAGTGTTGGAGGTTCATCCATATGTTATACCTTATTTCACTTCTGATCATCTCTTGTTCCTGTTTACCTTTTATATCACTACCTCCTGTCCTTACTGATCTTACTATATAAGCCTAGCCGTAGATACCCTGTACCTCAGTCGTTTTGCCTACGCTGTGCCCGACTGAGCCGTTACTTATATTCTTCTATCAATAGTAGTGGTAAGTACTAAGTAGTGAGCTGCAGGCAGGATTCGTGCAAATTTGTTGGTGACCGTGGGAACATTAGGTAACGACCACTGTCGCGCCGTGCTTTGGAACGTCCTCTCTGCAGGCCTCTTTGGTATTCGTTTGCCTTCTTGTCCTCATCCGCATCGTTTTTCTACGTGTGGACAACCTGTTCAATGTCGTCTCGTCTCAATGGTTACTCGGATACCAGTTCGAAACGTAATGTTCGAGGAACTGTGGATAATCGAACCGAGAATACAGCAGCAGGACCCAGCAAACTAGAAATCGTTCACAGGGCTTTGTTGGCGCCGTTCAGCCATAGAAAAACCGACTCGTCCAAAATTCTATCAGACTGTACGTGTCTCATCACTCTGTCCTATCCAGTCCGACCGGATGATCTCGTGCCCGACCGTGCCGCGAGTAAAAAACTGATTTTTGACTCTCTCTAGTGGCGCCTGTAATCATGACTCCACGACTATTGAATACATCCACGGTTAACTCGAGACAACGTTCGACTGTCGAGAATTCAACTATTGGTCGGTCTCGTATGGATTTTGCTACACTGGGCCGCGCGCCACTTCGACTCGGAATGGGTTCTCGACGCATAACTTCACGCGACCTTGAAATCGTAGAGGCCACCGAGGAACTCCTTCTGTCTGAAGTACCCGAGCCAGAGGGTGTCGCCTCGAACGTCAGTCTTCTTCGCGGTTTCAATGCTACCGTACCTAGTGCAGAGCAAAGTCGGACACGACGAAAGCAGATGCGGAATGTTGACGCACCACACCTTGGGCTCAAGAAGTTAGGAATGCATGCTAGAGGAATGCTTGCCGATGATGACGATGGTCAGAGCCTCACTAGCGAGGATGACGTCGTAATGGTTCCACGCGCCGATACAATCCGGAAGACGAAGAGAAGAAAGGGCAGGGAAAGTCTAAGTGCATCAAAAATACTGGGCAAGGAGGAATTGTCGCGGCAGAGGAAGGAGATTTTACGGGATAGAGAGAACATCAGTGTTCGAAGAGTATGTCTAGGCTTCTCATTCCTGTTCTTTTGCACTTACTCTACTTTCTCAGAGTTTGATCAACGGAGAAATAGCAGAGATCACGAACAAAATTCAAGCACTGGATAATATCCGAAATAAACTTGAGCAGGACCTCCTGAAATTGCACGAGGATGAGTTGGAGCTGGATGATGAACGTAAGTCTTATTGCAGACTACTTCCTCGTTCTAAGTGGTGGCATGGCAGTCGTGGGTGTACGGGAACGAATCGAATTTGAGCAAGAGTCAAGTCGAACTCCGAAGAAGAATTCTCAGCCTATGCATCTTCCCCAAAGTTCACGACGACGGAAAGGACCTGCCTTTCTACCTTCGGAACATGATGAACTCCCACCAGGCGTGGCATTCATGGCAAGTAACTTCATTTCTCTCGTCTGCTCTATTCTGATCTTTGTTTGTAGACTCTGGAGTCGCATACGACACCAATAACGGCCTTGGACTTTTCTGAGCCATACGGTACCCTTGTTAGCGCTTCCCAAGAAGATGCCCAGCCATTAGTCTGGGACCTTTTTTCTGGGACGGAGATCGGTCGTTTACGAGGTCATACTGGAGCTGTAAGGTGCCTGCAGGTGGAAGACCATGTCTGTTTATCTGGAAGTGACGACAGCACAGTCCGCCTTTGGGACTTGAGAAGAGTAGAGAGCGATGATTCGGATGGGTGGGGAGATGAGGGCGAGATTGTCAGTCTCAGCGACATCGTTGAAGAAAGCGAGAGTGGCGACGAACCCTCACCGAGACCAAATGGAATTCGGAACGGTAAAGAATCCCTGGAGCGGCGTAATGATACATGCGCCAGAGTATTGGAAGGCCACACCAAGGCCGTAACTGCCCTCTACTTTGAGGATGACTGCTTGGTATGCTAGTCAACACTATCGAAACAATTTCGATCCATTCATCCCGTATAGGTAACAGGTGCTTCCGATAAGACTCTTCGACAATGGGACTTGACGACTGGTCAATGCGTTATGACTATGGATATCTTATGGGCGATGTCCCACTCATCGACGTCAGTCCCTGGGTCCTTATCAAATGGCTTCTTCTCTGGTGCCACTGCATCGATCGGCTCTTTTGCGGTCCCAACGCCTCCATTCTCAGATGGAAGCTGGGAAATGTACGAAGATTTCGTTGGTGGTGTGCAGTTTTGGGGTTACGGTCTAGTTAGCGGTAGCGGGGATGGCGCGGTTCGAATGTGGGACAGTACGTCCTCTATCTCCGCGTCTTTTCTCATCAATAACTTTGTGAACACTCAAAGTGCGGACTGGACAAGCCCATCGAACACTTTTGGGCCATACAGGACCAGTAACGTCTATCCAATTCGACGAGATACATATCGCGAGTGGAAGTCTGGATAAGTCTATTCGGGTAAATCCATCTTCTTTCGTCCGCCCTGTGGTTGATTAAACAATGCCATAGATATGGGATCTTCGAACTGGAGGCGTGTTTGAGACACTGAAATACGACCACGCTGTCACGGCCCTGCAATTTGACACACGAAAATTAGTTGCTGCAGCCGGTGAAAATGGCATAAAGGTACGATCATTCGTAAAGGACGTTCTTGATGACCGACGTGTTTTGGGTATTTGTAGGTTTACAACAGAACGAGCATGCAGCAGTCAACGCTAAGCACCAACGGTCACACCCACCCAGTACAACGGTTAAGATACATGGACCGATACCTTGTCTCCGGGGGTCGCGATTCCACCGTCAAGATTTGGTCACTATAGCACAACTACTGTGGAACGACAATACTTATGCGCATTAAAGTTATTTGGTTTATACTTGTCTGGCTGGCATATACTCATGGACATATCCACAAACCAATATCCCTGCACATCAGATGTATTTATACGCATACAGAACCTAGACTAAGCTCTTCCAGATGTTCTGTTGAGCACAAGCATTCTCACGCGTCTCACGTTACGGAAGGTTACGGATCCGGAAGACGGCCGCACAGCCTTTACCTTGGCAAGCTCATTGGCTCTTCGCAACGATCAACACCCCGATTTTCCCAGTGACCTATCGGCATGCTGAGATCTACAAGCGCCCGTGCCTTATGGTTCCGGGGAGTCTACGCCGCTCCTCGAACAGAGAGATGATGGCCTGAAAAGGCGTGTGTGCAGCTTGCTTGTCTTCCTACACTGGTGTAAGCGCTAGGATGGGGCTGCCTATTCTCTTCCTGTTCCTCGTCCTCCAATTCTTGCACGTGCATGCTACCGTGAATGTCTCCTGGTCTACCACCGCCTCGGATTCGTCGAAGAATGTGGTGCAGGCTAATTTCCTAGGAGTGAGTTTCGAACTCAGTTTTATGGATCAATATTGTGAGTCCACAATGCTATTCTACCGCTTTCGGTATTGACCTAGTCTCAGTCGGCAATGACACGTCCACAATTCCCCAAACAATGCTGAACTATCTTTTCGAAATACGCACCCGCACAGGGTCCAACCCTGTCCGGCTCCGGATAGGTGGTAATTCGGCGGATAGCTCAACGTATTTACAAAACCAGAGCTCGCCCATGCTCAAACTCACTGACCCGAATGCGAACTACAACAACCAGCCTGTGGATTATGGCCCTATGCTATGGCAGGTACTGCAAAATGTATCAGGCTCGGTTGGGGGTACGGAGTACCTCATCGGCATCTCTCTCAGCGACCCTAATAACACCATCGGATCTAAAATCGCGGGAGATGCAAAGGAGATATTGGGCGATAATTTGGACTCGATCCTCGTAGGAAACGTCAGTCGTCTAGCTCCCCTGGTCATTTCTCGCGTATCTCAAATTTAATCATACAGGAACCAGATTTGTATACTTCACATGGCAATAGACCCGCTCTACAAAATTACACAGTCCAAGACTACATCGGGGTGCGTTTGATTTTGACGCGTGTTTTGATGTCGCCTGTACCATCTTTTGTTGTAGGAGTTCTCGGAAGTTACGAATTACCTGAATAATACCTCTGCGGGCGACCTTCTGAATACCCAGATATGTGCTGGACCGACAGTATGCTGCCAGTGGGTACGTCGGTCGAGTTTTTTTTAGAATGATGTGTCTCACGAATCCCGTAGGACTTAGCGACTCTCTTACAGCAAGGCTACTTGACAACATTCAGTAACATACTCAAATACATCACGTCAGTCAACTCCAACCGGAAGGACCTTCGAGTGTACTTATAGCCTTTCATTTAGCCTGCAACATTATCCTCAGAACAACTGCTTTGGCTCTTATCAGTATGAACTGCCATACTATCTCCAACATTCCAACAGTGTGTGTCAAGCCCTATCTTAACTGACTTGGAATGAATTTTGTCTTTCCTAGCTGTGGGTCTGGCCAGTTGGCAGCAGTACGGCATCGACATTGTAGCTTCCAATACTTCAGCTGGTCATCCTCGGCTAGTCATGTCCGAATTCAATTCTGCCTCGTGCGGTGGAATCGCCAACATCTCCGATACCTTTGCGGTCGGGTCGCTATGGACGGTCGACTATGCCTTGCAAATGGCTTCAATTGGTTATTCCGCTGCGTATATTCATACAAGAGAGAAGGGTATATTCTACAACCCGATCGACCCTCCCAATCGCACAGTGTCTGGTGACACCTGGACCACAAATTCACCCTTCTACGCCATAATCGCCATGCCGGAAATATTGCAAGCGAATAACGGCAGTATTGTCGTTGACCTCAACCTGGAAGGATCAATGACCAGCAATAGTACCGTTGCGGGGTATGCCATATACGATGCCGGGAGTCTTTCGGCATCAAGATTGGTCCTTTTCAACTATGATAACTCTTCCGTGGAGCTCTCTCTGGCAAATTCGGTATCTGGCCAGCCATCTATCAAGTATTTGGCATCATCGGATATAAACGAAAAGCTGAATATCGCTTGGGGTTCACAGTCGTTTGTGGGTGTCAACGATGGAAAGCCTGTTAATGTGACGCGAGATACCAGCGGGTTCAGTTGGCTTCCCCTCAGCGGTAATTTAGATTGCACGGGCAACTGCACGATTGAATTGCCTGGTCCCAGCCTAGCAGTGGTGTATCTATCTGACTCGTCCAATTCGGAGTCTCAGTCGAATTCAGCACAACGCACTGTGGTTTCTGCGGCTTTTGCTGTTGTTGGTTTTTTCTTCGTTTTGGGACTCTTGGTTTAATATGTAGCACATTAGTTCGTATGTAAGTACTAGATGGACTTGGCACGATCTTTATCTGGATCTTAATTCGTCCTCGAGGACGCGTTTGGGCTTCACGTGATGTTTGAGGACGCGTGAAAGATGGTTTGAAATTCCGATTTGCTCCCGTTCTTCATCCATTGTCCTTCCAGTCTACAAAAAGCCTCACTTCATGTCCACTTAGCCCCATGTCAGGCAACGAAT
The DNA here is from genome assembly GCA_030435655.1 of Armillaria novae-zelandiae. Lineage (NCBI taxonomy): Eukaryota > Fungi > Basidiomycota > Agaricomycetes > Agaricales > Physalacriaceae > Armillaria > Armillaria novae-zelandiae. The sequence goes on along the minus strand of JAUEPR010000099.1, from coordinate 145,352 downwards.
CTCCCACTAAGACGCGCACTTTGCGGAAGGCGCCTTCTCTCGTGTTGAATGCTCCTACTACAGGTTCGGCCACTCCAGTGAGCGCGCGACTGGAATATATGCCTAGAAAACCAGGCAAGCTTCGATGGACAAGCAGCACTGATATTGTGTCCGACAGCGAGGAGGAAAACAGGTAGGATTTTGTGCGCCTTTACCGATACTGACACGTAGCTACACTCCTAGTGGAAACGTTGATCGGAGGGATACGACAGAAGTCATCTTGATTTCTTCTGACGAAGAAGACATGTATTCTTCAACGTAAAATCTCTTCGATTTGTCTCTTACATTCGTCCGTAGATACGAACCCGTGAAATCCTTCTCTACGTGCGTACCTCCGACATATTTTCCAATACCGCCACTGTCTTACTTAACTCAGTGGCGATGATCTTTCGAGCAGTCCTAAGAAGCCTAAGCGTGTGGTCCGAAGAATTGTTCAAAGCTCAGATGAATCTGAGGACGACTCTCAGGATGCCTCCACAACCAAGCCGGAAGTCATTGAAATCTCAGATAATTCATCCGACGAGGAGGAATTGCTACCACGTATTACTCAACCGACAAGCCGCTCAAATAGTTGCATGCCTCAAATTGCCATATCTGTTGATGGTTCAGTCATGACTTGGTGTGTCCGGTAGTGTGCTTACCATGACCCTTATTGAATAGAACCAGGGACGCACCTGTATCACCACGAAAACCCCTACGCACTCCGACAAATGAGAATGCAATCGCTGGCCCGTCAACTCCTAGTCGAAGCAAAGAGCTCCCCAATTCCGGCTTGAGGCCCGACGTCCCCGTGTCAGCTTCTCCTGCTCCAAAAACTCCCAGATCACGACCAAACACGAAAAAAGCTCAAGCAGAGGCTGAGTTAAAGCGATTGGCTGAATTCACTCAGATTCTGTTCAATGACCTCAACAGGGACGTTTTCAAGAGTGGCCTTCCGGCTGACGTTGAGCTCTGCTGGAGCAAGAGACTCAATACGACGGCTGGTCGCGCAACGTATTCCCGGTGAGATATCAACCTGCAGCATATTGTACAGAGGCTTACTATATAATAGGAAAGACGGTATTATTACTGGAAAAATCGAACTGGCCACGAAGATTCTAGATTCCGAAGGCAAGTGCCATCCATCCCCGTTCCCACGTATGTCTGAATAGCAGAGTAGAGCGGGTGACGAAGACACTTTCTCACGAGATGTGCCATCTGGCATGTTGGATGATCAACAAGAAACTCAACGAGAGTCACGGATCACTATTCAAAGCCTGGTCTGTATTCGTAGAACTGCCGGTAGTATTTTGCATTAATTTTTGACCAGGGCAGCAAGGGTGACTGCAAAACGACCGGATATTGAAGTTTCGGTAACTCTTTTAAGATGATTCATTCTCGTCTCGTTGATTATAGCATGAAGACTACTCATGACTACGAAATATCTTACAAGTTTGAATGGAGTATGTATCCGTTGACCTACAAGGACAATACCTCTCATTTTTGATAGGGTGTGAGCTATGTAAATTGGTGTAAGCTCATCCATTCTTTCAATTATCTTTGACTGACTTTGCTGCAGTTATGGAAGACATAGCAAGTCGATCAAACCGGATGATGGCAAGTGTCGTCGTTGGCTTCGTGATGCAGCTGACGAGGTCGCCGTTAGTGTGCGGCAGATGCCATGAAGGAAAACTCATCCCTCTTTTTACTCAACGCCAGCGGAAGGCTCCTCAGACCCCGAAGATCAACCGTATGGCGGCGAGCAAGCCAAGAGGTATGCTCACATGCGCGATTGGGAGCTTCTACTAATCAGTTTGAACTGGAAGATTCACCGCTGCGGGTGCAACCTGAGACGCCTGATCCCTTGAAGGATGACATGATCGACCTGACAATATGCTCAGTAGACTCAGATGAAGAGGTAGTCCACGAATCGGATTCAGAAGTGGAGGTGCTCGCTGCACTTTTGGGATCTACTACGATAGCTGGACCTAGTTCCTGATGCTCAAGCAATAACGAAAGTTGATTATGGGATTTAAATAATACAGATATCACCTAAATACTATCTCTAGCTGATTTTCATGTGCCCGCAATATGAATACGTGCATATATTCAACTTTTTGACGTGACTGGGAGAGTATGTCGTAGTTCTCCAGGTCTTAAGTGTGTTCTGCCACGCCCAGGTTCAATTTCTTTATACGCAAACATAGTCGCGACGAATCGGTATAAGTGATCATATACGTACCCTCGGAATACCTAGTGTATAGCCATGATACAGACGCATCGTTCACATAGAATAGAGATACTGACGTTGAACATTTAGGAGCAAATATTGGATCTACAAATAATGTGCATGAGTAAATGGTAGCAAAATGGACGTGATCTAACGCGACTTACAGGGTTAATGTCGAGTTTTCCGGGTCTTGGGATTTGTCTGTTCTTCCAGAAGACCAGAGGTTTGTTTCGTACTTAATTCGCTGACCTGTTCAGCTCCCTTCTCGTCCTCACTTAATACGACATCGTCGCTTGAACTGCCACCGTTCGCCATGTCTTCCACCTCTTTCACAGATGATGTCAAACTGCCTAAACGCGTCGTGGCAACCATACCCATCACTCTAGTAGAAGACGAGAAAAGGATGTCCATTATCGTCTTCCTCAGCTATACGCTCTCTATGTAGAAGGATTCGAGCATTCAGCAACATGCACATGAAAGTGTCGTCACTTTTCCCATTATTCGGTAGCCTCACTATGTTCGGGGAGAAATTTTCCACATCACTGTTTGGCGCAGTGGTGATAACAGCCCCGTAGTCTTTCTCGAAAACATTCTTCTCAAATTCTGGGAGACCGTAGTAAACCCTGATAACCAGGTGGAACAGAGAGATTATATGGCCTTCTCTGAGATTTTTCGAAGAGTAAATATAAAGTGGTATACTATGGAGCGTTACAAACAATACCGGGAAACTACTGCCATATTTTGGAAGGAATAATCGCAAGCAACACAACATTCTTTTTCTGGTCGGTTCAATCGGTCCGACGACATATCGGCATGTTCCGTCGGGCTCTGAACCTTAATACTTGGGCTGTATAGAATTACATAATCAAGTACCCTTCATTATTTGCCATACTTCTCAAATCGCCAACGCGCGCAATCTCGCTAGGGTCTCTGTATGTTGCCTTTCGTATTGCTCTACACTATCTCACTCACCCGCTCCTCTAGTCAAGCTATCTGAAAATACAAAATGACCCACGACGCAGTTTGGTTCTCTCGTCCCAGAAAATTCGGAAAGGGCTCCCGTCAGTGGTGAGTAATGTGTCGACTCTTGAGGCGTCTTTCGCAGCTGACGTACATGCCAGCCGTCTCTGTGCCCACCAGGCTGGTCTCATTCGCAAGTACGGCCTCGACCTTTGCAGGCAATGTTTCCGTGAAAAGTCTGCTGCCATTGGTTTCGTCAAGGTTCGTATCCTCTATCCCTCCTTCCGGTCTCTTCGTTCTCATTATCTCTAGAACCGGTGAAACTGCGTAGGGTTTGAACCATTCGCTTTGCGTCTCCTGCTTTCGTATACAACCCGCATATGCCTGTATTCTTCATGATAGGGAAATGAACTACTAGTTTCCGGGCATCATCCTTCCTGCGTTCCAGATCTATGTCATTCTATCTAGTACAAATCTAAATGTGAGTGCTACTACAAGTCATGAATGCAAATAGTGGTATATTGCAATCAAGACACTCGAAATGATACACACAATGAGGCAAAGCATCCGGTTGGCAAGTATCTAATTAAAGACTTTATACAGCTGAGGTTGGGGATAGGAATAACTACAGAATGACAAATAGTGCTGCGACGAGGATACTATTAGACAAACAACCGAGTTAGAGTGAATGAAATAACCTGTACAAATGAGGTGGCAAATACGAAGTGTCCAGACATGAAAGCAGAAGAGGAATGCAGTTTTCGAATACAATGAGGTTGTGGTATGATAGATTCGGGACGGCAGTGCCCCAGAGATGGATGGATGAGGGAAAAGAGGTCGAATAAGGTAGACTTTTAGGGTTTAGGTATCGTGCCAACAGAGACGGGCGTTGAACGAGGAGTCGTAGGTTAAGCTGAGGTCGTTCCCGCCGAACGAGTTTACATCCCATAACCAAAGGCCGATCTTTGGTAGGGGTCGGTGAGGCCCGCTCCACCAAATTGATTGACGCCGTTGAATGAGCCTGAATAGGCGCTGCCATGCGTCGCTGACAGACTATTGTGACCCGAGTTTCCTTGCAAAACGTAGCCGTCGATGGACTGAGGCTGAAGGTTATGGAGTTGCGATGAGAGATGTGATTGACCGAACGACGTCTGCTGAGGAAGGCCGTAAAGGCTGCCTTGGCCGTAGACGTCTGTCAGAGTGTTGGCATGATGAGTTTGAGAAACGTGACGACCGCCAGTAGGGGATGAGCCGAGGCCCTGGTTGGTGAGCGCCATGTTGACGAGAGCCTGTTGGGTGTGATATCCGCCAAAGTGGTCCATTTGCTCGCGCTGGAGCTTGTTCTGGATACGTTTGCCGTACGGCGTGTTACGGATGAGAGGAAGAACAGGCCGAATTCCTTCTACAAGCAGTGCGCGTTGTGCGGGCTCGGCGTAATCCAGCGCCGTCTGGACGCAGTAGTTTCCGTACGAATCACGAAGAAGTTTTTCCAGACGAGTTCGATTAAGAAGCTCTTCGATGAGCATCTTCCGGGTGCTGTGTTCTGCAACGCGAACACACTACGGCAAAAAGTAAGAACAGTTCTATATAGAAAGAAAAACATTGCTCGCACCTTTTCAATGACGTTCGAACTAAACTTCTGGACAGACAGCGCACAGACGTTCCCGGCAAACTGACGTATAACCGCATCGCTGAAGCGATTGTCATTTAAATCAAGGATGTACTGAACGACCTGTTAAAACGAATTAGCTAACGAGGTACATCGGACGATGACGATACACCCACGTAGTTGCCATAAGGGTCTTGAACCAGAGTAAGAGCATTGTAGGTAATCTCATTGACGAGCTGAACGCGCTGGTGGTCCGATGCATGATCAATACACCGCTGAAGAACACAACATCCGTGACGATGTGTCGCTACTTCCACGCAGTTGACGGCAACGGCATTGTAGATGAACTACAGGGGATATCGTCAGAAGAAACTCGTCTCCACAGCACATTGCGTACCTGGTTGTCTTCGGGAGCTAACTTGTTCAGGCACTTCTGGATAACATGATTGCCGTTCAAGTCCTTGATGAGGACGACGACATGTAGGCTGAGAGCAACGATAATGGAATGAATCTGAGCATTGTAGCGAACATCAGCCTGCGTCGCCTACGTAAGTGTGATAGGAGAGATAGTAAGGAAATTATACTTGCCTGACGTCTTGTTGACAAAAAGTCGATCATCTTTTGCACTGCGCGCGTCCCATGCATGTTTAATGAGATATTGACAAGATCCTGCGCGACAGATTCACATATCACATTACGCTGTTCATCAGTGGAAAACTCAAGCAGCTTCTGACACAGGTAATTCCCGAAAGGATCTGAAAAAAAAAAATACGATGAGAAAAAAAACCTGTCATCCTTGGCCGAACAACGCACCTGTCATGAGATCCGCAAAATGACCGAACGTTTCACGGAATATCATGTCTCGATGTTCTGGAACGCCTTCCTCTAGCTTCTTTTGAAGGTATCGGCAACCATGTTGGTCTTTGCATAACACAGGAATTTCACCCTGGAGATCCTCTAGACGTGAACCAGCAAAACGGTTGACTAGCAGGATGTGAGACATCGAGGAAGGACAAGAAATTAAACATGACACACATTCTCGGTCGATGTCACCCCGCTTGTGTTTTGGGCCGTGCAAACCATTCATCTTGCCATCAGCCACACCATTGCTTGGCCGACCTGATACACCTAATCCATAACGAGATCCTGAGTACAAGGCACCAGAGCCATTGGCGCTTCCACCATTGGGGGTACGGCTACCCTCAAACCCGTAGGAATCATACCGGCCGTTATCCATCCCGCCGTTAAGTCCATACACAGAGTCCACACCATACTGCTATATATGACGAATCATTAATATACATGCCAATATGCGAAATAAGTCACGAACCTGCATAGATTCCTCAAGACTTCCTTGTGATGAATTGAATGACAAGGGTCCGTTCTCATATTGGGCCGTGGGTGTGAGTCGAGTCAGCGACGGCTGAAGATCACCCGAATTTACGGTACTGTCACCTAGCTGGTGCGAACCCATGCGAGAACCCAGGGTGTCGGTAAGGGGGGTAGAGGGTGCCTTCATAAGGTGCTGAGGGTTGTTTGAGATCCCAAGTGGCGTTGCTGGCACAGACCGGGTGGTACCGTTGAGACTCTCCAGCATGATTGGCGGTGTGCCGCGCCTAGATGATGGAGGTCGAACATGAGGATGACCCTGAGGGTGCTGAGGGACCATGGGCGTGCCCGAGGCTGAGATAGATCCTGCAAGTTTCCCGTTGGTGTCAATAGCGGCCGGGGACAAAGACAAAGTCGGGTTGGTGACTGTCCGCCTGTCATTCCTGGATGAGAGTCCATCTCCACGAGAGCCGGGGAACTGCGGCCATTCCGAATGTTTTTCGCGAGATTCCATGGCGCGACTGAACGAAGACCGTGGCGAGGTCTGAGATATATGCGCAAGATCAAGCGCAGCCGATGACGTCGAAACCTGTGGGTGTTGAGTGGTAGCTTGGAAAAGTTTGCAATAGAACGGCGTACCTTGGAAAAGTGGTTATACTTGTCATCATCGGAAGTGGGCAGATTCCGCATGGCATCTGCAGAAGCGGGACTTAGAGAGGGCCTTGGATGAGCCGACACGACTCACTATGCATTTCCTGGTCGAGCTGCTCGTCCAGCATCATGCCAGCGTTGAAATGGCCACCGTAGCGAACCTCATCTTCGCCATAGCGCGAACCCCGATTCAAGATGGAAGCCGAAATAGGATTAGGTGCGGGAGAAGTTCTATTGGAACGGTCTCCGGCGACAGCCAAACTCTGGAAATGACTCGCCAATTCTTCATCATGGCTGCTCGCAGACGTACGGCGACTAGCGGGCATACTTTTGGCACCTGCTGGGCGCGGGCCGCCCTGGGTCGAGGTACCGTTACTGGGATCAGGAGAGAGGTTGACATTTTGAGCGTAGGTAACGGACTTTCGCTTGTCGGCAGCACCCACGGCTTTTGACAAGGAGTCGGCATCGACAGGAAGGTGAGAACGGCTGTTGCGCATGCCAGGGATAAACTCGCCATTGAGAATGGCATTCACTCGAGGGGGGGTAGTGGGCGCCGATACTGCAAGGTGCTGGATACCGGCACCGTTGGGGGCGTTGGGATCGTAAGGAATGCTAAGCAGCTCCTGAGCTTGCTGCTGCTCGAGTACCCGCATCTGATCCTCGAACATTTTGCGCTGAAGAGCGCGCTGCCTCTCATGCTCGAGTCGCTTGAGCTCGACCCGCTGTAGCGAAAAGAGGTCAGCAGGGCACCAAAGAGAAGGAGTGGGTTGCGCACAGCAGACATATCAGGCATATTACTTCCCAACCTTGCGGCCTACGACAGAAGAAAAGAAGTTGGAAAAAGTCGGCCGAGACTGAAAGGGGAGACATACGGAGTCAGCGAGGTCCAGGAAAGCCGGCGGACTCTGCTTTCTCTCGTCGGAAGGCGAGATATTATCAGTAGATATATTAGAATTTTCCGAGGAGATATTCATTTTGGAGGATAGAGACCGGCAAGCGTTCCAAGGAAGTGAACGACAGAAAACAAAGCGAAGGATGAGTAAATAAAGAAAAGCGTAATTTGACAAGGACGATGCTGGACGAACAGAGGCGGCAAGGCATTGAAAAGGAGAGAACAATGATAGACGGCGATGACGACTGACCTGAAGCCAAGTTTTGGGCCTCTATAAAGGTATTGATGTTACAACGGCTGATGCTGGACGACGACGACGGTGATGAACAGCGCACAGGAGCGACAGCAACGCAACGCACCCTTTTTAATGCTCCAGAATCCAAGCAGAGACGGGAGAAGGAGGAGTGAGAGAGTCAAGTAATATGGTCGCTGAGCACCCTGCTGGGGACCCTGAACTCTAATACCCCGGCAATCCCCCTCAAAAATAAAACTCCGTCACTTTCCGATTTCCGTCGTCCCTTGAAAAAAAAACTTGCCATTGATGCTGTTGATGCCTCTTCACATTGTATCACGGTGCCTCCCTGAACCCCAAAGGGATCGCCGTGGAGAATATTCTTGCATTTTATTCCTCTTTTCCCAGCATTATCTCTTTATTAGTCTGGACACCGCCAGGGCGGGCTGCTACAGTCTCAATATATTATCCAATTGGTGTCTGGGCCCCGTACGCAGTCCCCTGGCTGACCAAGCGGAGACACCATATGCATCAGCATGTCGCTAAGCGCGTTGCCATACACAGAACTGCGAAAAATCCGCTTTCCCTCCCAGGCATTCCGTCCTGGTCGTTTCCTTATTCTGCGCTCGTTGCATCCATGGAATTCCAAGAAGTGCGCCCCCGTCATAGTTAATGTTTTAGCGTCTTGTAATTTCCTTTTGTTTCCTATCGTATGGTGATCGTACCTTGCTCTGGCGAGATCCAGATCTTTTTACACGCGATTCATCCGGTATGCTATGTGTCGGTGTAGGTCCAAAGCCCACACACTCGTCGGCCGTCATGCTAGAGCGTGGGCACTTGAGTGGCCTGTGCTCGGTCCTAATACCCGACTTCCAGCCTCCATATGTACGTGTTCATAATTTCGGATAGACTTCGACTTCGCAAATGGCATCATACAAGTATATCCGTTGTACGTGTCGCGTCATGAAAATGTACATAAACTAAACACCTCCGTTCAAGTATGTAAATCGTAAATTCTAACTCTACACATGTGTTGCTATCGGAGGCGACAGTGTGGGAGGTGCTTGGGACACATGCCGATCTTCCTCCACATTAATTTTCTCCGGTCCCGGAGAGCCAGACGATTCACCTCCAAGCCAGTACCCGTTGGGAGCGGGCTTATCCTCATTCGCGGGCTCCGCCCTCTCACCCGACTCGCTTTCACAACGGATAGTACGGCGATCATCCTCCTCCGACACGCCACTGCTTTCCTCTTGTGTATCTTCCGATGATACTTCGGGGGTATTTCCGTTTGCATGAGTTCCTTCGCCGTCGGACGAACTCTTGGCAGCCAGAGACGTAGGGTACCGAGAACGCAGGCTAAGAAAACCTGCCAGCGGGTTAAGATTTATAAATGGTCGTCCTTTCTTAATTCCATCGACAGTAGTCGGTGTCGTTGAGCCGCTGGCAGGAGGTGTTGGATTGTCCAAGGTCAACTCACAGTCGATAGGCTTCGGTGTTGCAGGGCTCTCACCCACTGGCGATTCCGGGCGAGGTGACTCTAATCCGGAGACAGACAATGCAGGAGAGTTGAATGGTCGGGAGGGACTAGAATCAGAATTCTAAACATGTCCGCGTGAATAATTATGTGAAATACTAACCCTATGGGTAATCCTTCACCATTGGTTAGCGTTAAAAGTAAATTCTTGAGGTTAGGAAGCGTGTGGCGCATGTCCAAAGCACGAAGGTCGTAATCAGACATTAACTAGAAAATGTAACCGTGAGAGTTGTGCTTGTCATAGGTTGTAATGTGTGAATACCAATTCAATGTCTTTGTTAAGTAGAAAAACCCCATATTCGAAACGATATGTATCTACCCCTTTGGAGAAAAGGGGGAACCTAAGAAAGTCGTCAGTGCGAAATTCGATCTAAAGATAATATGCTCACATTCTCGGTCCCACCATTGCAGAAATCCCGTCACGTATTAGACTACGGCTGCCCACAAAAGTCACAGGATATACCAGGCCTTTGCGCAAGTAAACCGCGATGAATTGAACAAGCTGAGCGGCGTAGCCTAGAGCCGTCGCAACCGTGTCTTCGTTCACATCATTGTGGGAAGCCAGAAATAGGGGAGGTCCCGGGTCGCTTGAGGAGAATGGTATGGGAAGCGGTACATTGAGGATGGTGTAAAGTAGGTCCGGTGGTGAACGCAATTCAATCGGGAAGATCCAAGACAGGGTCGAAAGTAGTGTCGTCCGTGTTGGTGATATTCGATGTTGAAGAACATCAAGATGAGACCTTGAATGAGATGCACATTACAACTGTAGCATCCAGAAAAAGGGCAAAGCTAACCGTTGCTCCACGACAGATTCAGATATACTGTTCAAGTGGTTCGACCTTTCCAAAAGCTGTGACCTTGCAAGCTCAAGTGTTTCCCGGCGTTGTCTTAGCCGATCCCGACGACATTTGATTTCCCACTCTCCTAGAACGCAAATTGCATCAGGCACGCCACTAAATGCAAGGGTAGTAAAATCTTACGTTCTTGCCGCAGGGTTTGGAGATGCTGGAAATTGGATTGAAGTTCATCCAAGCGAGCTTCGCATTCATTAACTCGGCGCCTCTATAGAAAAAAAAGTCAAACTTTGATGTACATCAGAATGGAGAACGGAAGGGCAGTAGCGCGTGCCCTATGTTCGAAAGAAGTGACCTACCAGTTTGAAAGCGATGTCGTCTTCCACAAATTTATCAATACTACGCGCCACTTCTTCCAATGAGGATTCTGCGTCATGAATGCATGTCTGGAGAGTCACCAATCTAATAAGTAGCGGTTACAACGCTGCCTTTCATATGAGCAGTATAAATTTACTGACTTGAATAGGTCTTGCCAGCTAGCTGTTTGTACATAGTCTTCAGATGATTGGGAGGTGCGTCTGGCACCGCGTCTATGCCGTCTCGGAGTAGAAACAACGGCATCGACCGAGGTCTCAGAAGGAAATATATCCTCGATACGACGGACTCTCCGTACGACAGTCTCTGGATCGGACGCATATCCCACAGAAGGAGACGGTGTCCTGCTCCGGGGGACCTTGGTGGACAAAAGGTAGTAAGAATGGCCTGGAGGGTCTAAGGTAACGAGTAGGGTATTTGAAGGAAGTTGCGATGCGTGTGAAAACTGGATTGAAATGGTCAGCAATGAGGCGACTCTGATTCATCATTTCTTACATCTTCTGTAACTGGTATTAGCTCTTCCAAATTAAAATCCCATTTTTCCAGAAGCTTCCACTCAGTCTCGTCAATTATCTGGCGGCCTTTTCCTTTGCCATTGGTATCATTCTTCCGTTCAGGTGCGTTCTTGGCCCAAACTTGCACCGTAAGGTCGCCGCCAGTGATATCAGTCGAAGTCGAAAAGTCATTTCGAGGGTCTACTCGAAATGTGGGATTGGTAGAAGGAGGGTGTATAGAAGACAGGAAATCTGGCACAGAGGAAGAGCGGCTTTCTGACTGCGACCGAGGGGAAGGGTTTGGACACGGAGTTGCAGGTGGAGACGCCTGTCCGTTGGTTCGTAGCACCGAAGTCGAGGCAGACTTTAAATGCGACAAAGACTTAGAAACGGCTGGACGTGGTGTACGCGTTGTTCTCTCCACATTACTGGTAGTTGGCCTATGGCTCTTGACATTTTCGGTACCGCTTGGCTTCTTGGTCTTCAAACCAGAGGGACTGCGAGGAACGGGTGGGCGAGAGGCACCGGGTAGTCTACGAGGGGAGGGAGCAGGAGTAGTGTCTTCAGGTACGTTATTATGAGTGTGCACTGTGATAGACAGAAATGTTTCGACCAGACGTGTTCGAATGACACTTTCGAGTTCAGTCTGTGTATGATTATGAAGGAGTGTGTTGTAAGGAGCAGTCGAAGTTGAGGCCAGTGCTGAGACATCAGGACCAGATAGACTGACCCCGAGCGATGAAGCATTAGAACCGGCTCGATACCGGCGAATAATAGGCGCAGAACCAGACGCAAATTTACTGGAAACACCAGCACTGCTAGCGCGAGAACCGGCTCTCGTTCTTCCTCTGGACACTGCCGCGCTGTCCCCTGGTCCCTGACCTTCAACAGCATCCTCAGACTTCTTGCTGCGGAACGTCGCCACCGAATTAAGCGACACCCGACGGCTTCGTTTCGACGTCAAAGAAATATCCAAATCGTCTGTTAGATGGCCGTGGCTGCTGAACTGTGGCTGCTCTGAAGGCTGAGAGAGAGCGGACGCAAATTCATCTCGGACAGGGAACGGCGTCAGATTGCGGACTTGGATGGATGCTATGTGGCGGATGCGCTTCTATGACAGAACTTAAATGAGCCCATTGGCGGCCAGAGATGGAAGTACACGCAACTTGTGAGAGAACATCATGGGTGTCGTCTGATGTCGCTTCTGCCTCCCCATGCGAGCCTCCCAACATTGAAGGTATTTCGCAGAGAACACGACGGCACGGTCACCGAGTACAGTTAATACGACCGCACCACAGGCCTGCCGTTTCCGCGAGATATGGCTGAAAGATGGTCCAATATACGCTGTCGTCGGTATAAGGCAGCTCAGGCGAGATATATCTCGTCGCTATTAATCCCAGGCGCAAGGCCTACCGGTTGAAAGGTAAACACCGTCGACGACAAGACCTAGAACGGAGTAGAAGCGAAAGCGAGCATAGCCCTAATCTAAGGTTATGCTACTCTAGCACGTGTGACGCATGACGACGCGCCTTCAACTCCGCCGGCACTCTCCAGTCGCGCCTGTCGCCTTGTCATTAATTATCAGACGTCCGTCACATTCCAGTCAGTTGTGTGCGTGTTCTTGTTTTTATTCGCCAGTCTGAATCCTGCTGAATAGAACTTCGAGCCTCAGGTGCTGCTAACAGGCATATGAAGACAGCAATAAATTAACATGGTACATTTTACATGGTCCATATACAAGCAGTTGACTATTGATACAACCTTTTGGTCGCCCTAATTGAGCCGAATGAAAGCGACGATAACAATAAAAGAGAGGGAGGAAGACTCTAATTATCTTCCATCGCATCCGCGAAATGAGGATTCCGTCGTTCCTGTGACTGGGCTGCAAGATTTTGCGCCTCTTTTATCTCCTTATTCATCCTGGCCGTCTCTCGATGCCACAGGGCAGACACTTCCTCTTCCATCACATCGTCCGACACCTCTGCATCGGCACTTTTGACACCCAATCCCTTCAACACTTCGTCTTGTCGAATTCCCGAGGCGATTTGGACGTCCCCAGTGATGGTTCCGGATGATGTCCTTGTAAGAGAACGCTTGCCACCTTTGCCACGAGGAGACCCGATGGTAGAAGTCGCGGACACTAAACCAACCCCATCTAGCATACCGAGTAGGTCCATGAATTCACTACGCGAGACGGGTGTGAACACATCGCTATCGCCGCGCTGCAACGTCGATGAGTAAAAGATGAAGAGATGCGATGTCTCTATTGCTGTGGATTTTGAAGGGGACTTGGATGCGGTCGAGAGCAGTGGCAAGCCAGCTTCCATTCGCCTGGAGGATAGCAGGATCAGGAGAAGAACAATGCGTGCTTGAAGGCCCAAGGACTTGACGTTTGATACAGTTTCATTGTCACTTGAACCCGGAGCAGAGGGCGTGGGGGAGTGCGCCAAGGGTTTCTTGTTTGATAATCCATGGCTTTTAAGAGCAGCAAGAACATGGGCAGGCGTGATGGAAGGACGCTTATCGCCCTTGCAAGACGTGACAGCAGCATCGATTGCCCCACGTAAAAGTTCGAAAAGACTTCTAACATCTCCGGTCATAGCCGCTACCTTCTTTGTCAACAATGTCAAAGCAGGAGCAGGAAGGAGTGATTTGGATTGTTCCGCCTCGACTTCATCATTGCGTAAAGGAGCCAACCTTGCTTCTATGATTTGAAGTAGCTGCGTCGGCGTGTAAGGAGCGAAATGAATAGTCCGCACGAATGACGAGAACGAGGAGGCTGATGACGTCAGGGTATGAGTGTTAGCGATGCCAATGACACGTATAATGGAGGGATTGGCGGTGGTAAGAGAGAACAGAGTCTCCAGTGATTGAGGTGTCGTAGCCATGTGGTCCAATTCGTCCAACACCAAGAGGCTGTGCACGAGATGAGCACTATTTAAAAAAAATGCTGAAGACATTCATACCATTTCGTTAGAAGACCATTTAGCAGGGCTTCTACGGCATCTTTCCCTCTCTTAGCCTTCTTTGTTTGATTAGATGTCTTCTTCGTCCCCTTGAACTTCTCGTGCAGCTGCTCCCATAAGGCCTCAATACTGCTTAGCGCCATGCAATTGATTGTAATGACCTCGATATCATTGTCTAGAGAACGGATAATCGAGTTGACGAGGGCAGTTTTCCCGGTTCCAGGCGCCCCAGAAATGTAGAGGCAGGACGCACGATCTGCATCATCGGAGTCCCGAGGTGAAGCGACCCCGAAACCCGTGATAAAGTCACAAATGATTGCGCGTTCATCATCGCGTGCCGGCATATCCACCGCATCATCACATGTCGCACGAAGTAGCGCGCGCGCCTTGACATGGAAGGGTAGGAGTGTTGGAGGTGTGGGAGGAGGTGTGGTTATCGCAGAGCGTGGCACTGGTGTCGAAGGAGAAGAAATCAGCGAGACAGAAGCGTGACGCTCTGGAACTAACGATGAGAACAGGCAAAAGTTATTAGAGCAGAGTAAACGTACGCGCTCGTCGACGAGGTGGGGTAACTTCAATCTCTGTCGTCGTTCTCCTGAGTGCTCGCGTCGCCCTCGCTGAAATCGGCGAAGGGGCATCTGCATTCACAGCGCGAATGAGATAGGGAGGGATGTTCTCCTTGTTATCGTCGCCATCGAGTATGGCGACCGTCGTCTTTGGTCGCTTATGGCTAGGCGTCGGGTCTGGCGATGGCAGCACACTGCGGTGAGTGCGTTTTCCGAGAGTCGAAGAGCGTGTCGACCGTGGTGTCTGCATTGCCAGCGACGATTGGACGACTGACCAAGTGGTGGTGTTAAGGCAAAGAGCGTCCAGCCAAACAACCGATTTTGATGACGGACTTTTGAAATCTCGGCCATCAAATTGTACGTTAACAAACAGGACGCGATATTCGACGCGTCAGTCACGTGTGCAACGCGCCGGTCACGCAATTTGAATATCCTCGTTTATTGTGCCACTTTATCAGACATTGATGCCATACCCACCAGCATTTTCCTAGTTTCAATCCCTTTAAACTTGCGTTGGAGAGATTCAAATCTTCGGCCTAAAACCAAAAGGAAAGTCGTATCATGATGGCGGCCGAGTAGAAGTATACAAACGCAAGCCTCTACAATCCCCTTTCTATCAAAAAGAACAAGACTAGGATCGTATTTCAAAGGCTTATTTTACCGACGAGAAGGACACTATAGAATCAATAGACTATATGACAGGTAGGGTCGATCAGCCCTTCTCACCACTCAGCCAAGCGATACTAGCCTTACTGTATAATGGGAAGTTCAATCTACCAGAATCGTTTCAGCTTGGGAGAAGTCCGGCGTGCTTGGCCCCACCAAAGGTATAGCATCATCATCATAGCTGGACAAGCAGAAGTCAGAAGGTTTGCTATTGGCAACAAGGAGACTCTAAAAATAATCAATGTCGACGTACAAAGGAGGACGGAGGCCGTACAAATCCTATCTGATTCGATTCTGCACAAATATACTGACATTTAAGAGGAGTGGTATCTTGTGCGGCCAGGTAGTTCTTGACATTCGTTTCAATGGGATACACTCCTCTTTTTTTCTGGCTCGCCATGGTGGAAGAACGCAATATCCAGTTTGAGATGCCAAGGAATATGAGCGCCTTCGATGTCTACTCAATGTAACTCAAGTCAACAATAGTACGGGACGTGCAGTTTCGATCCCTGATTGATGAACCAGTACTTCTGTTAAGTAGGCGAGGCGAAGCAGTTACAACCGCAGTGACTAGAAAACTGCCTCACTGGAATATTAAGGTGTACTCGAGGACAACGGTTTTTGGCCTCTCGCTCCCCACGCATACACTTGGGGAAATGCCAAAACGACGGTGATAATGATTCTGGTAGACAAATTCATCAAAAGAGTTAGATAGAGCTTAAACCATCATCAAAGACCTCCGCTATCCTAGCGCAAGAGACAACATCAGTTTCACGACCTTTGATTCTGGTGCATGTGAGCGGTGCCGGCATCGAAGATAGCATCAAGTGCGTATGAAGCATTTTTTGGTGCTGTTTGACGGGTAATAGATACCAGGTTATCGTAACAGTTTAGAAGTGAAAATGAAACCACGGAGGGTGTCATAAATAAGCCCCCCGAACTCTAGAGTTTCCCGTTGTTTGTCAACGGATCCGTTCTATGGCGTACGCCAGACCGATATCTGGTTAAATACAAACCAGATCGCTAGAAGACAAAAGGCGTAATAGCAACACCAGCATGATAGGGACCACAGAAAAGATATTGCGGCCAGCATGGTAAAGAGATACAGATACTTGAGTTTCACTACGAGGGCATTTATATGGCATGTATGAGTCCTCTTTTTATACTCACGCGTAGCAATTTCGTGTCGAATTGGCGGTAGACGACTCCGACCATACTCGACAGTAATGTTATGCCGGTAAATAGAATCAGAGGCCCCTACGCCACAAAAACATTAGTTGCTGCGCGAACGCTGCTTTAATAACTCACATATCCTTTTAATGCATACGGGTATTCAGACTTTCCTGTGAGCGCCCATGGTTGCAACAATCCAGACGATATAGGTGCAGCCAAAGCATTACCGACACCTCTACCGGCAATGAAGATACACATCAACATTGATGACAAGTGTGGATCGTCACCGCCTACTGTTGATGCGAATTTTGTCCACAGGGCGGACCAGCTGGGTGCGAGGAAGCCGTACACGGCGGCGAATACAAGGAGAGTGGCGAGTTGGGTAGTGAAACCCCATATACACAGAACGGCGAAGGAAGAGCCGAGCGCAGACAGGAAGATGGAGATACGCAAGTCGAACCTATCGGAAAGATAGCCGAGGAAAATGCAACCCGGCGCGGAGGTACCTGCGGGCGTTTTGTGTCAACAGCCGGGTCGCTCGAGAAACAAATTAGCGAACCGTTCATCAACGATAACGCCCAGGTACCTGCGGAGGCTGCGTTAATCAACCCCAGATCCGTTGCAAAAGCTACAAGGGTATTAAATTAGAACGGCCCATACGCAACGGAACCAACCTACTTGGCAGATATAGAGTAGGAAGGAACGTTCCCAATCCCTGTATCAAATTGGCAATAAGAAAGATCCAAAAGGGTTTGAACTTGAGAAATTGGGTATTGATGGGTCTATGGTGCACGATTTGGGATGGTGGGACTCGCGACTTGATATAGGGCAGTGCAGGGAGGGCAAAAACAGTGAAGGCGGTTCCTATGGCTAGCATAGTGGTCCTGAAGCCATATTTGTACAGAAGAGTCTTAATGACTATTGGCATTACAACGCCTCCGATGCCTGGATATACGAGTTGCTAAGTGTGAGCTAACCAGCTACAAGCTGTTGTCAGGGACGCACCAGATCCCGAAAAGATGAGGCCATTCGCCTTTGAATAGACCGAGATAATTAGAGCAGGGAACCAGTCAGATAAGCGCAGTGACCCACTAGCCCTTTCCTCTCAGAGAACCACTCAAACGTGTAAGTCATGGTAGGAAAATATAACATGCCTGTGCATAGTTGTTGTTAGCAGTATGTTTCTGATGAAAGCTGGATAACACTTACTGCCGCCGACCGAATACAGAATACCTTGCGTTAGAAGCAAAACTCCCGACGTCTTTGCAAATGCTGCTCCGAATAGACCTGCAACACAAAGTGCTAGTCCGACATACATTCCTTTTTTCTTATGAGCTGGGAATCGCGAGAATACGGGAAGGATGATAAGCGAGGCAAAATACATTAACCCAGTAGATAGAGATCCGACTAGGGCGAGGAGCGACGATGGTGTGTTTTGAAAGGGCTCATGCGAGGTGTAGTAGTTGAGGAAAACACCGTAAGAGAAGGGGTAAGACCAGACAAGAAACTCGAGAAGCCATGCGCTGACGAGAAACGCCCAGGCGTGGAACCCACGATCCTATGTGGAAAGTCATACTGAGGTCTGGAAAAATAGGTCGAGTTAAGGGCGAACCATGGGAGGCAATGACGACACATTCAACGGCGCTTCGTCGGTATCATTAATTCCTCCTCTCTGAGTCATTTGCGCGTCTACAATCATATCTTCGAGGTCAATCGTTCGTCGGTCCGAACCGTCAACTTTTGTCCTGACTCCCATGTCAGCTTTCAGAGATCAAGGAAGAAAACACGCTATTTACCGCGTCTGGTTCAGACTAACCAACTCAATGTCGGTGGACATAATGGGCTGGTTTTGAAACGGGTTGAAAGAAAAGCCATCTTTATGTCGATAAAAATGAATTTCATTTCCATCGGATGGCCGCACCGATGATCAGTCATCAAAAAGTTGACAAATCCACCGCGAGGGAGCACCGGGTTCCATTATGAGATAAGAATTTATGAACTTGAAGCATAGAAACATGTTTTTATCGCTTTACGATCAGAAAAAGAAGATTGAACGTAACGTACGTGCAAGAACGAATCGTGTATAGGTTCGCCAGGGCGTTTCATTCCGGCTACCTTCCGGAAAGGATGAACGCGTTTAGTCACTAGTCGCTTAGTCACAAGTGTACTTTGGGAGAGACTACAACATTTCCGCTTCAAAGCAATTTACGGATAGGATGGGCGAGCAGTTTCTGGCTTTTTTCAATTGCTGAGAGATCGGTTCATCTACTGCATACTTCATGAGGATTTGCGACAAAATTTACAAGTAGTTTTTGGTATACCACGGACTTGCCAAGGACAATTGTCACCAACAGATCAACATTCAGATATTGCTGCCATTCGGTAACGAGAAGATATATAATCTTGTAGCACCCGTATATCAATCGAAGAGCCATACTCCAATTTCTCATAGAAATCGTAAAGCGTTGGTTCGTACTACATCCTGGTCGACAAATGGCGGTACCCATGGTGCCTCAAATGGATGTGTCGTTTTGCAAGCCCCATAGAGTGGTATTGGAATTGCGATGCCTGGAGGGACGATGAATATCAAATTGTGCGACTTGACAGGATCAATCAGAGACTACAGACTTACATAGTAATACACAACGCTGCGCTAATTATTGCTTGAGCAGTTCTTCTCGTTCAAGCTACCGACTTTTCGAGTTTGATGAGGATTGTTGTTCGTGTGGGAAATTGGGCTGTGGGTGTACTGTGTGCGGTTACCCGAGCGGGCTAGATCAGACGTTATGAGTACCAGGTACGGATCCGAGGATAGCCTAGACATACGAAGCCTAGCCCGTCCAGTACGGCTTCAACGATACCCGCAGTGAAGGACGAACAGCTTAATTGACTCATGTCCTTGGGAACGGAGATATGGCGCTCAATAGGTGGGTCGTTGTCAATGATCATATCTGTGTTGTAAACATGAGCGAAAACAGACGACACGTGTCGCAATGGCATACATTCATCTGCGTTCTCGACACTCTTCTCGATTGCATCCGCTGGTTTTCCAAATACAGCCCGCCATACTTGTGTGTGAATGGACATCAAGGAAGGCAAGAGCCGTATCTCTCGTTTTGGAGCCTTGGAGGATGATTCTGCGCGCCATACCATGAGCTCAAGGACCCGAGTGCCGATGCGATAGCCGAGAGTATTCAATCTTGGGTGATTGTTAGGTGATATACGGAATTTGAGGCAGGAGACGAACCGGCGTTCGAGATCATTGATACCGCTAACGCGTTTCTGGGTATACTGCACGATTTCTGAGAAAAGAAAGCTGAAAGCGGCGCCAGAGACATCAGTCACGCGAGGTTTGTTGAGGTTCCTGTCGTATATGTTTGGTCGAGCAAGAGCCTGCTTATTGGTACCGAGAGCCGTGTTTATCGAGGGGGCTGAAGGAATAGAATATCGAGAACTCGTCGTTGGCGAGAGATGCTCTACAGATGAAAGGGAAGAATTTGAGAGAACAGAGAGCCTGGGATGGGGCTGAGGATATGCCATGGCTGTCAGGATGAAAGGGTATACTGGCTCCGACCAAATAAGGCACGCGGCACGCTTCGATGTCAGCAGCAAGCGTCACCAATGAATCGCCAGGCCTACTATCCGCTAATGTCGTTCTTGGCACCCTTCCCTTTCCTTCCCAGGCCTCCAGGCGCCGTCGTCGTATGAATTATCCTCCGCCGTCGCCCCAGGACCTCCAATCTCATCTCTACCACGCCTTCCTCGACGGTAAGACTGCCGATGTCGCCCTGCGTATCTCCGGCTCGTGGCGTGCTGTCTATCACCTTCACAGAGTCGTCTTGATCCAGTCGGTAGGCACACGGCTGTCTCTATCGCTGCCAGTATTAAATCCTTCCAGGGATTTTTTCGCTCCCTCTTCACTGCAGGCTTTGTTGAAGCATCGCCTAAGCATTTTGCAGTTCCGGACGAAATCGACATTGTATTTGATGACCACAATATAACTCGCGCAGGTGCGTATAACTGTATTCCCTTTTGCAGCCTTGTCTAATACTATGATCCAGCATTCGAGTGAGTGTTCACCTTTGCTAGATTTCGTTCAGGAAGTAGATCCTTGACTACAGAGTCTGTATTTCTCGCCTATACGGAGGTGGCCCGCCGCTGCATGTCTGCCCTTTGCTGCGGCCAACTCTTTCTCACCCATTGACCCCGGGTTTCCCGTATCAGTCCAAGTACGAAACACCTTCTGGTCACCAGGCCGCCACACCTCAGTTCCTACTGTCACTGCTTGCTACATCCATCTACTTATCTATCCCTTCTCTGGCCTCCCAAGCTCTTTCATCTATATGCGGCACCCTTGGTCCGTATACCGTCATCCAGTATCTCCACTTTTCTCTTGGGAGCTGCACTAGATCGGGGGGTGCGACTGAAGGGGCGGTCGGGTTGGAGAACGTAGCAGAACTCCTTGAAGATCAGGATAGCGATAACGGCGAATCCGTTCCTCCATCACTTTCGAGAAATGACCGTGCGAATTCCATTCCCTCTTCGTTCGACCCGACTCAAGATGGCATATCCCTCAAGTCCCATCAGGCCTCTATGAAGTCGGGCAGTCACGCTGCCCCTGTAGCATTCCATTACGGTGCAGTGTCGGATAAGATTGGCGAAGCTGCTGGGGCGTGGCTCGCTCGTTGGGGTCCGGACATTCTCAGCTACGAAGAGAAAGTTGTTGAGGGCGTGCTAGTCAAGGACGTTCCTCCGCTATCTTCCCACTCAAAGCCAGTTCGACGCAGAGCCAAGACGCTGGACTCGGCCGTTCGCACGGAGGTTGTGGATGCGGCCAGCGCTTCTGCCACGAGACCAAATGTACCGGTGATATGGAGGCGCGGTGGTTTAAGTCCTCATTGGGTCAAGGCTCTTATATCGTCGGATTCATTTTTTGCAAAGGATGAGATGGAACGATATGACTTTGCCAAGCGAGCCGTACAACTGCGGAGGAAGCAGGGGGGAGTAGATCCAGACGAGGAGGTTGTCTGGAAAGAGATGTTTGAAACTGGAATATATTATGCTAACATGGTGAGTCCATATTTCTAATGATTTCTTATGAGTCCTTCACTGCGTATAAAGGTACCTGAAGATATCATCAAGATATCTTCCGATATATGTCTAACAACAGATCAACCCTACGTAGCACTGTCCGTACTCCATGCTGCCAATTGGTCTCAGACTCTTCTTCGACATCACCTTACATTTCGTCCCGCTTCCCCTCCCACACCAACACTTTCTTCCGCCAAAGGCAAAGAAAAGGATCTTGGTGTAACATTTACGAGAGACTCTTTCCTTGAAGGAGACGCCAAGCATAAGTGCGATCCACTATATCTTGTTCCTGTCGACCAGACTTTGCGAATTGGAGAAAATGGTGGGCCATCTTCTGAAGGAAAGGGGATCTCGATGGAGCAATTGTTCGCACACTCCCACTCTCCGTATTCGTTCTCCTCTGATGAAAATTTGAATGTCAAGTTCAAGTCCGACGAGGTCTTAAGCTATCCTATCACATTCAATGAGTCCAGTTATTTTGGTCTTCTACCAAATTTCTATGCACCCGCTTCGATACGAGAGGCCCCCACCGATCCGAAAGCCGTCTACTCTCCTTATCCTCCGTTTCGATTTTCAGTCGAATTCTGGGACATAGATCATTTGAAGGAGAAGCAGCGATTACACTCCCAAACTATCTGGTATGCTGGCAGCCTGTTCAATGTCTACATCCAAGTTGTGAAGAAGAAGGGACCTACAGCTTCGGGCAAGGACCAAACAAGCCAATTGGGCATATATCTATGTCGACAGAGTACCGTCGAGGCAATTCCCGCCCGAAGTGCACCAAATCCACTCGTGGTACGGCAGGGCAATGATGGAGACACGACGTCTAGTTCGTCTGACCACGGTCATAGCGTGGTGCCGAATGCTGGACGCAGTCGAGTAGTATCATCATCCAGCGCCACATCACAACCCGCATCGCCTATTACTCCCGGCCCTGTAACTCCTACGCGTAGCACGACGCCGTTATCAAGTCCTACTACGTCGTCATCTCTACCATCATACCACACCTTACTGGATGGACTTGGGACTGCATCTAGTTACCGAGATACACACGGCTATCCGTATAGCCTTCCGTATACCCTCCCGGGTACCGCGCCCTCCCAGCCATACCGGGATTCCCGACCAAGTGTTTCCGCCTACTTCATGATATACTGTGCCAATCCGACGGGAAGCTCACAGACGCGATTCAAGAGTACCCCGGACGTGTTCAAGGTCAGCCAGAGCTGGGGATGGAAGAGCAGTTCGTTGAAGGGAGAAGATATACCAGCAGGCGATGATAATTCCGACGAGGAGGGTAACATTATCAACCTTCAGGGGTCTAAGGTTAGTTTGAGGGCAACAGTTGTTCTTGGGATTGTGTAGTCTACGAATCGTTTTGTATTATAGTACATTTCATCGCGTAATACAGCATAATTGTGGATAGAGTTAGATAGGTAAAAAGTAAAAGTATCAGGATGCCACCATCCCTTTTTCGATGGTGATCTTCTGCGTATTCTCAATAGAAATCTTGAGGATAGAAGTCTCATTCTTCGGTGCTCCACCCGCTGCGTGGAATGTACTGTTCGACGGAGAGGGAGAGCCTGCGTTGCCTAGCACCAGCCGTCGAATTTGAATCTGGCATAGCGCCTACTGTCTCATTCCTGGAGCTAGACCTTGTATCTGGGCTGTCCGAGCTGGCAGTTGGACCTAACTTCCTAAGTTTCTGCGTCATCATGGATTGCCGGATCGACAAGGTTATCAGAATTTGAGGTAGTCCATGTCTCCGATATCATCTGCGGTACCAAAGCCCGGATTGCTTATTGACCCTGGTGATCCATCTCCTACCACGGTAGGAAGACCGGGCAGAATGGTGTCGTCTTCAAAACCGTCTGCACCGCCAAGTTCCATCTAGTGAACTAGCATCACCGCCGGACGCTGTGTCACCAAACCCACCGGTTGTGACACCAGGATTCTGGTGCTCCAGCCGGACGGATTAGTGGCACCGCTGGTTGCATCAAACAGTAGGGAGTCTAGTTTTTTGTCGCCGACATTGACATTGATCACAGTGGTTCCGGAAGCTAACTTGGCTACTTCTTTGAGTAAGGAGGATATATCGCATTGTCAGAGGTCGAGCTCGGGCTTGTGAGGGTCTTCACTGTGGAGCTACCATCAGCAAGGCGATTTGTATAGTCCCTATTTACAAGAAGGTTATCATTTGTGGAAATATTTATACAAGATATATGATCTCACCCTACAGGAGCGGCAGATACCACAAGAGTCATATGGGATGCCAAAAGAAGGGACAAGACGTAGGTTTTAGTATCACAGTGGAACATCTTCAGGGCGTTGGAAATGTCCAGACAAGCCAGCTTGTGTGCAACCTCTCAAAGTTAGCCAGTAACTCGAGGAAAACGGAAGTGAGCGCAGCTGAAGATAGCTTGGCTACATAAATCATTTTAAATATCTGGGAACTTCTGGAAGAATGAGCGGTGAGGTTGTATGATGGTAGCCGGAGTACTGCCTGTTAAGATATCAACGGGTATCAAAGGGGAGTAGCCGTCAACAGTTCGCGATCATCAGAAGGAGAGCACCTTTTTAGGCAACGAGAGGGGAAGACGCTGGTATTTGGTCTAGTTATTTTTCAAAGTCGGACGACCATGGCAACGTCGAAAGGAAAACAGCCCGAAAGACAGGCTCTAGTGCCTCCTCTCCCTAATCCTGCCACTGGCAGCGCCAATCCAGCAGCGTCCCTGTCGTCTCTGTGGGCTTATCTTCTGCCGGCCTTGAATCACATTGTAAAGTCTCCCACCAACAATATCTCTAAAGCCCCAGCGATTGATGTAGAATTCTATTCGGGGATCCATTCGGCCTGCTACAACTAGTATGTCGACCAAATTAATCTGCCACAAGAAAAAAATTCCAACTTTCATTTCAGTATTACAGCCCAGACTGAAAACTACAATTCTCGAACGACCGAAGATTCCGCACTTACTACTGGGACAGACCTTTACGGACAACTAGACAAATTTTTCGCCGATACAGCCCGCGAGTTACTCCTCGGTGCCCCTCAGGATGATTCCTCCTTGATTGACTACATTATTCCCTGTTTCAATCGTTACTCTGCCGGTGCACAGTCCGTTAATCGCCTTCTCAATTACGTCAATCGCCACTATGTTAAACGCGCCGTTGACGAAGATAAAGGCTGGCTGTCCATTAACGACGTTCTCGAGCATGTTGCCAGAACCATCACTGTCAATGACACACGAGAAAAGTTATCTAACAAGCTGAAGGAGAAGCGGTTGGACGAATTGAAAAAATGGGGGTATAGTGATGGGGATCCTGCAGACGCTTTGATTTTAGCAGAGTCATGTGCAGAGGCTGCCAGTTCCCTAGACCGCATTATTCCCATCGCATCTCTCGCCCATCGGAGGTTTAGGGTGGAATTCGTAGAGCCCCTCTTAGCCGTTCCAAAAGTAAAGCGAAAGGGTAAAAACAAACCCTTGAAAACGCCCAATGGAACTACTCCCAAAGGGCGTTTGGCCCGTGCGGTCAAGCAGTTGTTGGAATCCAAGGAGGTAGACGAGGATGAACGGAGTAGTATCGCGGGAGAACTTGCTCTTATTCTGCGCAAGATTGGCGTCGTTGGCCCCTTGCGTAAGAGGCTCGACAAGTATTCCCCTTTTCACTCGGACGGTTGAATCCATGCTAGCTTTTTCTGGGGCATTGTGTTGCTACACATTCAAATCAGGCTGCCTTTCGTTATATACTAACTAAGGCGTGGCATAGGGCCTATCCTAGTTGGTCTCTTGGTACGTGTCATCTCCTGAAACCTGGCCCACCGGCTGGCCTGTATATCTGATTATCTGGGACCGGAAGATTTGCGTCGCGCAATGTACCGCCTACTCGGTCGTGGACCCATCCATCATTCTTTGCAGCAATGTCCCGAAAGTATGTCGCTCCGCGCCCATCTACATATGCAAACGTCTGCTCAGTCTCGCCAGTTCCGTTGATCGCATGTCTCAGTCCGGGCCAGTCGTCCATACCTATCCAACCCTTGGCATGCTGTACAGAATGAATGGATTTGTAAGGTCCGGTTGGGAGCTGGATGGCCCGAAGATGCGTCTGGTTAATCTCGGATCCGTATCCACCTGAGTTCCAAGATAGTCAGCTACTCGAGACCAATGCGGCGTCGATCTCACCGAACTGTAATTCGTACAAAGAATAGTTCGAAAACACAGATAACGGATATTCAAATGCATCGCGAAGGACCTGAATTTCTCCGTGCTTGGATTCGGTGGTTCCCGTTGTAGTTTGGTTGCCCCACTAAATGTGAGTATTTCAAGCGGTGTCTCAATAATACAAGCAGCGTCTCATACTTGGATCCAGCCTTCGTCGATATATGCACCATCATTGGTGTAGTTCAACGATTGAGTGAAAATGACGGTCTTTGTTCCTTCCGACGTGTGTATTTCGCTTTCAATCCGCAGTTCACGATGAGCAGTGACTCTCGTCCAAACCGTTTCATTCCCTTCGCTGGCTCCACCGAGACTTTGAATGTCTAAATCAGGGACCTCGTAAATTTTGATGGCCCCAGAAGTTTGTGAGCTTCCGGTCCTAACATGTACACTTCCAGAAACAAACCAGTTTGAATTAATAGAGGGATTTGTGCCTTGTCCCATAACACTGATGGATACATTGTGTTCGCCACCGTCCAAGAAAATCGGAAGGGCCGAGGTGATGTCAATCCAATACGATGGTGCATCGTATGCGCCGTATGAAGTCAACGGACGCCAATTCGATGGAGTGATACCACCGGTGTAGATCACGGCATATGGCCATATGATGCCAAAAAGCTTGTCATCAACTAAGACTTGAACCTCGCGAAAAGGACCTTTGCCAATCACGCCTGTCGAATCCGGGAAGTATTGAGTGAATTCATCAGGAGTATCTGAAATCGACAGTCAGTCATTTAAGATAAATCTGGATCCAGTTGAACGCACTCAGGTACCAGAATTCCTCCGCTGAATTTCCTGAGCAAAAGATTTCGACGTAGGCTTCTGTAGTATTATCTGGCAATGACACCAATGTGGTACCTCCCGTATCGCTATCCAAGGTAAAATAATTGGCTACTGTGGGAGATAGGTTGGAGAGTGGAATAATGAAATCAGATGTTCTTGGAGTCGGGAAGTTTGGAGAAGGAGCATAAAATGTTGCCTTTATAATGACTGTCGGTCATCGCTCGTCACGAGGAATTATTCTAGGGATGGAGTCACAGGCTTACCGTCGAAAACACCGTCAAGTAAACTGAAATTTGTTAAATTAATGATGTGACTTGGAGTTGAATTGAATGAACGCACAGTTCGTCAGAAACGATGTTGCTGAAATCCATCATGAGATCGCCATCCTCAGCAAAGAGTGGGGTAAAATGCGTAACATCCTTAATTCTGAGAGCAGCTCAGCCATGGATTGACTTGGTATTTAAAGACGCACGTATTCCATATCGTTCCTGTCTTGGTAGGTTCTGCACTTGACGTACGCCAAACTATAATTCAAAGCTTGCCTCAGTCTGCATGAAACCAGTTCGACGTTGGAGTGACTTGCTTTCCACATGGGACAGGTAGATGGACTGCTCATCAATAGTACCGTCAAAATCTTGGACTAAGGCATACGGTAACACTTACGCCCAGACGATCGTATTGTGTACCGTTTCTCAACGAGAAACATAAGGTGAGAACTCGAAAGGATACTGCAAATCGTAAGGCTCACGACGAGACCGAAACGTTCAGACTGATAGCAGCCCATTGTCCCATGGTCCCGCAATCAGAGTCGGTAGGAGGGGAATAGGTGACTACAGCCGGATTATTATACGAACCGTCACCTGTGCAGACATTAATCTGATGGGAACGAAAATATTTCTGGATTTACCAAAACTGTGCGCCAATAATTCGACTTCACAGCTTTGCCCTTCCCGAGGGACTACGGGAGGAGCAAAGACCTGGAGATCCACCAGGGGAGCAACGGTGGGATCATCAGTCATTAACGGCACTCGTTTTGTCAATGAATTTCCGGCGGAGAATCCTGCAAAGCCTTCGATCAAAGGTCCCAGCTCTTGTTTGGTCAACTGGGCAAAGGTAATCGACAAAGTGCATAGAACTTGAAAGAGCGAGATAGTGCCAAAACGAGTTCTGACATTCCAAAGGCTGGTCATGATGGTGAGGGAGTGACGGCACCTTATCCAAGCTGCTATCTTTTCCTGGAGAAGGTAACGTGAACGTCGAAGCATATGGTAGTGATAGATATAGAACCTGGGCCGGCCGCCGAACGAATTCTGACTGCTTCTACTTATTCCGGCGATAGCGATAGAATTATAGCTCACGAGGGAAAGAGTAACGACAACGAAATACGCCTTTACTGTCACACAATTATTCAGTCTAAAGGTTAGTACTGTTCTTCATAAAAGGACGCCAGTGTAGAAAATAACTGAGTGGAGTTATTACATTCAGTTACAGTACCCAGCGTGCAGGCTGATACCTAGAAAGATGAAGCTGTCACGATTCCTCTGGTAAGTCATGCTTCTGACCTCCACGAAGGCCTTCGTTCGTGCTCCGATTCGCACACGAAACGTTCGGATTACTTTACGTCATTTTGATGGCTTTTACCTTACCGCTACTTGGCTTCTCACTACCACCTATCCCGACTATCTGACGATTCTCACCACGGAATATACATTAATATACCTTGTTCAGGCCGCACCACTACGTTCACTTCGTCACCTGCACCTATCATCCCAACCTGGATTAAATTTCAACATTGCAGCAGTGCTGAAAACAGAAGACTCGAGCAATTTCAAGAGCCCTGAGGTCTCAACACAACTTCGTGCCCCTAGTCAAAGGCTCACGGCGTTTGAACCACCATCTCTTCATAATCCGTCGAGGACGGCGAGCACCATCTGAGACGCATAGGAAACTATCTAAGCTTCACTTCAAAAACCGTGATACAACCAAAGATACAACTGAAAACCCAACGAAGTCGCCTTCTTGCCTACACCGGCGGCATGCGAAGATCCAACTTGATAATGGACGATATCTACTTGTTTCTGGTTTCACAACTTGAACACGCCGATCTGATATCGGAGGAGGGACCCCAGTGCTGAGATTATTGCATGCGCTGATTTGTTTTTTCTTCTCCTTTGAGATGATCCTCCGGTGAAGGGGTTTCATCGTGTTAGAGGCATTGGCGTGCCGAAGAGCATAGTCCGAGCCCGTATCGTCCATAGTTTGAGAGAGAACAGAATATCCTGCTTACCTGGCTACGCACTTGGATCATTCAAGGATTCCTGTCGTGTTACAACGCGTGAGTGGCATTGAGGTTGACAGTGCCAAGGACGCCTACAGGAGCAGGACGCATGGGGCCGCGTTGACGTTGACTCGTTTTAAATTGCCGCCTCTTTCATTGGAGGTTGGGTATACCATGTTTAACCGAGCCAAGGAGAAGCGGAGGCTGCGCGGTGCATTCATACCAGCTCGGTATGAGTATCCTGTCGAGTCTTCTAAAGACGTATGCGTACTCTTCGGTCACCATCACAAACAATGCCCTGACTCTAGATTATGCGTAGCCTTATACGGCATTGGGATCATTGTGATTGCTCTGTCGGTAGTGATCACGTTTACTTATCAATGGTTCGAAAGTGGTGGCTGTAAGGCCAATCGAATACGGCGCAAGTCGTTACGTTTGGACCCTAGCAATGTATCGGCAATCAGCTGACTCATTCCAATGTTCCAGTAAGCGATGGAATTGGCGTGATACCAAATGAATCACTCCAGCTTTCAGGGTGTACCTATTGCCCTTCTTGAAAGCGCTACTTAATGGAAAGAAGACACATAGCGGAAAGATGCTGCATGGCCATCGGTTGACGACCGGATCGTTGGCTGAGTTGTAAATGTATTCCGGTGAGAAGCGCTACGTCGATGTTCACGAGTCTTCACAGTCGACAAAGATGGCTTTTGAGAGGGAAATTTCTTTGCGTAGATAATATTAGCAACTAGCTTCACAGATGTATGGATATGCAGCGTACAAAATTTCCTATAGACCATACAATTCTGCAAAAGGGTCCCAGCTAGAATTAGTCTCCCTCACATACTCCATCGAATTGGCGACAGTCTCCGTTGCGTTGGCGCCATAAACGGCCTCCATGAAAGCGAACGTACCGTCAATACCAGCACTGACACCGGATGTGGTATAGATATTACCATCAACCACCCATCGAGCATGCGAAATCCAATTAACATTAGGACCTTGTGACGTCGCCCACTCCCATGATTTTTTATTGGTAGTAGCGTTCTTCCCATCGAGTACACCTGCTCGGGCCGCAAGCGTCGCGCCGGTGCAAACTGTGATCAGATATTGTAGAGTTGGGTACGTAGCAGCGATATAATCAATGGTGGCGTTAAGGTTTGAGGCCCATGTGCCAAGGCCGCCTGGTACGATGAGTACATCAAGATATTCCAGGTGGTGAGTCGAAGGTGTGGGTGGGTACGATGGATTCGGAGAAGTTGGAATTCACGAGGTTCGTCTGTGGCTTGGTGGTGATAGGGTCGAGGGTTGCAGCGATGATGGAGAGATTGAGTGGGTAGGCGAAGGAGAGCATGTTTAGGGCGTCAAGGGGCCCAAAGACATCGAGCGCCTGGAAAGCTGGGAAGACGACGATGCCATAATTTAGTGGGACGGAATCTACGCAAGGTTAGAGCTACCGTCAATACGAAAGGGTATGATGTAGTCGCACCGTTAGACTGAGCTAAAACCGTTAGAACGGCCAAAGTAATGGCTAAGGCCACTGCTTTCATGATGGAGGGAGGGTGATTGTTGATGTTTCGTTCTGCAGAAAATGCCCTTACAATGAGTCCTTACTGGGAGAATTGTCAGATTGGCCAAGACAATAGCGGACGAGATACAGACCCGGGAAGAGCACGAGAACGATGAAACATAAGCCCCCTTCTCTCAGGTCTTATAAGCTAGACCAGTACACATGATCCGAGTCAAAGAACGGTCGAACTTTGGTAGTGCATGCTTATTTAGCACGTATTGTTGACTAAGGTCCCGGTCTGTGCGTATAAATCCCGTTTCTCGCAGGAGTGCATAAAACAGCTGTTGAGCTCCGTTTTGTGGAGCGCTGGCATATGCCTCGGGAACCCGAGATCTAGCCGTTTGCATTGAACTCCAATGGCAATGGTAACGATAGCCCGTTTGATCCTGGATGCTTGCATCGAGTTCACATAGGCCATGCTGCGTAAAATGATATTAGAAACGTATATGTAGACAGCATAAATGTATCTTTAGAGAAGAGCACTTTCAAGTTGAACCCGATTTAAAAAAGGGACTTTGGGGGAAGATAGCAGTGACGTGGGTACGGCTCAGTCGGGTAACTACTAGGCTCGCTACTGAGTACTGAGTACTGATGCTTGTGGGTCGGTCTGGATAAAAATAAAAATAAAAATAAAAGGGAAAGGGAAAAGAGGGAATTTTCACAAGACATACCTGCAAATTCTAATCTAAAAAGATTTCTGAGATCCAGTAGCACTTCAATTATGGGGTTAGTGTGCCACTAGCCTGCGAAACAAATGCCGAATGCTGTCGTTTCCCCCGTCCTCTATGTCAGGCCCTGAGCCCTTGTAAACTAGTGCATTTTAGCGCATAGTGTATGCGAAAATGCTGTGCTTATTATACCAAGTCAGGAAGGATAGGCGGGTGGATGGATCATGGTAGTGGCAGTGGTGGTACCGGCGCAAGGTCCCAATAAGGAACTGCCGGGTCTTCAGCCCTGACATGGCGTGCATCGTGTATCAGATCGCAAGCCGAGCTTGCCAGCTGAGGAAAGTGGACTGATTGAATTAGTCCTGGGCGACTCAACGCCGACTTTCACGAGTCGCAGCTTGGTGACGGAAGGGGGACCCAAACCCAGGAAGCTAGCTCCTTGAAAATACCCGAATATTCTATCCCTTAGGCTTACTTTCACGGCTTTGCCCCCATGCCATCCGATTCTGAGCTTCCAGCCGTGACATAGATCCTCCTAGAACCAAACCAGTCTGAATTAAAACAGGGATTGATCCATACACAGCTGGGTACGCCGTCTGAGAAAACCGCAAGGGTTACGATAATCTCAATCCGATACGATGGTGCACCATATCGCCATATGAAATCGACGAACGCCAGTTCGACAGGGTGTTACACGGCGTATGCCAAATGATGCCAAAAGGCTTGTCAACAACCAAAACTTGGATCTCGTGAAAAGGACCTTTCCTATTCATGCCTGTCGAGTCTAGGAAGTATTGAGTAATTGTCATCAGGCGTGTCTGGAGTCGATGGTCAGTCATTCAAGATCAACCTGGATCTGACGTTGAATGTTCGCGCTCAGATATCAGAATTCCTTCACAGAATTTCCTGAGCAAAAGATCGTGATGTAGACCTCTGTTGCAATGAACCAGCATGATACCTCCCGTATTGCTAAGTATCCGATGTGAAGTGACAACGAATCTGAACTCCTTTCCAATAAGATATATGAAGCAGACAGCGAGGAAGCGGATTGAACCTATGAAAAGGTGGACGAGGCTATCAGGATGTGAGGGGAAAATAGTGGAAGGAGTCGGAATACGAGACAATTGGTGAGCTTTGTGACAGTGGCGCTTCTAACACCTGACACTCTATTTTCAAAGACCCAGCCCGCTCGGATACTATACCACCATATATGGCACCGATGGTAGTGGGAATTCGTACTAGGAACTAGTGTTGGATAGATACATGTTGTATGTTCGTCTGAGCTGTTGAGGTTCAGGGCACGTCGTTGCATCACAGCATCAGCGTCATGTTTGTACAAGTTCTTCCCGTCGTGAGGTACAGAAGATAGGCGCTAAGAACCTGCCCGCCGAACGGGCTCTCACCGCTTCTGCTTGCTCGGATGATAGCAGTATAAATTATCTTTCACGGGGGAAAAACATATAGCAACGAAATGCGGCTTTACTACCGTCATATGATTATTCAGTACTTCGGTGTTAAAGATTGGTACTGCCGTCAAAAAGGACATTCTAGAAGATAGCTGAGAGAACCATATCCATATTTGAATGAGAGCACGAACCAGCCAAGCAGCCAAACGGAACCCTTGTTTCGCAAGTTGAAGTTCAATCTGTAGAACGTAAACCAAGATTAAGGATCTAGTAGAAGTCGGGAGCATGACTTACCAAAGGAACAGCGTCGTCGTAGTAGCTGGTCGAGCAAAGGTCCGAGAATTCCGTATAAGTAAAGACAAAGTCCTTAAAAGACGTTGAGCAGGGTACGAACTCGTAAGACAGAAGAGATGCATACGCAATTCAGTTGATTCGCTTCCACGGCCCAAATGTGGGGACATTCCAACAGGGCTTGTTGACCGAGAAGCCAGATGGCCCTTGATATCAATTTCAACGTTCCTCCGTGTCTTAGGTGCTAGCTCAGTAGTCGACGTGCAAGTAATCCAATTGGATGTCAAACTTGCATATTCACCAGACTGGGTAGGATTATGGATATGCTCGTACCACAACGACGTAAGACTCACCTTAATTCGAGTAACAAGGGTGCTCGCCCACGATGAGACAGAATTGCCAAAATCAGCCTTCAATCGCTTGTTGATAATGCCGGAATCTTGGGGTAGTTAGGAATCAGTGACGTGCATGAATGAAAGATGCGTACCCCAGACCTAAATAGATGCATGAGGTTGTTAGAAATACCCATGATTTCATGAAATCTCACAGCGTGACTGCCAGATAAAGGTATGTCTTTAGTGTATATACACAAAAACGATGGACACGTACAGATTCGTGCTGGAACCGCTGCATTTCGCTTTGACGTCGTTGCCTCCAACTTCGAAGGCCTCGACATGAAGAGGCTGCCCGACGTCACCAAGGAACTGCGCGATACTTAGTCTCAGTCTGAGTTCAGCGACACGGCCGGAAACAAGAGACGCACATGGTCTAAGGAACAGAGCCTCGTTTAAAAATGTGTAAGATTCCTTCGGAGAAGAGATGTATTCACCAAGGAATTTCAGTGCTTCGTAAACTTGTTCGTGAGATTGCGAGTTGTCGATCACTCTGCTGGTGTAGTTTGCTGATGCGAGTGAGTACACGGTGACGCAGAGAACAGGTTCACAGGAACTAACCAATGGCGTTAACTGGTATCAGATATGAGAGGAAGTTCTTGACAGGTAAGCAGTAGCAAGAGGCTACTTACGAATACAGGTTCCGCTCGAACAGTCTCGCTTCTCAGATACCGAGCAAGATGTGGGAGGGTTGTCTGATAAAAGCCAGGTCAAGAGCGGAAGATGCGTGAATGGCGACGCCTACCCTCCGCGTCCACAAAATGGAACGGCGCGGACCTGTTGTTCAAGTGTACAGAGTGTCACAGGATAGAATGTAGATTACTGACCATGAAAATGCAGACTCGGACCGAACTGTATCCGCCCACTTTGACTCATATCAATACTGCAATTGTCGAACTGCAAAATATTGGCGCACGGTTGCTGCAGAACTAAGCGTTTCTCCGCTGGCAAGTGTAGATGCTACAAATGAGGACGCCTTGGGTGCTAGGAACTAAGACGGCAGTTATTCGTATCGTTCATGCTTCAGAGTAATCCATGCAAACCTGTTGGGCAATTGCACTACGGGATATTTTTAAAACGAAGGATTACGCGGGAGTAAAGGATATTGGCATACCCAACGGCTTCGTGTCCGCTAGCTCCCCAGCTGTAAACCTTGGGTAGAAAAGAGATGATAGTGACAGCAAGAGTGGCACACTTCATAGTGAAAAAGCGGGAGCTGATGACCTGGTCCAGAGTCGTGAATTTATAACTCTCGTAGAAGCTAAAATTAGACACAAGGGCGCCACGCTCAAGGCGTATGGTACACCAGCATGTGGACCGTTGAGGTAATTATGGACGCCCCATATGAGCGAGAATGCACGTTTAATGGACCCTCGGGTATACTTCCACCTTGTAAAAGCAGAGGGCAGATTTGGATCGATAATTTGACGAAGAATACGGCTGTTGTGAAGAGAATATTTTTTTGCCGACTAGGAGGGAGAGAAGAATGGGATAGCGTTCTGAGGATACACGGCATGAAATTACGATCCAATTTGTTACGTTGCTTCCCAGGCGCACATGAGCAGAGCAAAGATAGAAGCAGAAAATAGCATGAGGACTTTAGGCTGATGTAAACCGGCCAGCCCGAGAGCCATTGCCAGTCCAGACGAACGTTCCTCTAGAGACATGTGAGTATTAAATAAAAGTTCGTTGCGTATGGTCCTCGTTGGCAGCAACACGTGGAATTCCGAGGTGGTGATTGGACGGCAAGCTGTGAAGGGACGTGGCTGTGTGGTAATTGCCCCCGGCAATCTTATCATTACCTGTTATCGTCCCTTCCTTCTCTCCGGTTTCAACGCGTAGTCAGGTTTTGATAGCGCCGACATGACGAAAATCAATACCATCACGGTATCCCCTCCGTTGATCAATACGTCTTGCGCGTGGGCAGGCGATTTCAATCAGCTCGAAGCCTTGTATAAGTGTCCATTTACGGGAGCAGTTACTACCCGTACGGCTTCGCTCCATGGATACAAGGAGAACGAGAACTGCGCGGTGAGTAATGTAAATCTGTATATAGCCTTACTTTCACTAACTGTTCTGTAGGTCACCTTTTCAATAACATCCATCACCTCGCTTAACTCCTACGGTTACTCCCCATACCCCCTATCTTACTATATCTCGTGGATAGAAACCATCCTCAAGACGCCATCACCTAATCCCCACAAGGCGTTCATCATAAGCGTGACCGCCTCCACTTGGCCAGAGCTGGAATCAGTTATCGCTGCCATCCAGTCTCTTCGAACCAATATTGGGGACCGACAACCTGGTACTGGCTCCAGAATCGCCGTCGAGCTCAACACAAGTTGCCCAAACATCCCCGGGTCCCCACCGAAAGGATATATATTCGATGACCTCAGAGAGCTGCTGAACGGACTCGAGATGGAGAACCGCCGAGACCCTACGCTGACCATCGGCCTCAAGCTCCCTCCATACGTGTATCAACAGCAGTTCAAGGACGTGCTGAACGTCCTGGCGGACTTCTCCACCGCTACAATGGGTGCGGGGGGCGTGATGAAGAAGCGCAGCCCATTCGCCTTTTTGACGTGCACGAACACGTTGGGGAACTCTTTGTTGTACCCTGATCAGGTGGCGCATAACGAGAGTACCAGTGGGAGTGACTTTGCGGTTCCGACTGGGTTGGGCGGCTTGGCTGGCGAGGCGTTGCATGCTCTTTCGCTGGGGAATGTGTTTACGTTTCACAAACTATTGCATACAGAGAAGCCGAAGGAGTACGATGGACTCGAGAAGATCGTCATTATTGGTGTGGGTGGTGTCACCAGTAAACAGGCTGTAGAGAGGATGAATAGAGCGGGTGCTGAAGTCGTTGGGTGTGCAACGCTCCTCGGAAAGGAAGGTATCAAAGCTTTCCAGATACTGTCCAAGGAGTGATTGCGGTAAATCGATGTATGAACAGACGTGTTAATAAATAGGCTGTACATGTGCTAGTAATATATTGTACGTTGAATAAATCTGCGTGATTTAAGTTGAGAAAAGCCTTCCAGAGAGCATAAATAGGGGTTGATACAATAGACGGGCGTTCTGAGAAGAGTTAAAATTATATCGTTACAAGATAAATTTGGGAAGAGGTGTACATTGCACACGATCGATTCCAATGATCAAGGGTAGCATGGGTAGTCATTGACATAGCCATACATCGGATCGAATTGACCCTACACCAGACGATTGAGCACGCACACCAATGCCAGTACAAAGAGGCACTTACCGCGCTGGTAGCGCGAGGATCGTCGTACAGACCGGAAGACATAACGAGACCATACTAAAATCAAGTGATGGGTGAGCATTCCAGGAACTCGTAAAGCAGCAAAACATA
The DNA here is from genome assembly GCA_030435655.1 of Armillaria novae-zelandiae. NCBI lineage: Eukaryota > Fungi > Basidiomycota > Agaricomycetes > Agaricales > Physalacriaceae > Armillaria > Armillaria novae-zelandiae. The sequence continues at coordinate 108,800 of JAUEPR010000099.1, read as the reverse complement.
CTCACGTTGATTTCATTTATTGGGTTTTGGTTATCAAAGAACCCGTTAGTGGGAATCTCGGAATGAATCTGATATTGATGTTGAGCAAAAGATGGGGACGAAATGAAGACAGAGAATCACCAGATGTAACGGATCGAAGGAAGCACCTGCAGAAAAGAAATGCCTCTCGTCGTGATAATCCATAGAGGGAATACTAGCGGTAAGCTGGTGTGGCATAACCTCAGTCTTCCAGACTTGGACTCCGGGAATAGTAGGCTGAGCATGCGGAGGAGAGATCGGGGTCTTTCGAGATGCGCGCTTCTTCTTTAGAGGTTCTGCCCCAGTCTGAGCTTTCGATGTCGTCGGGAGAGGGGGCATTCTCTTCACGGCTTCCTCCAAATCGGCGCCAGAAATCCCAGCAGACAATAAACGCGCAATCTCCTTGGACCTGGCTATGTCGGCTGGCTCGTTCCGTTTTACTTCCCTCGGCTTGGGGGTACGCTTCTGGGGTTGGTAAACATAGTTCGGATAGAGGATCTTGTGGTTCTGCAGTTCCTCCTCGGCGCGCTGCTGATAGTATCTCTTCTCCGCCTCCGGCAGTTTGTTCCACATCTCTCCAATAATCCTAGAAAGGTGACGACTGTCGTGCTCGGCGGCCTTGGGAATCAACTTCTTGGCGACGATGTCTTTGCGGAAGATGATGTAGGAATTGGGAGGTCGTGGAATGCGGTCCTTCTTATGAGAAGAGTCGTTGGTGGAGTTGGATTCGTCGGACAGAGACGAAGAGGATGGAGATGGAGTGTCGATGTACTGGGGCGTCAGAGGTACGGCCTCAGGGTATGGGGGCGTAACGACTTGGAACACAAACTGCCGAGGTTGATGACCTTGGCTAGCATGGTCGTAGGCTGGAAACAAAGCGTTAGCACACAGTCCGACGCGTAGTAACCAAGTCCACATACAGTGCTCGGTAGAGTACTGGTGAGAGTGAACAAAGCGAGACATGATGAGGGAGGATGGATGCGTCGAAGAGAGACAAAGAAATGAGCAGGCGGGGCGCCCGCTTTTATATTTGCGAACATAGGTATTCTCGACATGACGATCACAGAGAGAGGTTCAATGCGATCAAAAACCCATTCACACTTTCACAATTCGCCCTCTCAAAAAGGAAATTCTGTGACGTGCCTGGAGGTTGTCCTTTCACACAACCTGCTGGTGATAGTAACGGATAGTAAACTTCCCACGATTGTTCAGTGTGAAGGGGGGCCAAAAATAGCTGTGCACAAAATCAAATATGTCGTTATTCCCAAATCGAGTCATCGTCGGGTCGGGTCGCGCTCCCGACGATGGCTGTGACTCGGGGCCCCTGTTTGCTTACTTAAAGGGATCATTGAGACCCTCGCCTCTTGCCTCCTCCCATCACTATGCCTCCTCGCAAGAAAGCTGCTGCTAACGGTACCGCTCCTGCTCCGACACGCTCCAGTACGCGTATCAAGACCAGTAGCAAAGATGCAGTACCAGCAAAGCCTGCATCCAAAGCCAAAACCAAGCGCGCACTTAGTCCCGAAGACGACGAGGACGAGGACGACGCCCCACCCGCGAAGAAACCCACCAGCAAAAAGGCGACAAAAGCAAAGCTAGATGACGATGACGAGGCTGTCACGAAAGATGATGAACCCGAGAAGATCGTTACGGTGCGTTCCTCTCAACACTGTTGACCGTTTGCGTCGCTCAAGGTTCTCCCAGGTGCTGAAAAGGGGTGCAGCTCCTGTTGATCCCCAGTCAGGGAAAGTTCGTACGTATATACCCACAGTCTATACCTTTATGCGCATAATACCAACGTCGACAAGATACACACCAAGTATACGCAAATGATGAGGGCGTCTGGGATGCCATGCTCAACCAGACTGACATCAGTGGTGGTTCCAACAAGAACAAGTATTGTCCTCTATTCAAGTCATCCTCAAGGGTCTTGATGAGTTCACCAGGTTCTATGTTCTCCAGTTAGTTGCACCCTATAAGCTCCAATTCCGCATGTGTGCTGTATAGTCGTTGGGGACGCGTGGGAGAGAGTGGCGCATCTCAATGTAAAGGTCCTTTCCCTTCTGCGACAGCCATCAGCGAGTTCAAGAAGCAATTCAAGTCCAAAGCTGGCGTCGCCTGGGAATCCCGAGTCGGCATGGTTCCTAAGAAAGGTACCGTGGTCGTACACAGGCTGAAGCTGTCTTGACCTGTCTCCTCAGGGAAGTATGTCTGGCTGGAGCGTGACTTTGCTGAAGACGATGAGAAAGACGAAGCTTGACAAGGCTGGAGGTAGCGAGATCCCCGCGGAGAAGGAGAAGCAACCTATTCCTGACTTCTGTCCTCGCGCCGCAAGGTTCAAGATTTCTGCAAACTCATCTTCTCCACCAGCATCATTGACGCAACGTTGTCATCTATGAATTATGACGCCAGGAAGCTTCCTCTAGGAAAATTATCGAAGGCGACTATTTTGAGTGGGTTCAATGCTTTAAAGACACTTTCAGAGGTCCTAGACGACCCTAGCTGTGATGCCGTAAATCAAAATGGCGGTAACCAAGCGCGCAGCTATTGAGCAGCTCACCGGTGCCTATTACTCGTGCGTAATATGCCCCCCCAAGGTGGCGCCAACTAAGTGTGGCGCATATTCAGAATCATTCCTCACGACTTTGGCCGACAGAGACCAATGGTGATCGATACCAAACAAAGACTGCAAGAGGGTGAGTTCTGTTTGATCACGTCCCGCTTTGTCTAACAGGTACATGATAGGAACTAGAAATCGTGGACGCTCTCGGCGACATGGAAATAGCGTCCAAACTCATCGCATCATCTACCAGCACTGACACTGATGGAGCACCTATCAACCCCATTGATGCACAGTTCAACTCGCTCGGCCTCTCCAAGATGGAACCTCTCGCCAGGGATAGCCAGGAATTCTTATCCCTCGAAGGCCTATGTGCGGGACACGCACGGCCATACTCACAGTCATATTCGCGCTGAAGTACAGCACATTTACAGAATTGAAAGGTCTGTTTAAGAAGATTCGTGTCCTTGGACTGTGCTGAATTGTTGTTAGACCTGGAGAGCAGGAGAGGTGGGAGCAAGGAGGGTTTCATAACGGTGGATGATGGAGAACGCTTACTGCTGTGGCACGGGTCGAGGACGACAAATTTCGCAGGCATACTTTCACAGGGTCTTCGTATCGCCCCACCAGAGGCGCCTGTAAATGGCTACATGTTCGGCAAAGGTGTTTACTTTGCAGATGTAAGTCCTTCAGTCATGGTTACTTGGATATAGCTTATTTGTTGGCCCAGATGATGTCCAAGGTCGGTACAGAATCTTTGGCGACTGCTTTTGGATGCTAATCAGAAGCCTATGTAGTCTGCCGGATATTGCTATCCAGGGTCAGTAAATCAATTTGATGACGATACGCATGCTGAATCAGTATCACAGGCTGAGTAACAACACTGGTATCCTACTTCTTTGTGAAGTTGCAGCGAAACCTTTCTATGAGAGAAATGATGCTGTATGCATTTTTTCTGGAATATACTCTTTTTAGTGATTAACTTTCCGTGTCCAGGAATACAATGCAGACCAAACCTGCAAGCAGAATAACAAGAGGTGATTTCCACTGTTTGGTCCTTGAGCCTTTCAACGAATTTCTTTGGCAGGGCTACGAAAGGGTTGGGGAGAACTCAGCCTATAAAATGGAAGGACGCTGGGAAGTCTTTGGGCAATGATGAACTCATCGGCTGCGAGATGCCTGATGGAGGAGGGTCCGACGTTGTCACCGCTGGTTATCTCCAGTATAACGAAGTATGTGGTATCCAAATCAACTCTTGACGAAGACTTATTGACAATGCGTTTGGTACAGTATATCGTATATGATATCGCTCAGATACGAACAAAGTATCTTTTGATGGTAAAGATGTAAAGGTTGGTTATGGACTGGCGTCGATATCCTCATGTACTTTATGCTATGTACATGTGTTCTCGGTTAAATTGTTTTGTCTCAAAAAATCATTGTCTGTTAGCCCCCCACCAAGCCAGTACGGCCAAGTAGCGAAAAGGTCTAGATCAAGCAGTACACGGGAATTTAAATAGCGTTTATAACATATGTCACCAAGGCGGATGCTTCACCCGGACGTCTTCCGACTTGTATAGCCCCTGCTCGACTACAAGCCTGGCGCTAACAACACATCCCTCCAGGAGTGGAATGCCAGGATACGCAAACGAGCCGCACACCCAAATACCAGGACCACCATCTCGAAGTCTTCCTGCGCCCTGCAAGCTCCCCAGCGCCTCTACAGCCGGACCCTGCCACCATGTCTTACCTTCTGCGTGATATAACTCCTTCAGCGCCTGTTTCGACTCTAGCGTCAAAACGGCCCGTTCTAGTCTCGCCACGCTCAATATCCGACCCTCTCTGGGTTCAATAATTGGATCTGTGGACTGGAAAACGGCGGGTAGATGGGCGGGAAATCCCGGTGGCCGTGGAAGAACGTGAGTGGCCATGGTGTACGACGATGGTAGACATCGAGGGGAAACTGTCTTTGTGGGTATTGATGCGCCTGTTCGGGTATAAATTAGATTCAAGTCCCTGTGGTCCCGCGTATCGTCAGGGAGAAGTGTCTCGTCCGTGTGATTGATGACGAGTGTAGAATGGTATGTGAATTTCTCCAAGCAACGCATCTGCTCCTCGACTGCTTCCCGTCTGATACCCTTCTTGTCGGGTAACGACGACGCGTAGGACGACAAAAGCGGGACTGCACGGTTTGCCTGGGTAGCGAAGATGATGTGATGGAAGCCGGAGTAGGTCTTGGGGCCGTCCACGTTAGTGCAATTTACAGATACCAGATCCGGGTTGTCTGGATCGGCTTCGATGGAGGAAATCAGGTGTGATAGATGGACGTTCCGAACGGGGGATACGAGTCTCCCGACGACGTCCCGAACGCCGTCAACAGCTACATAATGGTGTGTGCCCAGGGTAAGCCAGATGTAATCTGACAAAGGCGTGAATCACGATGATGATAGTAAAATTGAAAGAGAGCCATGCCTAGGAATTCTTCGACGGGGTGGTCGAGGACCTCCTGCTCTGGAGCGGTGCATACCGCGGAGAACAAGGGAACCATGATGGCATGAGTGAATTCTGTCCATACTTGCTCGAAGCCCGTCCATTTAGCCAGGAGACCTGTAGGACGTGTCTTCTCGACCCATGCTTTGTAGGTCATGGCTTCGATTCCCGGTGATCGCATCATAGGAATCGAGAGCCACAGCAGTCTGAGGTAGCAGAAAAGAATATGGATAGACCAGACGACAAACAGCCCGATCGTCCACGCTTTGGCGGCGGCGCGCAGTGTCAATCCCAGCTCTGGCTTGGGCGGGTCGTCCAGAGTGGAAGGCATGCTTACGCCGCCAAGCCCCGAGGAGCCGTTGTATATCATTTCTGCGGTTATTTGGCGGCCCGTGTCGGACGTGGAAAGGAGGGAGAAGGAGTATGAAAAATCGCGTGGGGCGAACTTGACGCCCAGACGTTTGTAGAGCGCGATGAGCTGCTTGTAGTATCCTGACAGGGTGGGTCAGCACAGCGCGCTGCACGAGCCTGCCTAGTTACCTCCTTGAAAAGAGCGCATGGGAACGTCTACTCGCCAGTCCTGATCCTGGCCCGGTAGAGGCAGGGATATCGACGAACTGTCCATCCCCAAGGTCGATGTCTGCAGGTGGTGGTAAGAATCCAATGTGAATGCGATGTGGTAGTGGTACAGGCCTTTTCGAACAGGTGGACATCAAAAGACACATCCTCGTCCTGAGGGCCCTTGGTCAACAGGTAGGCGGCGGTCAGGCCAGCGAGGCCACTGCCTATTACAGCGACTCTGACGGTTTTCGGCATACTGGACGCCTGAGAATTAGCAGCAAATGAGTCGATGCTGTCGTCCCATCTCACGACGAGATATGTCAGTTTTTGGACATGATTGTCGGACCACGACGATCAACAACCTGCCAAGCTTTTTATTCTCACCCGAGATTTCGGTTATCACGGCCTTCCGAATGCGGCAAAAAAATACATGCAGCGAAATATATATTCAACTCGTCCGTCTTCTCTTTTCCCTATGGTCCCGGTCGTCAGGACGCTCTCGAGAACGCCGCCGCTCCCTGTACCGATAATCCCCATCGCTGTCGTCGGGTGAGCGCCGTGGGGATCGGGACCTGCGCCTCGAGCCCCGAGAATCATAATCATAGCGGTCACCCGGTTTACCTCTGTCATGTCGGTGGTAGCCGTCGTCTCCTCGACGCCCTCCCCGGTCGTAGTCCTCGCGTCCCCTGCTCCGGCCGCCATCGTCATCTCGCACGTCGTCATTCGATCGCCAAGACTGTCCGTCTCGCGGTGGCGGAGGCGCTCCCCATGCGCGCGACCCTCCCGACACATTATTTGAGCCTGTTCCAGGGCCGCGACCCGATAGTGGTAGTGGTCCCGTGTTTTGTGGACAATCTAGAGATAACAATGAAGAAGGATAGTTCACGAGACAAATCTTCACTTGCCTTTTTTCAAGTGTGGTCCGCCGCATAAGAAACAACCCCCTCCCTCAAGGGATTTCCCTCCGGCTTTGACAGGCGCATTGCCGCCAAAGCCCCCAGTAGGGACCGTGGTATCTTGATCCAATAGATGTGTGTATTTCGTTCGGCTCCTCTTCCCAAAGTTCTTGACTTGCATAACTTTGGGTAACGAAGACACGTCGACCGTAGATGCAGTGGCTTCCGTAAAGTCATGGCGCTTGAGAATTTCCTCGTCCTATCGCAGCATTAGAGAAACACGTCTTGTCTCACAAAGTATGCGTACCTGGTGGAAAGCGCCCTTGTGCCAATACTTCTGAAGAAACTTCTGTTGGCCCTTGGGCTTGTCGTCTCGAAGTTTTTGAGCGTGTTCAAGGTCCTCCTTCAGACGCTGTGCCTCTGGCAGTGCTCTACGACGCTCAACTTCCGCCCTCTCTTCTTCTCTGCGAACCTCTTCCTCCTTCTCCTTCTTGATTCGCCCAAGTTCGCGTAGTCGCCACGCCTCGAATTCGCCAGCGGGGTCCAAACCATCGGTGTCGTCAACATCCTGGAATATCATCCTCCTTCTCCTCTAAATGCCCGATGAGCTACAAAAAAAGACGAGTACGAAAAGCTCACTTTCTGCCAACTCCCGTCTGATGCTTTCTGCTACAAGGTCGTGGCTCTGCTTTTTCCGTTCTTCAAGCTCCAGCTCTTTCTTCTTGAGAACCTCTTCGGAGTCTGCGGCCAGGGCTTCCTTTTCTGCAATCGTGACTCGATTCCGCCTACACTTGAATTAGCCTGAAGGCAGGATGTTTTGATTGAATGCGCACTTTGGAACAAAGACGGGCCTCAGTTGAACTTTTGGTTTTTCATCTTCCGAGTCTGACTCGTATTCGCTAGACTATAGATTAATTTGTAAGAACGTTGTAATAAGTAGATTAGAAGACAGACCTCGTCAGATTCGTTCAGTTGACCAGGCTTCGTTTCCTCGTCAGACTCTTCCTCATCAGATTCTGCAAATTATAGCTGAATAAAAGCTGAGGTCGAGCACAAATTAGCGAGCACACCTTCCTCATCCTCCAGCGCCGTCCGACCAGATTCGTCTCTGCCTGCAACGATGACCTTTCCGTCTTTCGAGATATTCACGTCCTTCAGAGAAACGTTCATGGACTTTATTTTGGCCCTTGAAACATTTTGAGCGGTCGGCAGGTCTTCATCGTCTTCCTGAACGATGTCTTGCTCTCCTCCAATGAGGACATCGCCTTCCTCCTCGACGTCGGGCGCTTCCTCTTCGGAGTCTGAGTCAACCTCGGCGACTCCCTTTGGGGCCTTGCCTTTCCAATATCGTGCAGCGGGCCGTGCGAGGCGTGGGGCTTGTTTACGAGGGGCTGACATGGAGGTAGGAGGATAGCGAGCGCGTTGTTTGTTTTGCAGGCGAATGGCACACTCGCCGCCCCGTATATGCTCGGCCCGAATGAGCCGTACACAAGTTACTCTCCTCCTCCAACGTCCATTTTTCAAAGCTGCCTAAAGTGTTCCTCTCCAAAGATACACTCAGACCGCGATTATGCCTTTGCGAACTCTCAATCAGGATATCGTTACCATGCAACTGCCAGTGGAGCAAACGCAATATTAAACGGCTGAATCTCGGGTTCATCGAGTTTATCTTTGTCCGGGAATATGCCAACACTCTATACAAAACTGAGTCTAATACCCATTTTTCGCACTGCTGCAAGTAAGGGGCTAGACCGGGATCTCACCCAACAGTGACGCTGGAGTGGAAACGTCAAAGCATGCTGCAAGGTTCGGCAGTCAAATATACGCGTACTACCGGGGTCCGATCGTTCTTTGACTCGGATCACCCATGTACTGGCTCCTTTTGCCTAGCTTATAAGTCAGGAGAAGGGAGTTCATGTTTCACCGTTCCCATACTGTTCTCAGGTTGGTGTTTTGACAGTTGCCGTCTTGGTCGGTCTGACCATATCTTCAGTAAAGATTCATCACAAGAAAATAAGAGGTCGCTGCAGAACGAGACCTCAGCGTCAGCCTTTGTCATGAGAGCAGTGATCCTAGCCACCGCTTTTGCCGTTCTGTCGGTTCTAGCACGTTGCAGCTACATTATGTATACCTTTCGTATTGATGTTAGCTCTGTAGGTTCCGTCCCAGTAAATTACGGCGTCGTCGTCTTTCCAACCTTCCAGGCCCTTGATGTCATTGGGCCCCTTGACGCCTTAAACATGCTTTCCCTCGCCTAGCCACTCAACCAATTATCCATCGAATCCTATGCATCTTTAGATAGAGCGTGTGATATCTCGCTAAACTCGATCTGTATCAAAAGAAAGAAGCTTCATTTGTGAGGCCTGTGAGGTTTTATTCACTTTCCAACAATGAACTTCGCCTGCCGAGGAAGCATGGGTGTCGAGCTCGGCCGTGCACGGCAGCTCGTGAGGGAAGCTATCCATTCGCAGGCAGGCTTACGTGTACAGGGTTGGCGTTAACCGCGTGTTTCCGATCCCTCCTCTTCAATATCGGATAATCAGTTCGCCATGGTAGAAGACATATCGTGAGTTCACTCGTTAACATCGTTGCATATCTTCTTATGTACGGCATAGTTTTGAACCGCGCCTTATAACGGGTTAGGCCCCAAGAAATTTGCTAAAGGCAACTGCGATTTCTGACACGCCTACAGACGTAGAAGTACAAGGCCTTGACCATTCGGCAAAAATATTCGGGATGTTCCTGAAAATCAGTGCTGGAAGTGTTGTTCGAATGTATCTCCCTACTAGACCTACGGATGGCGATAATATAGATGTCTCTAGATGGTCGATCAATCTTGAATTGTGAGTTTGTACATTCACGACGTGATACCAGTCTTTTAACTCTATACTAGAGACCATCTAGATCAATCAACGGAAGTTCAACTGATAATTCGAGGGTTCTTTCGCACCTTGGGCCATACGGAGACGACGATTTCAGACCTCTTTGAAGGAGAGGATCAAGGTGAGGTCATCTTCTACACGATGAGATCCAACTCATTCCCCGATTCGTCAGAAAAAACGATTCCACTTTACGCTGCCAACTCGTCACAAGTCATCATAGCGTCACTCAGAATATCCTATACTATAGACACTAACGTGGCGTCAGTTAAGACCATGATCAAAACTCTCGCAGAGGTATGTGCCATGATTGGCGAGTGACTTTGTTTTACTTAGAGCATACAACTAGGTTGATCCCGCTGCTGATGTTGCCTGGAGTTTCTTGTCAAAGGGACTCGGCGTAAGTTAACTATCCACGGGGCTACTTTTGAATTTTCTAAGGCTTTCACAGGTGCTGAGGAAGAAACAAACTTCGGATGAAACTATCATCGGTCTTTACAGAGCCATGTTTTCAGCGCATATCTCGGCAAGCCGCGAAGAAGTCCTAAAGAACCGTGAACGCCTACGACGCTTCTACAAAACATTGTTTAGGCAAACAATCGAATGCGCCGTTTTTCTTGAAGGATACATCGCGAAGAATGTTGGAGGTTGGTATCTTTACAAATGTTACCTAAATAGCCGATGTGACTCTTACGTTCAGAGCGTCCATTGAGCGCGAGACAGCTGGATAAGCTTGCCGAGTTCCAGCATGCTTTTCGTTCAATGCTTGGTTCCACAGCGCAGGAAGCTACGGTCGTGACGTTGGGCGTCCAGGAGTTTGTTGATCCTCTACGTACGTCATCTACTTGACCCCGATGCACATTGCTAATCAATCGACCTTAGGCATGCAAGAGCAACTTCATCATCTCCAACCTTCTGTTGACCTCGGTCCCCGGTCAACGTGCTTACGAGGCACACGTGTGAAAACGATCAACACGCTGATGGAGTGGATTGCCAAGTGCAATGGCGGTGTGCTGTGGTGTAAAGGCACGTCGGGGTCAGGCAAGAGTTCGTTGATGGGCTCCTTGTATGAACTCGCCATGCATGCGAGCGGACGAAACCGCCTTGGCGCTTTCGTTCGCTACGATCGTATCGAAAACTCGGATTCCTCGAGGCTCATCGCTAGCATCGCGTACTCGCTAGGCATGTTTGATAACCGAATCGGCATCGAAATTTCGCGAGTACATTTGTCGATGTCGGAATTGCTTTCGCTGTCCCCCATGAAGCAGTTCCAGCAACTTCTCGAGCAGCCATTGAAAAAGATCCCCTCTCTGGCGGACGAGGGCCCTCTGATTGTCATCATCGATGGCTTGGATGAATGTGATGTGTCAGACCAACTGCTGTCTGTTTTGGACAATGGATTCGGCAAGAGTCTCGCTTTCATGCGACTCATTATTTCGACTAATCGCCCAATATTGGAACAAAGGCTGGAGAAAGCACCCTTAGTCGTCGGATTAGACAAATCATCGGAGGATACCATTCATGATATCCGGCTGTATATCGACTCTCAACTGTCCGAACTATTTGCCCAACTATCAGCGCAGAATGATTCCAACCCGCTGAAGGACGCCTGCGACGCGTTTCGGGCAAGCGAAACGCTTACCAGACGGGCAAATGGTTCGTTTATCTGGGCAGCTACTGCATGCAGATTCATACGCGATCTCCCCAGCATATCTAGACTTCTAGTGTTGTTGCGACCGAAGGGTATGCAACGCAACATGAATCCCATGACCAGTTTGTATAGAAACATCCTTGATTCGATTGTAGCCGAAGCCGTTCAGGACAAAGCCATCATCAAGTTGTCCATACGTGCGGTCCTAGGCGCTATCATGATATCTGGAACTCCCCGACTACTAAATGCTAAAGCTCTGAATACTCTCGTTGGTCTACCTGACCATCCACCACCACAGCTTATCTTAGCGAAATTAGCCAGCGTCGTGCGTACTTCGTCCGATGGATTTAACCGGTTTTTCCATATGTCTTTCTACGATTTTTTGCGAGATGAAGAGCAATGCGGCAAAGAATGGTATATCGATACATAGAGCAGAAGAAACGGCTTGATGATCAGTTTTAGGTAGGTGGGCTTTGACCCCTCGATTTTAGAGGTAGCGGTCTCGGCTACGCAATTTTTACTTCATCTCAATCTTTTCATAACTATCTGTATACGTCCCCTCCAGGACATGTAGTCATTCTCGTACTGCTGCTATTGTGTCGAATTTCGATGGACTGGGTAGATAGTGCAAGTGCGAAGTAGGCATCATCAACTATTTTCTTAGACTCGCTGTGTTGTTTTACCGGTACCATGTAATCCGGATTGCTTCTGGTGGAGAGCTCTACTAATCGGTCCGGCCCAGCCATTTGGCACTGGCAACTTCGACTGATGTCATGGAAAGCGTGTCCAGCACGAATGTTCGACCGCATGTTGGGTGTGCTGCCTTTCGTTCAGTACAGCGACCAAGTAACACTCCGACAATATCCCTATGGCGGAAGATACAAGGTTTGTTTGTCTTAGAGCTCTGCCTGAGAACTCGTCTCGACTAACAATTACAGATTTCGGTTTATTGAAGGCGCGTTTCAGAAGGAGGTCGACAATGCACTTTCTCATAGAACCTGATTTCTTAGATGTTGAGCTGCAATGGCTTTTGTTCACAGATGTTGCTCGAATCTATTTGACGGTTGCTGCTGGGGATGTTTCTCACACAACGAACCCTGTTAAATATCGAGCCTATTTCCATTCGGAATCGAAGACAATCTGGTCTCCCCAGCTAAACTTGTAAGCCATTGTAGGAACGGAAAGCAGGATTCTTTGACATCTTTCCATAGAGGTCACCTCGATGCGTCAACCACTGTTACCCTGAAACTCTACTCTTCTCGTAAAATTTTAGGTCGCAAGCTCCTTGGTAGTGCACAATTGCCTGTTGGCGATATGTTTGCCCCAAATCAGAAAGGTATGTCAGATATCACTTGTAACGAAAGTAAACATGAAAATCCGTGTTGCTTAGATGAGCCGTTACTTCTCCTGGGGCGTGCTTCACCAGCCGTGCCTACTGTATCGCTGAAAATCGTGTACTCCTCCGATCCACAAGAGGTCGTACGAGACCTTGTCAACAACGTTTCGCGTCCTAAAGCGCCTCTGGCTAAATACAGCAAGATCCTTGATGGTGTGGTTGCTATCAAAGAGACAATCGATCTAGTGACTGAGGTAAATGCGAATTTCCTTATTATGACTTTCAATCATTTAGCTTATCATATCTTTTTTGGATGCCCAGTTTAATCCTGTAGCTAAGATGGCCTGGGTTATAATATCTATGGGTGTCGATGTGAGTACCATCTTCGACTAGTTAAATTTCTTCAGAATTTTGAATAGATCATATAGATATTGAGGAAGCAGAAGGACGCTGATGAACTTATTGTGGAGCTCTATGAAACCATGCTGTTATCCCACAAGGAAGCCAGTGGCGACGAGTTTTTGAAATGCCTCGTGGTGTTTCGTCCCATATATGATTCGCTCTTGGATCACACTATCGCATGTGCCCAGTTCATTGAGAATTGTGCGAAGAAAAACCTCATAAGTCAGTTGCAATTCACAGTGTTGTCTGCAAAAGTAGCTGATATTTCACTTAGACCGGATAGCGAAAGGACACTTTACAAAGGAGTCAAAAAAGATGCAGGAGAGATTCCATGAGATTGACGAGAAATTGGCTTGGTCGGTCACGAAGGGGAGTTATAAGCTGATTGCAGATCAGGACAAGCTGACACGTAAATCATTCATCTATGTCCCAAAATCTCGAATAACTGAATAAAGGTCATAGAAATTAAGGAAGCCAAGGACAGCCTCAAGCCTTCGTCCATACCAGACCCGGAATTGTTAAATTTCTGTTTGGATGGCACACGGGAGCAAGTTCTCAAATCCATGGAGGATTGGATCCTGAAGTGCAATGGCGGCTCGTTGTGGTGCACGGGTATGGCGGGAATGGGAAAAAGCTCGTTGATGGCTACTCTGTGCAAGCGCCTCGGAGTCAACTCGGACGGCAACCGCAGCCAGCTCGGCTGCTTCATTCGCTACGATCGGAAAACATACACCGACACTTCTCAACTCGTCTCTACGATCGCATATTCACTATGCGTGCTTGACGAGGGAATCGCCGGCGCTATTTCCGAAGCTGTGCGGATACGAGGTTTGTCCGTGTCAGAAACACAGGACAAGTTCCGCATCCTTCTCCGGGAGCCATTGGCTTCTGTACAACTAGATAAACGACGCCCCATCGTTATTATTGTGGACGGTTTAGATGAATGCGATGTTACAAAGCTGGAAGATATCCTTAAAGTTCTCGCGGAAGGCTTTGGTCCGAATCTCCCCTTCATGCGGCTCATCGTGTCTTGCCGTCCCATTGATTGTGTCTCTCGCACCCTACTAAGAGCGCGTGCACAATCTAATTCCAAGTTGGTCAATATTTGCTTGGATGACAAGTTGTACCGGGATCAGGCCGTGGACGACATACAGCTATACATCCGACATCGATTTTCTGAGATATACAGCTTTACAAGGCTTCGAGATGGCACCGATGAATTCCGGAACCTATGCGAGTCACTCCAAGCTGCAGAGAAGCTTAGTTGCAGAGCGGAAGGTCTTTTCATTTGGGCTGCCACAGTATGTAAATTTCTGGCCATATATCCTTTCGAATCTAGGATACAACAGCTTCTGGAAGCGGTCGCTCCAAAGAATGCCTTACATGCCATGACGTCTCTCTATCTTACCGCCCTCCGTGCCGTAGTGTCTGAAGATCCGCAGGACACGGACATCACGTCGTACATCCGTGCTGTGCTAGGCGCCCTGATCGTCGCTACGGTAATAACCGTTGAGATACTGAACGATTTGGTTTTTCCCAATGATCGTTCGGCGAACCTCATTCTAGCGAAGTTAGGCAGTGTCGTTCATACGAATCAGCAGGGATACATCCACCTTGTTCACCAGTCGTTTTATGATTTCCTCAAGGATCGAGACCGATGCGAAGAGTGGTACATTGATCCGGCATCGGAGGAACAACGTGATTTGGAAGAACGGATCAACTCTCTCCCCCATTACAATACGCGTTCCAGCGGGGTATTTTGACCATGTTCAGCGGCACATTGTCATTTTCCAGTCTGTTCCGTAGTAGACTTTTCCGAAATGCCCGGGTATGGTTCCTTGGAAAGCCTTACTCTTATCTGTGTATTTGTTTGGATTTCACGCTAATGATCCTATCCCGATGCTGCTCGATTATATAGTCCTATTGTTCATAGATGCGTGTATATAATGGCCTGGTCAGTTTCCGATGGCTTCTCGTGTTCGTTGGGAATACATCTACCCTTGATTGAGATAATCGCCTGTGGAATATTGTTGACTGACCATACGGTGCGTATTATCCAACATCACCGCCTCAAGTTTCGAGTCCTAGTTCCTTTCAGATATCAACGTATGCGATACGGGTGTCGTTTATTTGTTGTTTATCTGACACTACCAGTGACTTCTCATGCACCGTGCATTGTCCAGCTTGCAAGCCGTCGCCTGCAGCCTGACCAAAATTTCAGCCAGCTGTACTTAGCGCTTCACAGCAGCTGCCAGTGCCAGCCTCACATTCGGACTCCTTTCCCACGTCTAGGTGAAAGAAAACGTGCCACATCATCAATGTCACTTCCGGTGCGACCCTGGGCCCGGAAATAAGAGACGCACACGATGTTGAGTACTCATCCCAGCCTATCGTTATCAACTTATCATTCAACTTTTGGACGATCTTAACATATATAGGTTTTTAACCCCCTTACTTTCGTAGCCTTATATCTACCTGTTTCCCCTTTCTCGTAGCGCGGTTGATCACTACAACAATGTGTGACTGATCGAGTTGTTGTATTCTCAACGGGTTCTGGGCTCCCGTGCTCATACATCTGCGTTCACAACACACACGTTCTTACCAGCCAACCCAATAATTCACAGAGACAGTACAACAAACAAACATTGTACTCCTCTATAATGAGGACTACTTCACAACGAACCATACCCATTAAATTAGACAATGCCGAGGAGTCTAACAGCGAAAACTGGGCAGCTTTCCAAATGGCCATGCTGGCCGGGCCGGGCTCACTCTACAAGGTGAATTATTCCATTCACCACAGTATTATGCTCATTCCATCGATGAGACGGCATTCGCAGACGACTGATTTCTGATACATTGCAGGCGTTCAGAGGTAACAAGTCATCTCATATTCAATATGCAAGCTGTTGGTACAGTAGGTGTACGATGAATGAACTTTAAAAAATAATCACTATGCTAGTTATTTCTATTAGACTGATGGATAACCCATACCTTCAGTATTTCGCGCGCCGCCTCTTCGCTTGTGACCACCATCTTCGAACCATTGCCAAATAAGTAAATGTGATCACTAACGACAGGGCGATCACAATCCCAAATGCATTATATGGATAATCTGGAGTAAGGCCGTTATGTGGGATGGTGACATTCACCGACACCAGACCTATGGAAAAGCCGAATCAGGTTTTTAAAGGATCAATGGTACAGCAGAACGATGCATACCGATCAACGGTTGGATGCACAGGACCCCGATACTGACAACCGTCAGCACAATGAGAGCTTTGTCCGTGCCTGACTTGGTGAGAGCGACCGATGTACGCAGCTGGGAGAGGTAGATGGGATGGGACTGGCTAAGCATACGCTCATAATGCGCTAGTGAATGCTGTAATGTGAGAATGTGATCTGAATGGAGCGTGAATTAGGGCAACGTCATAGTATGCTGGACAAACGCACCCTGGATATCTCCCATGTAAATTGCGATTTCAACATCCTCGGCCTTTTTGTCATGTCCTGATAATAGTCTTTTCCGTATCTGCAACACGACGTCAGCCTTAGATGCCAACAAGCGTGTCAGGGAGGTGACGAGACGCCGAGCTTTAGCCATGCGCCGCAAGGTCGACGTTGTAGGACTCGTAGAAATTGAGATTTCTGGCGGGGAGGTCTGTTTTCGACGCCGCCTGAAAAGACGCCTTATCCTTCTAAACACAATGGGAAGTGGAGGCCGAGGAAGGGAAAATCTGGTTCGGAGGCTCCGATGAGGTGGTTTTTCGGAGAATTGTTCCTTCTCCTCATCGACTCCATATACTGTAACGTAAGATGGCGGTGATGGAATATTGACTTGCTCTTTTAGCGAATGATGGAAGTCGTAGCGAGCTCCAGGGTTTAGAGAGAAGACGAGTTCTTCAATCGCAACTACTTCCTTCTCAATCTCTTCCAAGAAGGGGAAGAAAGAATCGACGAACGAATCCAGCAGACCATGAGCAATCCAAACTGCGTACAGTGCCTTCAGTAGATGACATCTTGTTATGGCCGATACGCACCCGAAGATAGACTGCGAACTTGTTCTAACATTAAAAGACGGCTTCTAACTCGATCGGTGTGCTCCGATATGTCTGTGAAATGGAACTGTGGTGCATGAGCCCCCTACATATATGCACGAGAAATTGTACCTACTGTACAGACACCTTCATTGAACACGACGATGTAAACATTGGCCTCGCCTAATACTCCTTCATCAGATTGGATATCTCCGATTTCTGCGCTTTGGTGAAGTCGTTTGTGGAGGCCGCCTTCGCGAATGACCATGCTTTCGATAGCTCTAAAGGAAATAAAGTAATAGCCGAGCTTGGGGAAAAGCTCGAGCTTCTCTCTGGGGTCCTGCTGTAAAATGTCTTCCAGAGTCAAAGGGTGAAGATGAAGGAGCTTGCCGATGGCGTGCATGTCAGCAGAAGTCGGAGAGGCCACATCGAGGAACCAGGTCGTGGGAGATGGGTCGCTGACAATGCTTGTCGGTGCTATGGGCGGCTCGCGGTGCTTTCCCTTTCTCGGTTTTCGGATCTCAGTTAGGACATTGAAGGAGGCCGGACGAGTAGGAATGGCGCTCTCAGGAAGCTTAAAGTCCTGATGAGAAGGTATATCGGCTACCCTGGTAAGGCGAGCCCGCTCTTGGTATCGTCGAGCCTTTGAAGCTTTCTTCAAGGCGGTATCAAGTTGACTGAGAACAGATGGTAACGAGGAAGTGAGGGTAAATTTTTGCGTTTGTTGAGCATCGTCTTGCACGAAGATGCGATACGCGGGAGAGAGGTATAGGGCGAATTGACGTGGAACGAGCCTCGACTCCTCCCGAGCCTTGATCAAGCTTATTCGTGCTGCAATGTCCCGCTCGGACTGGTCGCTGTGGAGGCTCCCCATACCCTGGCGACGACGACGCCGCCTCTCCATCTGCGATCGCGTAAGCGTGACTATCGAAGACTGGGACGAGGAAGACGACGAAGAGGTTGTCGAGGAGGACGAGCTGGCGACTCCCCGCCGGGCCCAGCGAGAAATTGCATGTTCCACGACGGTTGCGATTGCGTCGAGCCGAGCGACACCAAAACCTGAGCCTGAGGCTGAGGACGAGGACGAGGACGACGAGGACGAGGACAGGATGGATTCTGGCCGTGGTGATGGAGGAGGCAGGGGCCCTCGGTAAATATCGTCTTCATCGTCGTTGTCGTGAGGGACGATGGTGGGAGGCACCAGCAATGGAGACATTGTCAATCAGCTTTCCCGCAGCCGCGGCGACGCCGAAGACTACAGTGAGTGTTGACTATGCCGTCGAGGGTCGGCGTCGCATGTGTGTACTGAACTGAGCAGTAAAAAACAATAATATCATGGAATAAATTCAGAGTTTTGACATTCCCACGCTACTTTATCCAATCCTTGGCCGTTTATTCGGACGTCCTACACCTTCGCTTGGCGCGCTACGCTTACCGAATGGCCTAGATTTCTTTTCTTTTTGGCCAATCTTTTTCTGTTTCTTTTCAATCGCCTTTTTTACTGCACGCTCTCCACCGCTTTGGGCCAGTGCATCATATCTAGCACGCGTTAATAGTTTCTTCTTGTCGGCTAGTAAGAAATTTTAGTGAGACGAGCACGTTGGAACCGTGATATGCAATGTACCTTCTTTCATCCACCAAGATCCTTTACCCTGCCCTTGTTTCTCCTTCTCCTCCTTTTTCAGCCTATTGAGGGCGAGTCGCTCTACTTCTTCCCGCCTATCTTTATTAACGGCACTTTCGGCTCTCTTGACCGCTAATTCGAGTTTTTCTATCTCGCTTTCCCTTTCGGAGCGAAGATGTTTAGGTGACGACACCAAGAGCTTCCTAGCGCGCTTCAGGTTTTCTCGTAGAATCTGCAACTCGTTTTTGTGTGTTTGTGTCAGGAATGCATAATTGTGACGGTATTTGTCCTCTGAAAGTTCGCCGGATAGAGGTATAAACCTTGGATCCCGTGGTTGCTAACGAGTGGAGGCATTAGTATTCAAGTATACAAAGTGATATTTCCGCACAACTGTTTTCACTTCAACGACAGTGCGTCTCCGAGTCACTGGTCTCTTAGAGGTCATCTCCATGGGCCTATCTGCGTTCAACATAATAAAATGGAGCCTATGAACTTCACGTACGCGTGCTTGCTTGATCGTGGGGCGGCTTTAGGCCTCTCGTAGTCGGATCGCTCCTTGCTTGCCATAGTCTCGAATGTTGCTTCAACTTGCTCGTCATCACTTTCGTCTTCAGAGTCGGAAATAGTTTCCGCCTGTACTAGAGCACGTTGCGCAGTTCGGAGGGAGCCCATGGAGAGGGCAGAAAGGTCTAGGGCAAGTTGTATATTCAAGACGAAACATTGAGGGAGCGCATACTTGCCATCTTGAATTTCTTTCCTCTGTCTTTACATTAGACGCCGAAAAAGAGTTAGACTAGAAAGAACATACAGGTTTCGAAGGTCCGGGCATATCCTCCCACTCATCGTCAACCCATTGCACTGCTCTTGGTGCATCAGCGTCGTCCATATCATTTTCGGCATCGTCTTCAGACCTGCTGCTTTGCGATTCGCCCTCTAGATCTTCATCTTGCTCCTCTGAGTCATCCTCGGACGATAGATCCGGAGAACTTGGTATGACCTCGTTTGCTTTGCGTGTTTTCTCTGATGATTTTTGTGACGTCTCAGCTGTCACCTTCTTGGACTGATGGCTTTGCGTTAAGCTGCGGTGAAGGAGCGGTAGAAGGACGAGTTTGACGAGGCGGCGGTCGAGAAGCTGGCCGTGAACGACGAGGCATTTAGGAAACAAATATAGTTATTTTTTCACAATTTCACAATTTCCCCCAATGACGTCACGTGCGCTCGTAGCAAATATCTTTGAATTTGTTGTATGTACGAGGTATGATAGGCGTTTGATCGCACGTAGTTCTTCATTTTATTCGAGTTTTATGGATTCATTAGGAAAAATTCGAGGGAACTTTCCGTTCATGATCAAAGTCGGATTTGCGCACGTTTCGCTGAATTTGGAATTAGGTTGATCATGCGAAGTGCCTGTCACTGTTCGCCGGCACCACCACTTGTCGATGTTCCAGGTGGATGCTCCGGAAACTTTCAGGGTCTCTCCGGCAAGCTGAAGGGCCATGACTGTCAAGGATCTAGTAGACCGCTTCGAGTCTTCGCTCTCAGCATCTAGTCCAGTTCCTGGCCCCAGCAGATCCTACTCAACCCCACAATCCTCGACTCGTATCAAAGTAGAGAAAGATGACGGTACAGTTACTAGTATGTTTTGAATTACGCGTCACCTCAACATTTCTCACATTTGTACACAGAGGTTCCACCACCACCACATCCCCTGATGATGAAGACTCTGACAACCCCTCACGACGGCGATTCACGACAGCTCACGGTTGACATTACTGACCTAGGCAAGAGCAACAAGGATAGGCGACACACATGCTCAGCAAAGTAGAAATACACTCTCCAGTGCGCCCAAGCATAAATCGGACCAATGCCTACCTATGGACTCCGATTCAGACACCCTTGTATCCGCACCATAATCTGAAGAGAAATCCGCCCTCATTCAGAGGCATAATGCGAAACAAATTACAGTTCCTCACACGCCCGTTGCCGTCACCGATTTGTTCGCACGAAAGGCTGCCCCACTGCACCTCCCAAAGCTCGACAAATATCTCTCTTCACTTCAACCACCAGATTTCCTTCGAGATGATTCAAAGTGGGACAAGAGCTCCATGTTTCCCCCCATGGACCGTCTAGCGCTTACCGGGAGCTCCCTGGATGACCTGGAGACTAATTCCAAGGTCCCCGTTTCTTGGCGAGACAGAAAGACGATATTGGGATCAGCAGTAGGGATAGTGTTGGGTGTCACGGTGCGCTTATATCTCTATAAATGAAATTTCCATTTAATAGGGCCAGGGTTCGAGTGCACTCGCTACGTACTACAGTCTCCAGGGCCTGACGAACACGGTACAAATATTCGCCCTGATCTTGAACACCATCGGTCTGCTATGATCTGTTTTCACATTTTTCTCTGATCTAAACACTCCCTTACAGTGCCAGTGCAAGGGAGTGGGGTTTGGAGTGAATGGAGACAGCTGTTTCTCGGCACCATGTTAGTTCTACATCCTCTCCTTGTACCACATCTGATCGAGGTCTGTAGTCCAAATATCATTGCCCTCAACTTTGCATCCACTCTCATTCAATCGTTGGTGTACCTTATCGTTTTCTTCGCCATCTCCTCGGGGCTCCTATACTATTTCTTTCACTCTGCCCTGGGCTGTGATCGTTATACGTGTATCGAGGGATTACAGCAAACAATACAAGAGGGGAAAAGATGGGACACTGCTCATTGTTACTTTTATCCTAACCGTGGTTTATCTTCCACTCAGCACAATGGCAGTCCACGTCCTCGTTTGGTCGGAGGATCTTTGGGCCGTACCCAATCCATATACGAACGCGACCTCTTTCCCACCTATTGTCGCTTCTTTAGGGCCAGCAGATGAATATCGCGATCCGTTGGATTTCTGTTGGACAACAACGATGAAGAAGAATGAAATTAACTTTGCACCTGTAGTTGTCGTCCTTGCGGCGATAGTAGTCCTTTCAGTAAGCGTCACACTGAGCCCATTCGCATGACGCTCACCGCAGCTTTTCTAGCTAACGATCTGCTTTCCTATCGCAGCTCCAGTAGTGTCATTAAGCATTCCGTCCCCAAAGTCGAATCGATATACTAGCTTGGGTAGGCTGAGAAACAGTGTGGATCTTGATGGAGAATACCATCGACTATTATCTCGGGATCAAAATCCGTTTGCATTTCTTTATAGCGGTGAAGTATGCCAATTATCTGTCTTTGGTATTCTGACCTTAAGGGTGCCAGGTTATCGTCGTGGTTGGGGAACTTATCAGTCCACTTACCTCTTTGCCAAACTTAGCACCCTGATTATCATCGCGGTTATTAATCCTGACAATTGTCTGTTTCGATCCTTTTCTCGTTCTACTATCCCTATCGTTCGACAAGTTTTGCTCCTGATTTCCACCATTGGCTTCTTCCTGGCTCAATGCATCCTTGCGCCATTTCTCGATCCGGTCAATAACGCCAGTGAATGGACATCTAGGCTGAACTATGTGGCCACGGCTACTATTGCTTTGTTAGTCGCTCTCGACATTCCTGGACAGACTATCTACAATGTTTATTTGCTGTATATGTATGTGTCAAACACTCTCCTAGAAGACCTCACTCAAAAGAGTTTTTAGAATTTATATCATCACTTATGGATTGAGCATATGTGAGTCCACTTTCGCTATGGGAACGACACCGTAAACACGTTTTCTAGATTTTACTATAATCAATTTGGGTCCTGTACGCCGGATGGTCAAGAGTGAATATTTTTTTCATGTGTCCTGCATCTGGAACTAACGCGTTCCAGGACTCGCGTGCAGGATAGATTTCAGTAAGTACGTTGACTGCCAGATATTTGCATACTGAATCGAGCCTACAGGCATCGATATATTTTCTCCCCGGTGATGAGAATCAATACTTCTTGACTTCAATCCAACTAAGCAGGCGGTCTGGCAGGCTGGATCTTTCACCTCTCTCTCCACATACCAAGCGCCGCATATGGCAGGAATCAATCACAGCTCTATTATTAACAAGTCCCGAATGTAGGATCCCCGCGAAGCAACGCATGGTGTACGCGCAAGCTCGAGACTCCGAATTCCCGCCGTATCTTTTGAATTTCTGTGGAACACCCGCCGAAAGGCACGCAGAGAATCTTAAGGTAACGTTAGATTCACAGCAAAGTGGATGCGATTGATAACATCTGGGCTAGATTTTGCGCGAAATCGGTTCGCTCAAGTATAATAAGGCATCCGCACTGTTATCTGGTCCAGATTACGAGTGGTTTAGGAAGCTGGAGTCCCAGATTCAGAAACACTTCATCGGCCCCGATTGCTATTGGAAAAGCCCATCTGAAACTAAGCCAGAATTAGTAGGATGCGCCAATTTCTTTGGCAACGCTTGGTGGATACCTTTTCCTCCTACGCTGGTTCGTTTCATGTGCGTTTATAGTCTATCGACTCACCCATCGCCCAGGTCCTTCGTTACGACAGCGGATCATATGCTGTTTTACAAGAAGTAGCGGACCTTGAAGCATATATATCGCAGAATTCTTCCCACAGCATCCGTCGACGGCGCCATATACGACTATCGCTCAGAGCGCTTGATGGGCAGGTGGTCAAGTGGCCGTACGAGCATATCATAGTGAGAATATTGCATTCATCGAGCACCAGCTAGCTGGTCTGACATCTAGACAGCCTATTGGATCGCAATCCCCTTTATCTTGGGGTCGGAGAAGATATTCCACCCAGTCTTCCGTCCATTACAATCATTGCGTTCTGCGAATCAACCATCGTGGTCACCTATCCTGGCAGGGTCTCCAGCTAGGGAGCGGTTTTGATATACGACTCTCTTATTCAAAGAAGCTGGACCTTGATGGCAGTGTCATTGGATTGAACGACGATTTTGACCTCACATCGCCGCTGGCTCGCTTTTTCATGTTGAATAGTCAGCTTGTTTCTTCAAGACTCTCATACATCGAAAGTACATTGGCAAGTTACAGACGGCACCATAGAAAAGAGTGTCACCGGAAGTCAGAGGACTCTGACGTATCGCTTTTTGTCCCATGTCTACGACCATGCGCGCGAGCCTTCTGGCCTTAGGCCTAGTTCCATGGAGCTGGAGAAGGATCCACGAGTGCGGGTGTTGATGTCAGGAAGCGAGGAGGTGTTCTCAGCAGCTTATACTCGATTTTCGGCTGTGTCTATCGACTGAGACGCGTACCTGGTGGTATATATTCTGGGTAGGTGTTTGAAAAAGATATTGCGTTCATGGGATTAACGTACCCACAGGACGATCTCTGGCGGCGGAATCACGACACAATATCAGGATTAGAGCTTCATGCAGTAGACTTCAATCCATATTATCCGACATCTATTGCGTACACCCCTCTTCCTCGAGTAGCGTTGGAGACATTCCTCACTCAACGAGGTCTTTTATCAAAGTCACCGCGTTGGGGCGATTTCTTCCACCCTGGCTTCTTGAACAAACTATATTTGCGTCTGAATGAGACAGTATTTCGTGGGTCCAGCAGAGTGGGTCTCTTTCTTGACCTGTGATATAATTTTTGATGTTCCTTCAGGCCATCTTATTCCACATTGGGCAAGACCACTCCGAGTTGGATATGGAAGACGTAGATCTGGACACTTTAGTTCAACCCTCAACGTTAGGCACTGGGGGTGGGACAGATCATGACAATTCCTCTATTCGGGCCAGACCTGCATACAGGTGGGAAGGCCTGCTCAGCGATCCTGTGCTGAAGGGGTCCAGACGGAGGAGGAATTTTCTTGCGAAGCTTGGTGCGTGGATGGGCGTCACTCCGCTTTGGAGATCCGGAGTACCCTCGCCGGGCCTTTCGCTCGACGTCCGGATAGAAAATGGACGATATGTGCTGCTCGATGATGGTTCTAGCTTTGGGGGAAGCCATGTCAACAGGACAAAGCTTGATAATGATAATGACTGAAAGATGTATAATGAGGATCGTATCATAACGGTTTGATATTAATTACGATGTTGTGAAACCCGTCAACTAAGTAGTACCGGGGTAAGCGGAGCAGGCTCACAACGTGGCGAAGTCAGGCAATGATGCAATGGTCTTGTATATCTTGTATAAATTGTTTCTTTGCTGGGGTTAGAGAAACATCCTGAGGCTCTCGTTCGACGATCCACTTGGCCTTGAACTCCTTCTCTAGGGGAAGAGGGTCCTCCACTACCGTATGACCTGCCGCTATAGCGTCAACCAACGCAGAAGGAAGCTTTGCTTGCTCAAGCACAGACGAATGGATCGTTTCGTTGGTAATATTGTCTATGCTCAGAGGTAATTTGCGCTTCGTGGCAAAAAACACAGACGCCAGGCCTGTTCTAGGACTAAGGCGCGATCAGTCAATGCAAACAAGGAAACTTAAACACTTGCTTGTGTGGCTTCTGGGAACCCCAAGGTGCGATGGGGGAGGGAACAGAACGTAGATATTCCATGTCTAGAGACAGCATGTCTTGAACGTTAGCCTGTCAGTGTTATGTTAGCTTGATTCCGGGACGCTGATGGTCTAATTCTTACCGCCATCCAGATCAGCGCTATGTCTGCTAGGTCATGGTCTCGATATCCTCCTCCTATCTACACAACCAGGTTGGATGAGAAGTTGATTTAGATGGCTCGCTTACATCTGAATGGCATCCTAGAGACATTCAAATTTTAGGATTTCGCGTACAATATATATTCAAGAGGCTTACCACCAAACCAGCACTGATAGACAATCGGAACGGATTAAAAGGACATAGTTTTTGGTCAATGTTCGACCCACCTGTTTGAGGATCTGTCCTTTACTAAGACCTTGACGCGCTCGCTCATACTTTGTGCAATCCTATTGACAAAGTAAGGATAAGGACGCCCGAGGGTAGAACATCTTCGTACGAAATCTCGGCGCGTTTCATTCAGCGCCAAAGCGTGGTATGCCCGTTCGATATGTCCTCCCAAAACTTTGTCCGGAAATCCAAATATGAGTGTCGCTTTCTTGAGATCGAGGGTTAGCTCGTCAGGAAGCCCGAGGGAACCGACAGTCTCGAATACGCCAATGCATCTAAGGTGAACATTAGCAGACAGCACTGAAACCAGTAGAAGCCGGTACTTACTTGATGGAGAATGGAGTATTGACGCGCTGCAGCCCGTGTGCATCCGGCTTCGTAAAAGCATGTAGTTCATCTGTCAGTAACTGTCGCTCTATCGACAACCGAGTGAGTACCAATGGATATGAGATAGCCGAAAAACATGCCCTGTTCGTCATCACTTTTAGCAAGACGTTGATAGGCAATAAAGATTCTAGCAAAGTTATCCATGTCTCTGCGGTCGAGGAGACCGATGGCTCCCTGCAAAATAAAATCCCGTTACTTCTATGCTATAAAGAAGAGCAAGGATTCCTACAATGAACATGGCCACCATACGCGCCGTATAGGCACCCTAGTAGAGAGATTCAATAGGAATCCAGTCTCGCTAATTTTCCTCACCCTCGAGAAACCGAATAGAAATATCTAAACGCAATGAGCTGCTGCGCCAGGCGTATTATGCAATGCTTCCATACCTCGTCACCTGGAAAATAATTTCTGAGAGCCACTCAGTAACCTCCACGCGCGAGGAACGGAGAGGAGAGAGAACGAACAGGGCAATAAAGGCATAGGCTTCCTCCACTTTATCAGCTGTAGAGAGTGAGTGTGGCTGGAGGATTAAGGATGGAGAGTATATACCTAACGTTCCTCCAGTAGTCGCTTCGAGGCAAATGCATGAGAAAGAGTGAAGAGTATATGGGATAGAAAGGACGATGCTGGCTACCATCGACGTATTCGTCATAGAGGTTTCTCTCGGTGCCTATTCCGGATTGGTAGAACACGATTTGTTGAATTGGAGGATCGGATCGAGTGTCTTCGTTCGTGATTGTTCTTGCAAGCCTCTATTGCAAGGGTATTACACTTGAGACGGAAAGAAAGAAATAGAAATGTGTTACCAGGGTATTCGTATACAACAAACGATCCTGCGTTAACACGCCTAGATGGGGTGAGTAAGCAGGCAGCTAAGAAAGACTTAAGGCCCAACCGTCCTGCCAAGTCCTAATCAGGGCGGGTTCTGTCAGAGCGAGCGCAGTGAACTCGAAGAAGTCCACCCACCCATCGCAGCAAACTATGAGCCGCTTTCTATCGCGCACTGCAGCTCCAGACAGACTCATTGGGAGGAGTTACGGAAACTCACTCGTGAAGGAGGCCTTTTAAAAGCAGTTTGTGCGATTATCCAGCACCCACGCTTGACGGTGCCGATCAAACCTCCCGTCGTTTGTCATCCAGTCGCCGCTTGTCTTCGCGCCTTGGCGTGCATCTTATCGAGTTCTCTGACAATATGACATGGAGCCTGTCCCAGGTGTATTCCCAGAGAATCATACCCGTTCTTCTGCTCATTTTGATCGGAAATAGTCGTACCTGTGGTATAGATGAAACGAAGTGATATTAAGCCCAAGTACCCATACATAAACCTAGCTATAGCCGTCAGCGTCTACATATAAATCGCCTCCACCAAACACTCACAGACGTTTTGCTATATGTATTTCTAACTTGTATAAATGTCCGGTGTTATTAGAACAACTCTACTACTTTCCAAAGCGCATCTCAGCACCGGAAAATTCATCAAGGGCCTCTCTAAATTCCATCTCCGTTAGTGGGACAGGCCATCTAGCAGAGTAGAATCTCTGGGGGAGAATCCAAGTTATCCAAGCTGCGTGCCGTTTTATGTGTCGATTATGGCTAGGGAGAATATTAGACGCTGTAAGCTTATACAATAGATGAGTTTACTATATTTCAGTAAGTCTCGTTTGCCAAGGGGGAAATCCGTGCAGTTCTAGCGGGGTGCGGTTATATTTAGATGGAGACATTGGGTGGACAATCATGAAGTCGGGTGGAGGAAGTCCATCCTTTCCTACGTGATATCAGCAGCAGCAGGAAAAGAGGCGTGAGCTGTTACATACCCTCGAGTCTTTGACCCAATTCCGCGACGGAAAGCTTAAATTTATCGGTAGATACTTTTGAATGAGGGAGCTCTAATTTGCAAATGGAACGCGCAGCCGCAGCAATCGCCTGTTTAGATGACGAGGAGGAGATGAGATATAGTGTCATTGGTCCATGTGAATTTCGCGCAGCTACGAAGATGTCAGTACAACTGGTAAATGTTCATCAAGATGTTTACGCACTTGTATGTCTCCGTCGCCCAACCTTGGATTCCTCATGAGGAAGGGATATGACTGTGTATGGATTCACTTCTGGGATATGTTCTGGCGAGACTGAACGGGAATCCGGTTCTGAGAGCGGAGGCGTTGGGGGGTATTCATGCTCTACAGTGGCCTCGCAAGGCTGCGCTATATGGTGGTGAATGGTGGTAGCTGATGCCTGGAGTAACCCTACGTGTGGTGAGAACGCTGTCCCGCCAGTTAACATCAAAGGGCATACACACCTTCACTGTCGTATAGAGCAACCTTTTCAATGCCCAGTTCACGACACCAATCTATCGTCCTGTATACGCTCTCCAAAAGACATGCATGTGTGATGTCTGGATGTATGTCGTGGTCTGGAACGAAAATCACGGCCAGGTGCTTGGGTATACGGCGACGCGTTGCTGTGAGAGGAAGTGGCGGGATGAAATTGAAACGTTTCCAGCACGAAGAGGCGAAGACGGCGATGGAATAAAATGCGTGGATCAAACGAAGGAAGAAAAAAGCCAGGACGGCCATCGTGGCATTAGAGAAGGAGACAAATTTGTCAAGAGCGCGCGGTGCAGTGCAATTCTGGCCCTGACGTATATTTGGTGACGTGTGACCACGTACGCGCCTAAATTGAAGTTACAAAGTACATCCATTTGCTATTTATTTGAACTTGAAAATGATTGACACTATTCTCCCATCTTACAGAAATTCTTTCGGTCGCTGAGCAGCATCCCCACCGGCTTCATCGTAGACGAGTCCAGCCACTCTAAACGCGAGTTCTGTTCATGGGGATGTAAGATATAAATTCTCAAAATAAAAGGGGGGCACTCACCATCAGCTTGGGCGCGTATAGCAGCCTCTGCGTATACTCTAACAACATCCTCTGTGCCGCTAGGGCGGACAAAGGAGCGGCCACCTTGGTACAAGTTGACTAGCTCCTCAATCTTTTGCTGGAGCCCTGATGGGCTGACAAGACGCCGTTCAGCATCTTCCGTACGGAATGCATTCCGGTCACCAACGACTACTTTGACAAGGCGGTTAGGCAGATCCACATAGAGCGAGTCCCACTCGACACCAGTGTATGACTTGTGGGCGAGAACAACCTCTACGAGAAGCATATCGGACAGTGCATCCCCGACCGTTTGATTGATCAATTCGGTCAAGCTGATCAAGTGTTCTAGAGCTCCGGACTGGGCAGGTGACAGAGGTTGATGTGATTTCAGTGTGGCGAGTGTAGTGCCCGAGAAGAGAACGGTGCCATGTCCGTTGGCTTCGAAGTATACACCGATGTCATAGTGCTCCGCGGCGTGATGCAGGTGCTTCACACCAGTAGGTACACATTTGACGGGAAGGCGCTTTGCTCTTTGATAAGTATGGGGGTTCAATGAGTCGAAGAGCGACGTACTTCAACGAGGTACTTCGTCGATGCCCCATTGGCATAAGCCGTTTGCACGATGCCGACCTTGATCTCATTTTCAAGACCTGCAAGTTTAACGAGATCGACGATGAATGCAGCAACCAGCGCCGCAATTTTGTCCCCGTCGAGCATGTGGAAATGGCCACGTTCATCAAGGTAATAATACATTAGGCGATCAGCATCACCATCAAGACTGCAAGCACGTTCACCAGGCTGCAGTTTGTCGGCCAACGACGGAGGTAGTTTCTGGGTCGTCTTTACAAAATCTGCACCGCAGTTCTTATTCAAGACTCCAAGAGTGGTTGTCGCGGTATTCGCCAGAGAAAATGGAAGGGTGCCTCCTAGATATCCAGACAATTGCGAGGCAGCAATAGCCCCGACACCATTAGCACAATCGATAAGCAGAGGTGGTGGTGTTGGTCGGCCAGCCTGAAGAGAAATGTCATTGATGCAGATATAATCCCGAGAGGGATACTTACGATGAGCTTCTTAAAGGCAGTGCTGAGTTTCGTAAAGTAGCCTTCTTCCGAATCAATGCCGTAGGCTTCGTCTGTGCCCTTGGTGTTGATAGCTCGGACCAAGTAATGCAAAATGGGAGTGGTGGTAACGCCGGCGTCTCTGGCATCGGCTCCAATGGCCTTGAAACCATCCTCCAAGGCGGCTACGAGCGCCGGGCCGGATGGCCGGGTATCTCTCGCGTAAGTGACGCGAGTCGGCTTTGATAGATCGATTTTGGCTGTCTGGACAAAGGTCTCTAGAGCAGAGACAAAGTCGGCGGACGTTGCAGCGTTGGACAGAACAGTGGCGTGTCCCTCCCACGAAGCTTCGAGCATCTCGCCTCTTGGATCAACAATCTTGACGCCGTTGTCCTGGGAGCAACGACTAAGGTGGAGGAGACGGAGGGACGAGGACGGAACGTACATCCTCAGGATTGTGGGACGCGGTGATCATCACCCCGACGGTCCTGCCATCGAGTTTTTTGCTTCGCAGCGCAGCGATGATGCCTACTCTGAATAGGACGGAATCCAATACAGATGCCCTGCGATACCGGTGAGTAGATTATCGTGTATCGACTCGAATCGCGACGTACACTGTCCTGAATCCAGCTGTACCATATTGGTAGGCTGATGTTCTCTGGCTTTGGGTGGAGGTCGCAGAGCGATTGGATTAACGCGCGAGGAAGGGAAGGCCATGTTGACGGTGTTGAGGAAGGAGCTGTGTTGCACAGGAAACCATTGCACGTGGCTATGACGCACTAAGACCAAACCACCATCATCGATTCTATACATGCCGTCCAAGTCCCCTGCACAGGTCCTGCTAGAAAAGGCAGACAAGAAGGCCAACTCGTCGACCGGTTGGTTCTCGTCCTCTTCTTCGAAATGGGAAGAAGCCGGAGACCTCTATCAGCAGGCTGCCAACTCTTTTAAGCTCGAGAAACTTTTCAAGGAGGCTGGAGACTGCTTTTCCAGGGAGGCGGAATGTCGGGAGCAGTGCAAGGAGGATAGCGAGGCAGCTAATGCATGGTGGAATGCTGCCAAGGCCTACAAGCGTGGATATCCTCAGCGTGCGTATCCTTGCCTTGCGTTCTTCCATCTAGCTCATCAGTCTGGATATCAGAGGCGATCGATGCACTGACTCAAACGATAACCTTCCTCACCAAGGGTGGAAGGTTCCGACAGGCTGCTGATAGAGAGAAGGAGATCGGCCAGATATATCTGCAGGAGAACAACGATCTACGGAAGGCCTGTGAAAGCTACGAACGAGCAGCGGAATGGTATGCTCAAGAGGATGCCACGGCGTGAGTGCCATACTCATCAAGCATCGCACTGGCTCATCATTTTGTCGCAGCACCGCAAACGCATGCTGGAAAGACGCCGCTGACCTGCACGCCGACCTCGAAGAGTATCCGCAAGCCATTGCTCGCTACCAAGAAGTCGCCAGTCATTCATTAGGATCAGCCCTCACGAAATACAGCGTGAAGGAATACTGGCTACGCGCAGGGCTGTGTGCTCTAGCTATGAATGTACGTGTCCGATGTCGTGTTTTCGACGCCACCTATGCTAACAATGAGCCAGGATCCTGTCACCGCCCGACGAAGTGTGGCGACCTATGCGACCCAGGACGTGACATTTGTGTCTACAAGGGAGTCCAAGTTTTTGATGGCCCTAATTGAAGCCATGGAAGCTGGAGATATCGAGGCATATACCGGGGCTGTTGTTGAGTACGACCAAGTCACTAAGCTGGATAACTGGAAAACCAGTATGTTGCTGAAGATTAAGCGAGGCATCCAAGAGGAACCGGGCCTTACTTAGGTATATGAACAAGTAGAAATTGTATGTTATGTTGCGGGCGGTTATTATACATAAGCCGATTTGTACGGATTCGTCTTCCTGCCATCACATTGTGTGACTCGAACTGCCATGTCTAACACCACAAGACTTGTTTTCTTCCGCCTGTCATCTCCTCCCGCTAGTTGAAATGTGTCGTTTTGTAATTTACAAGGGCACGTCCCCCGTCCAGCTCTCGCATGTCCGTCCAGATCCTTTGCTCATTGTCCTTGAACTCACTTTCACCAGCTTCTAACTCGACCATGCCATTCAATAATAAACCAAGCATTCGACTCTCGTTTACGAGTAGATCGCCGGAGACCAATGAATGGAGACGGGTTTGGTGTGGGTGCGTGTCGCGTAGTCGTGTCCGTTGCCGTCTTTCCTGACAATCAGACAGGATGGTACGATTCTGTATACGACGAGGAACTTGGTGCCCAACCTTGCATTTTCACGTCCGTCACACCGGTGAGTGCATGCACTCCTGTGCAGTCGCGTTATCTGAAGTGATCCAGGCATGGAACAATATCAATCTTACACGACTCGCTGAAAAGATCAAATCACCACTAGTCTTGTGAGTCGGACACCTTGACGCTACATCACCTTGATATTCATTACCCCCAAGTGGACACGTACGGGCGACGACAGCAGGATCGTTGTCTCTAGACAACTGCCATCCCTTTGCGCACGGAAAGCTCATGGTATTTTGATCCTCTTCTGTAAACCGAATCGTGGCTCACGGGCGGACTTTAGTTCATGCACAATGGTGGAATCGCCGATTTTCATCTGATCAAGCGCAAGTTGCAGAGTCAACTACCCGATGTCGCCTTTGACATGGTCCAAGGTAACACAGGTGAGTTCTACCCCAACTTCCTTTGATACCCCAGGTCACACGACCTATCATATTAGACTCCGAGTGGGCTTTTGCACTCTTCCTATCAAAGGTAATCCGGGTTCTATGTCCGTTCCATTTCTCACTTCCAGCTAGCTTCCGGATCCGAACGCCACCACCTTCAGCTCCCAAACGTTACGGAAGGCGATGCTTGACACGATTGCTTCCTTGAATACTTTTGCGGAAGAGGCTGGGATTACTGAGGTTTGCTTGGCGTTGCATCTCTTGGGTTTATGGATCTGACTGTGCGGCTAGCCGAGTCTGATGAACTTTTGTGTAACGGACGGTGACACCGTGATCGCTACGCGATATATTTCATCACGGAAAGACGAGGCAGCTTCCCTGGTAAATACCTTCTCAAGTTTCTCCCAAAACATCTAACCCCATCGCAGTGGTTCTCATCCGGTACAACATTCAGTGAATACGCAGACGGTGGTCACTACAAAATGTCAAAAGCCGACAAACGAGAGAACATAATCATGGTACATCCCTCTTCTACACGTCTGCTTTAATTTACACATACGTCCAGGTCGCAAGTGAACCACTTACGTTTGAGAGAGGTGAAGACAGTCTGTGTCATTCGCGTATCGCATGCTTATCCTCCTTCCTTAGCCGACTGGATGGAAATAAAAACCAATACCATGGTCGTCATCACACCTAAGATGAATCTCTTGCAGATACCGATAATCGACCAATTTTACGTCGCCCCTTCAGATCCTAATTCTGCTCGAACTATAGAGTTTGCACGAGAGAAGGGGTTACTTATGCCTCGCAAGGTGCTATCATCGCCATAGATACATCACTGTTAGATAGGATACTGTTTTTGTTGGACATACTAATTATCCCCGATTCTTTCCGACTGATGAGTGAAACGACAGAGGGTCTCTGTCAGTCTTTTTAGGGCACCTCAGGCAGGGTGATTTCAAATACAGTAGAATACCTCATATGGAATACTGCTGGTTCCCATGAAAACAGTATTCCATACACTGTATGGAGAATTCAATATTCTGGCCTATAATATTAAAATTTATAACTGTATATTAATTTCATATATTACACTAAAATATTGAAATATTATTTTTAATATTCTTTCAATATCTGGGCATTTTTCAATATTTCTTTGATATACAGGATTATTGAAACAATATTAAGAATAATGTTTTGATATTTTGGCCAAGATTCTTGAAAAAATATACAGTTATAGAATTCAATATTTCAGTCAAGAATATTGAATTCTCCATGCAGTGATATGGTGGTTATTCCATAGTACATATATTCAAAATTTTAATGGATTTTTGTTACATTTTATATTCCGGGTGTTTTGTACATATCTAAGCTGCTAAAATGCCAATTCTTGATGAAATATGTTAGTAGATTGGTCTGAACTTTTCCTCCCTCCTGCTCACAACAAATTTCACCCCAGAACTTGTGAGAAAGCTCAAACAACGAGTCTGAGTCACCATGGTTGGCACAAATCTCTTCAAGAAGAGCAGCAGCCAACAAAGCCTTTCCAAAATCAATGCTGTAAACAGGTGCACTGGTGTGATGCAAGGATTGTTCGAAGAGGATTTATGAAGGCCTGAGGTGTTACAATTTATTTACTTTTTACCCTTCAGACCTTCACATTGGCACTATATTCATCACATTCATGACAGTTGCATCAAGTTCCATAAATCTTCACCATCACCGTCTGTTAGGATCGTGCCAATAGGATGAAGTGAAAGGAATGCACACCATGGATTCCGCGGAGTGCGTGGGGCTTGGCAAAGCTATTAGCAATGTCACCCTTGGGTCGAAGCCCAAAGAAGGATTACGGACAGAGTCCATGGGATTATGATCTCTAGGATCAAAGGTTAAGTCCAACGGCTATCAGAGTCCATGGACGTAGAGAGATGGATTATGGCTTGAAGGCCAAAGAGAGTGAGGATGAGGGTTATTGGGCTAAACCAAGTTGATATTCGAACTGAGGTATGTACTACTAAATGTACAGCTTATATACTAGGGCGGAGTCTGATGGGTCAGGGTCTGGAATAGTGTAGGTATGGCTAGAGTGACGTGATCTGGAATGTTCTGTATCTAGAGGAGTTGAGTATTCCATGGACTCCGATATAACACCTACTCACTACTGTGACGGATTCTAGGTGTGATAAATGAAATGTGAAATAAGTAAATGAAATAGAGATATGAAATATGAGATAGAAACCGGGATTCGGAATCTGACAGATTCCGATGATTGACTTGGAGCCAGTGGAGTGGATGATTGGATGAGGTCCATGGAGTCCATGGCATGATTGTTACACCGTCACCAAAAACTATTTTTAGAACAGTCATTTTAGTATATAAGTAGCACACTCTCAGCTGTAATACTTAGCTTCAAGCTAAAGTTTACAAATACCATTCTTCTCTCAATTCACTCACAATGACCTGATCGTTGAACCAGTGCTCGGTCCCCTACTAGATGCTCTGAGACTCTGTTAGACTCGGGTATTACCCGGTATAGTCTGGCAGTTTACTCTAGTCTGGTTTACCCGAGGCTAGTCCTAACAATTAGCTCAAAGCTTCCCTACACTCCCTACCAGTGCTAGCCACAGGAAGGACCCATGAGCATTACCCCAGACATCACTACACTTGACCAGAATATCCTAATTGTCGCCTTGGTATCATCCGCCACCACTTTAGGAACAGTCATTGTCATCCTAGTCTATTGTGGCACCCAACTATGGGCTTGGTGCATACGTGCCTGGTCAGCACCGCAACCTGTCCAACAACACCTCCCCTTTCACTACAACCTACCATATAATGTTCCCTTTGGACCCCTCCCCCCCCGTGGGTCCAGCCGACAACACAGATTACAGAACATCCTGAGACTGCCAACCTCCCGATGGAGGACAGTCCCAGGAGCCCTATCAGAAGAACCAGTGAGCCTGAGTCCGAGGGCCCCATTGCTGGACCTTCCAGGCCTCAGGACCCCTTTCGCCCAAGACCTGGAACTCCCAGAATCGAGGAGGACATCACCAGTCAGAACTTTTCCAGTTCTAGCCCAGAGACCTCCCTCAGACAGAGCCCACCCTTCCCCGAGGACATACACCTGCTCCGGAGTCTATGGGCTATGAACCCCAATCCTTGAGGAAGATTCCCCTCCAACTCCCCATCTGAACCTTCCTCCCCAAACCCGGAGACCATCACTGTTCACCAGACCCCGGGAGCAGGCCCCTCCCAACCCATTCAGGGTCCGACTCTAGGAGAGTACATGGAGGTCAAGGGAAGATTCATCATTTGGCCAAGGACCAATGACACCATGGACGACCAACAGTGGGCGCGAGAGCTCAAGGACGAGTGCCTACTTATTGCTTGAGTCAGAAGACCAAAGCCCGCCAGACAGACCTGGGAGACCAGGTGACAATACAACATCAGACAGAGAGCTCTCAGCTGGGCCGAACCCCCTCATCCCCGAAGAGTGGAGGAGACCCTGGCCACTCATGAGTTCAACAAGAGCCCCTTCAACCCAAACAGGCCAGACAGGGTCTGGCTAGACCTCTCTAGCCAGCAGCGATGCCTCCTTGGAGAGCATTGAGCTGAGGCATGGGACCTCAGAAGAGCAGATTACCTCAGACGAGGAGGAGAAGATCTGGGAACCGTGGAGACGTACAGAGGAACTCGAGGCTATGAGATCACCCCATGGCAGCGACAATGGGAACGAGTATATGGACCTCAACCTGGAAGAAGGTTACAAAGCAGAACCCTACTAGAGAGAATGGGAGGAGAAACCGAGCACCTTTTTGAGGAACTGGGCTTCATCCAGGGAAACTGGGAGAGGATCAATTGTGACCTCACCTATGACGAGTGGGTCGGCAAGGAATATATACAGCGAGATGAGCCCCTTCAAAAGTACTACTGCCAGGAATCCATTCTGGCCTCCAAGGCCTCTACCTGATTCCCCCCCGCCCCAAACAAGGGACCAAGGATACTATCCCTGGCCAACCCAAAGGCGACTCTTCGCAGGATCGGGGGAAGCCAGCGGGTCCAAGAAAGAGATCTATACAGAGGATGGGAAACCCCTCTCTCCAAAGGAAATCATAGAAAGAAAGACAGCCGCCATGCGAGAAAGGAAAGAAATGGAAGATGAGATCAAAAGGTACCAGGAAAATGTCCAGCAGATAACTGGCTACTGGAACCTGGATCCAATAGAAGAGAAAGGTAAGAACCCAGAAGAACTGGCCCCCCCGATTCCCCCTAGACCCCACAGAGGAAGACAACCCCCGGACCCCCCTCTGTTGGGTGTAATTGAGACCGATTCTCGGTCCCACAATGACCCCCAAAATATCCAAGACCCCATGACGATGACTGGCCAACAGGCCCT
The DNA here is from genome assembly GCA_030435655.1 of Armillaria novae-zelandiae. Classification (NCBI taxonomy): domain Eukaryota; kingdom Fungi; phylum Basidiomycota; class Agaricomycetes; order Agaricales; family Physalacriaceae; genus Armillaria; species Armillaria novae-zelandiae. The sequence continues at coordinate 72,128 of JAUEPR010000099.1, read as the reverse complement.
GCTGGCAATGATGACCTATTCCCCTCTGTCAAGCCAACCCTACTATGTACCCCTGTTCCCTTTGAAGGAAAGCACAACGATATAGTCCGATTCTTTGGGGACTGCATCACGTACTTTGAAGTCCATGACTCCTATTTCAATGCCACCCTAAAGGTTCCATTTGCGGCTTCCTATTTTGAAGGAGTGGCAGCGAAATGGTGGACTAATAAACGAATGGAGTACTACAGCAACCAACTAGAAAGGTTCCACTACCCAAACTGGCGGGACTTCATGCACATTGTCCAAGATCAGTTCATGGATGCCACAGCCAAGGAACTCCATGAGAAAAAGATGATGGACCTCAGAATGGGGAATGGATTGGCCATAAAATACTTCCAGAAGTTGGAAAAAGAAGCCCAATTGGCTGACAGAATCCACGACAGCAGAGATAGGGGAGCAATGGTCAGGGCACTCCAACAAGGGGTACCTGAGGACTGTCAGGTTCATACAGTCATTCACCGGTCACTTAGACCCTCCCAGTCATCTTAGACCCTGGCTCAAAACTCATCTTCCACTCATTTTCCAAGCTTCAAAAAATTCTAAAAAATAATATATAATATATAATTACTTTCTTGACCCTTGGTCTTTGGTTTATATAGTGCTTCACTATGTTCTGAGGCATTCTCACTTCAATCAAGAGAAATTGCCTTATTAGGGTATGTCACATGATACAAATAAGTTAACAGTATTAACCCATTAAAAACATATTACAGCCCCCAGTAAACCCTCCAGTGAGTCTCCAGAGCAGTTTTACAACTATAGCAGCCTAAATAATTATGATACCTATGAAGAGAGATGACATGGCCTGATTTTGGACTGGGGTCTAAGATGACTGGGATTGCCTTTTTTGGACCATCACCAGAACCATCCTCTGTAGCGACCATTTCTTTACATATAGCTTTTTCAATTTTTTTCAAACTCAATGGATTGTAGTAGTATATATTGAGTAGAAAAAGTTTTAGCCATTTTGTGAAAAGAATATTCCAGCCATCAATCAAATTTTAGGGTCTAAGTGACCAGTGAATGACTGTAACAGATGTGGGAATGAATATCCCCATTGAATATGAAGAGTGAAAGGCCCAAATCATTACCATGCATGAAGAACAGTCGAAGTCCCAGGCTGTAACGATCATGCCGCGGACTCCACAGACCTCATCCAATCATCCACTCCACCGGCTCCAAGTCAATCATCGGAATCTGTCAGATTCTGAATCCCGGTTTCTATCTCATTTCATATCTCTATTTCATTTACTTATTTCACATATTCATTTATCACACCTAGAACCCGTCACGGTAGCGAGTAGGTGTTATATCGGAGTCCACGGAATACTCGACTCTTCTAGATACAGAACATTCCAGATCACGTCACTCTAGCCATACCTACACTATTCCAGACCCCGACCCATCAGACTCTGCCCTAGTATATAAGCTGTACATTTAGTAGTACATGACCTCAGTTCGAATATCAACTTGGTTTAGCCCAATAACTCTCGTCCTCACTCCCTTTGGCCTTCAAGCCATAATCCACCTCTCTACGTCTGCGGACTCCGATAGCCATTGGACTTAACCTTTGATCCTAGAGATCATAATCCCGCAGACTCTGTCTGTAATCCTTCTTTGGGCTTTGACCCAAGGGTGACATTGCTAATAGCTTTGCCAAGCCCCACGCACTCCGTGGAATCCACGGCATGCATTCCTTTCACTGACTCCTATTGGCATGATCCTAACAGTATATTCGAACTCAAACCCTTGAGTCGAAAATTTTAGGAATGTCTAATACTAGCCTTGATCCCTCACAAACTCAATCCTCCTCCACAGCTCCACCCATAACCTGTCTCTCCATACGCGACATTCCTGCCTCTGCATCGAAAGAGGATCACACCCTCTTCAGTGAGGATTCAGCCTCCGCACAACGTTCATGAAGGGAACCCTACACTCACAGTGGCTTCACTGCCTGCCAATCCAATGTCAACACCACTCCCAATCTGTTCTCCGTGGATTCCACTAGTACGAACAGATGGGGTGCTTATCAAAGCATCATCCTGGAAACCCTGCACACACAGCCTCTCTTCCCAGTCAAGGAAGAGGGTGACAATGGGGATCCCAGTGACAGCGACGGTGAACCAGAGTCCCCTAGCAATCACAATCGCAATCTGTGGCGCCCCAGGCCACCAGCTGGTCCACCAAATCCCGGTGGCCCTGGGGGTCCCAGCAGACCAGGCAGTAACCCTCCTAATCCTCCCAATCCTGATCCTAATGACGAGAACCACCTCATGATGGAATTCATGAACCTCCTCCGCAGCCTTACCCACCAAGCCAACAACCCGCCTCAGCAGATAGTCCGTACCAAAGTCAAGGCACCTGTTACGATTTATTCACTTTTTCCTGATTTCCCTCATCCAAGCGCCCAAGCGCTTATCCTCGCTAATCTTATCACCATTTCGCCGCACCAAACCCACGACCGTAACAGTCGACTACCGCTCTCTTACTACGGCTCGCTTCCACCACAAGGCTATTGCTCGACTTATTGTCTTCCACTCGTTGTTAACTCGTTGTCGCTTATCAATGGACTTATTATTAGCACACAGACTTTAGTATATAAGTAGCACGACTCTCGCTGTAATACCTCAGCTTCGAGCTACAGTTTATCTATACCAATCTTACTCTCTCAACGACTAGCACATAGTGCCACGCCTCTACGAGTCCATTGCCACAGCTCTACTCTAGTCATCGGTGTCCACCGGTATATGATTCAGAGTTTACGCTTGTTTGGATCACGTGAGACCTGGGTCTAACAGTTAGCTCGAAGCTTCCCTACAGTTCCTCAGTGCTAGCCACGACGAACCAACCAATGACCCCTGACTTAACAAAGAAGCAGACCATCGAACTAGGTGCAGCCATCCCGGCCGCGTTCCTCATCATCCTTTTTACCGCCCTCACAGTCTACGACCAGTACGACCGAATCCATGAATACCTCCACAGAAACGGGATCCTCGTCGGAGGCGAGCCAAGGCCCGCCAGGAGGATTCCCCCCTTCCACTATCAGTCAACAACCCCCACCGCAGGGGCCCCACCGGGGGCCTACCCCGAGACCGAGCCCCGTAGCTCGCAGGCCCAGCACGCAAGGAGGAGAAGCACCCCCCAGACCCATGGTGACGCTTCCTCCGACGAGTTCCCCCTACACGAGGGGACAGTACACGCACCCACTCGTGCACCCACTCCAGGGCCCTCAAATGCCCCCATGGCAGAGTCAAGGAGGACCTCCGTGGCCGAAGAATACGGGAGGGAGCTTCGGACTAGGTTCCGTAGCCCGACCCCGCCCCCAGCCTATGTCCCAGCTCGTCCAGCGAGGGTGGAACGACCCGCCTCTAGTAGAAGGGTACAAATTCCCGCAGGAACGAGCGAGGGGCCCAATAACGAACCCGCAGAGACCACCGACCCCGATTCCTCAGAGCCCGACATACTCGCCCCTTTCCGAAACCCCGAGGCAATCAGAATCTGAGCGCCTGAGCCCGCTCGACTGGTCCCCATCCAGGACGCCCACGAGCCCGAGTGGCTCAAAATCATCGACCACGAGCTCTTCAACCAGTGGAGCCCAGACCGACTATGGCCGGAGCTCGGACCCGTCGACAGAGACCTACTCGGACCCGTTAGAATTGAGGCCTGGACCCTCCGAAGGGAGGACGTGGAATCCAGAGCCCGCGTACCCCTCGACCATGGACCAATGGCCTTCTCCATCGCCCATGCACACCTACCCCCAGGAACAAGCGGGGAAGAACTCGGACTTTTCCTTCGGGCAAACACGGGAAGGACCCTCCAACCGCCAGAACTGGGCCCACTCATTAGCAGAAGAAGCACGAGAGAGAGAAGCGAGAGGCGAGATGATGAACTTGCCGCGAGACTCCATGAGCTGGAACGTCGCCCCGAGAGGAGGGGGGATAGGTATCTCCAGTACGTTTGGAGCAATGAGCGATATCGCCGAGAGCGTCGGGCCCGGGGGGCCAATTAATTTTAACACATACGTACCAAACCCGCAATCCAATCCATTCGCTGCTTACTATCCGGAGCCACAATGGCCGACTCAGATGCCGGACTCACCACCGGCCCGAACCAGACAACAAGGGTACTACCCCTATCCCACCACGAGCCGACTATTCGGCGCAGCAGGAGATGACGGGATGGAAGGCACGGCACCACCACAACAGCCACCGAACCCACCAGGCCCAGGCCAACCCATCAACGAAGAAGAACGGCGTGCGAGGGTGACTGCGCAATGTGCCGAAATGACAAGGAGAAGAGACGAACTCGCGGCAGCAAGACGAGCAGTCGGAGAAGCAATCATTAGGACCAACGAATACGCAAACCGCTACGGATTCCTACCAGACGTCGAAGAAGAAGAGAGGGGACAGCTGGGAGCACCCGACAATGCCCCTGCACCACCACCAGCCGCATCAGCCGCGGCCCCCGTCCCCAACGAATTACGACCCGTACATGACCAGAACGACCGCTACTCGATCCCAAGGCACCCGGACTGGCCATATGCGCCACACAACCCCCCGGTGGGACTTGGACTCCCCAATGCCCCCTACTTTGGGGTAAAACCCACCCTAATCGCCACTCCACCCCCCTTTAAGGGAGACCATCACGACATTCTCCGCTTCGTCGGAGACAACCTAGCCTACTTCGAGACGTTCCTACCCTTCTTCCAGGAAGAGTCTCAAAGGATCACCTTCGCCGCATCCTACTTCGAAGGAATCGCAAAAGACTGGTGGACCCATAAAAGGCCCGAACTCTGGGACCCGATAAGCCGACATTTTAGATACCCATCATGGAGGGAGTTCGTCGACATGCTCACGGCACGGTTCAAAGACCACGCCATAGAGCAGGTCCACGAGAAGAAAATGTTCGAACTACAGATGGCAGGTGGGACGGCAGAAGACTACTTCCAACAGTTGGAACAGGAGGCGAAGCTCGCCGGACAACTCGCGGACGAGAGCGACAGGGGGCTCCTCTGTAAGGCCGTTGAAATCGGAATTCCGGATTCCTACTCCCGCGCAATCGCCGACGGAGAAAACACCCCCGGCAACTACCAACAGTGGAAGGCCCGAGTAACCAAGATGTACGAAAACCGCACCAGGAAGCGGATTTTCGACCAGACCATCGGACTCCAATATGGCCGCACCCCACGAACAGACAACCGACCCCAGAACCACCCCGCCGGTGGACAAAACAAATCCACCGGCGCGACAAGTTCACAGCCGGCATCCCAGAGCGGCACTAGCCAGGGCGGAGACAAGAAGACAGGCACCGGAGTAACGTATGGAGGCCGCAGGCAGGCAATGGAGATAGACCGCCTCAGGAAGGAGGGTCGATGCTTCAACTGCGGAGAAAAGGGGCATATGTCCAAGGAATGCCCAAAGCCGAAGAAGCCGCGAAGACAGGATGCTCGGGGAAGGTTCACAAAAGCCGAACTATGCACGATGTTACAAGAATTAGAGAAGGAGCCCAAGGAGAAGACGACCTCGGGACTTGAGGAGGTAAAAGACGGGGCCAGCGAGTGATCAATTCCACTCGGCTGGCCAAAGGACATTCTTCTGGTACGCACTCGCTCCCTGGTGGTCGGACTTATAGTACTTCTGTAGTTACCGATAAATACGCGCATTCAAATATACCACTTTTAGCACCTTCCACCACGAAACCAGTAAGAAACGAATCAAACCGATATGCTCTCCTCTCTGACAACAAGGAGATGCCCTCTCAAATGCCCACAAGGATCAAGAGGGCCGAACAAGGGACAGAGAGCCCCTCAAGTCCGCTTGCTAAGGTGGCCACTGGACCAGTCCGAAAGGTGCCTGGCTCAAGCCACAAGCGCACGAGTTCAAGAACACGAGTAAGCACCGAGGACCGACGAGCTGACGCCCGAGGCACCGCCACTACCGCCACCATGAGGGGAACTAGCCCTCGCCCTGCATCGCCCTTGGGACCAGCCGGGGGTACGGACCATGCGACAAGCACGCGATGATCATGACCCCCATCTCAGATGGCGCCTGCGAGTGCTACGCCCTCGACTTGCGATGTAAACGGGAGCGTGACATTCCCCGCCCGAATAGTCAGTGAAGAGCGGCAGAAGGACGGGAAGGACACTTCCAAAACCTCAAACACCCACAAGGACCAAGAGGGCCGAACAGGGCGAGAGACGCCTCGACCGCCGTGCACCACCCTAATCGAAGTACCCGATGAAGAAGACGACACTTCCTATCAAATATGGATCACCAAAGAAACCAAGAAAAACGCTCCCCCATCAGTCCCAACGGAAAGGGGAAAACGACCTCAGGAATCGCCCCCGCTAGACAACAGGTGGTACCGACCTTTCTCCGCTGCATGGACCTTGAGAGCGATCCAAGAAGCGCGTACACCTGGTCAGGCGAACGCCATCCTCGCACTCTGGATTCATAAGGGGAGAGAGGCCGAACACACGACAGAGCTGCTTGAAGAGCTTCGAAAGGGAGGAGAACGAGCAAGGGAACGCCTGTATGAGCTCCAGAAGCCAATCCGATATATTCGCGCAAGCACCACAAAGCGCGCCAAAGACCTGACGATTACCGCCAGACTAGAACCCTGCTCGGGTGCCCCCGCCCTATCCGTCAAAGCACTAATTGATAGCGGGTGTACGGGCAGTTCGATAGACCAAAAACTCGCCCGCCAACATGGCCTAGACACCAGAAAGGCTGCGGTACCGATCCCAGTCTATAACGCAGATGGGACTCGAAACAAGGCCGGAGATATCACAGAATTTGTAGAACTCCGCATGAGCATTGGAGGACACATGGAGAGGATAGACCTCGCCATCACCGACCTCGGGACCAAGGAGGTATACCTAGGCCACGATTGGCTAAAAAGACACAACCCGGTAGTCAACTGGAAAACTGGAACCCTCATCTTTGGCAGATGTCAATGCCAGAAAAACCGCCTTCCACTCCCTGATTCAGACCCCGACGATGCATGGGACGAAGAGCTGGAAGAAGGCGAGAGCATCCTCGCAGTCAACATGCAAGAGGAAATCCTAATTCAGGCAGTCCACCACGCAAATAACCTAGCAGCGAAAGCGAACGAAGGAAAGCCCAAGAAAACCTTCGAAGAGCTCGTCCCAGAACACTATCGCTCCTTCCGAGATCTGTTCTCGAAGGAGAACTTTGACGAGCTCCCAGAGCGAAAGACCTGGGACCACGCGATAGAACTCACCCCAAATGCCGCCTCCACCCTTGACTGCAAGGTGTATCCCCTGAATCATAACGAACAAGAACAGCTCGACAAGTTTCTTGACGAAAACCTCGAATCGGGACGAATTCACCCCTCCAAATCACCGTTCGCCTCCCCTTTCTTCTTCGTCAAGAAAAAGGATGGCACCCTACGTCCCGTCCAGGACTATCGAAAGCTCAACGAGATGACCATCAAGAACCGATACCCACTTCCACTCATCACCGAGCTCATTGACCGCCTCCAAGGCGCCAAATACTTCACTAAGCTAGACGTACGATGGGGCTACAATAATGTCCGTATCAAAGAGGGGGATGAAGAAAAAGCGGCGTTCCGCACAAATCGCGGACTCTTCGAACCCACAGTAATGTTCTTCGGGCTCACCAACTCTCCCGCTACATTCCAGTGGATGATGAATGACATTTTCAAGGACTTGATTGAGACCGGAAAGGTCACAATCTACCTCGACGACATCCTAATCTTTACTAAAGACCTACCGGAGCACCGACGTATCGTCAGGATGGTTCTCCAACGCCTCCAAGAACACAAGCTGTATCTCAAGGCGGAGAAATGCGAGTTCGAGGTACTAGAAACCGAATACCTCGGAGTAATCATCAGCGAAGGGATGGTCCGAATGGACCCAATAAAGGTAAAAGGAATCGCGGAATGGCCGACCCTGACGAAGAAAAAAGCGCTACAATCGTTCCTCGGGTTCACCAACTTCTATCGGAAGTTCATAAGGGACTATTCCAAAATCGTCCGACCCTTGACCCAACTCTGTGGGAACGCCCCCTGGACCTGGGGAGCCGCGCAGAACCAAGCCTTCCAACAGATCAAAAAGCAGATGTCAGAGGATGTTCTTCTCACCATCCCCATGCAGGAAGGAAAATTCAGAGTAGAAGCAGATGCCAGCGAAGGAGCAATCGGCGCCGTCCTCAGTCAAGAACATGATGGAAAATGGAGGCCAGTGGCATTCATGTCAAAGGCGCTCACCGAAACAGAGCGAAATTATGAGATTTACGACAAGGAGCTCCTCGCCATCATGCTCGCTCTCGCCGAGTGGAGGCACTACCTAATGGGAGCCGCAGAGGATGTGGAAATTTGGACGGACCATCAAAACCTCCAGTATTTCAGGAAGCCCCAGAAACTCAATCGACGCCAAGCCCGATGGGTTACTGAACTGGCCGAATACCACTTCACCCTCCATCACAAACCCGGTACCCTCAACAAGAAAGCGGACCTACTCTCCCGTCGAGAAGATCACGACCAAGGGCGGAATGACAACGAAGAGATCATCGTCCTCAATCCAGAGCATTTCCGGGCAATGATCATGCCCACCCACGAAGAACTCCACTCTCGCATCCTCGACCTACTCAAGGAAAACGAAAACCTAGACGCAAGCGTCCACGACTCCTTCATCCACGACAGGGGAGTCTATGAGGACAGTCCCAAGGGAGGAAACACCAACGTCCTAATGTATGACGGTTGAGTCTACATCCCAAAGGATGCAGAACTAAGGGGCACCGTGATCGCGATGAGCCATGACCACATCACCGCCGGACATCCCGGAATAGCAAAAACCATGGAACTCGTCCAAAGGACCTATTGGTGGCCAAAGCTACACAAGGACATTGAAGCCTATGTCAAGGGGTGTGAGACGTGTCAGCGAACAAAAACCGACACCCAACCAAAGGCCGCCCCACTCAATCCAAACACGATCCCCACTGCACCATGGTCCCACATTTCAATAGATATGGTCACCGGACTACCCGAATCCAATGGACACAACGCGCTCCTCGTAATAGTCGATCGCTTCTCAAAGGAAATCATACCAATTGCTTGCAACATAGAACTCTCGTCAGAAGGATGGGCGAGAATCCTTAGGGATCAGGTATACGCCAAACACGGAATGCCGACCCATGTGATCTCTGACAGAGGACCCAACTTTGTTTCAAGATTTATGAAGGACCTCTACAAGATGCTGGACATCACCCCGAACGCCTCCACGGCATTCCACCCCCAAACAGACGGCCAGACAGAACGAGCCAACCAGGAGATTATCAAATATCTCCGAATCTTTGTAGACTACCGACAGGAAGACTGGGCAGAATGGCTACCTTTAGTCGCATTCTCCCATAATAACCGAGTCCACTCAGCAACCGGTAAATCACCATTCTTCGTCAACCACGGAATGCACCCACGACTCCTTCCGGAGTCTATCCGAGAAACCCCATTCGCAAATCCCAGCGCTCAGGACTTTTCTGCCACAATGATGAAGATCCATCAGGAAACGCAAAACGCCCTCATCGAAGCCGCCGCTGCAATGAAAAAACAATACGACAAAAAGACCAAACCGGCACGCGAATACAACATCGGAGAGCGAGTTTGGCTGGACACATGCAATCTCAATCTACCACGACCAAAGAAAAAGCTAGATGACAAACGAGTCGGCCCTTTCTTAATCCTCAACAAGGTCGGATTAGCGGCATACAAGCTGAAACTCCCACCACATTGGAAGATTCACCCCACATTCAACGAAAAATTACTCTCACCGTTCGTACCACCAGCATTCCCCAACCAAGAAGTACCGCCACCACCCCCTCCAGATCTGATCGAAGACGAGGAGGAATACGAAATTGAGGAAGTTCTAGACTCCAGAACACGCCGAGTACGAGAAAAGAAAGGACAGAAATCCAAAACAACAACGGATTACCTAGTCAAGTGGAAAGGATGGACAAGAGAACACAACTCGTGGGTACGAGAAACAGAGATGGAACACGCACAAGAAGCGATAGAGGACTATGAACAATGCGTCCAGCATGCCGGACGCGTAGAAATAGCCAAAATCGTAACCTCAAACGATAAATACGCGGAATATTGGGAAATCCTACATCAGCACAACACCCCCGGAGACAAACCTTAATGGCAGTCAGGACGACTGCCTTAACGAGGGGGCAATGTTACGATTTATTCACTTTTTCCTGATTTCCCTCATCCAAGCGCCCAAGCGCTTATCCTCGCTAATCTTATCACCATTTCGCCGCACCAAACCCACGACCGTAACGGTCGACTACCGCTCTCTTACTATGGCTCGCTTCCACCACAAGGCTATCACTCGACTTATTGTCTTCCACTCATTGTTAACTCGTTGTCGCTTATCAATGGACTTATTATTAGCACGCAGACTTTAGTATATAAGTAGCACGACTCTCGCTGTAATACCTCAGCTTCGAGCTACAGTTTATCTATACCAATCTTACTCTCTCAACGACTAGCACATAGTGCCACACCTCTACGAGTCCATTGCCACAGCTCTACTCTAGTCATCGGTGTCCACCGGTATATGATTCAGAGTTTACACTTGTTTGGATCACGTGAGACCTGGGTCTAACAGCACCAGACACCTTCGATGGAGCGGATCCGCAGAAACTCAAGGCGTTCATTGTCTCCCTGCAGTTGAACTTCAATGATAGGCCCAACACATTCGCCATGGACACTGCCAAAGTCAACTACGCCATTTCCTTCCTCTCCGGTGTCGCCCTTGACTGGTTCGAACCAGATATCCTCCATCCCAATCAAGCCAATCCTCCCGCTTGGGCATACTCCTATGCCACCTTCCTCTCGGAGCTCCATACCAATTTTGGTCCATTCGACGCCGTTAGAGACGCTGAAGATGAACTCAAAAATCTTCGGATGCACGAAGGAGACAGGATCATGAAGTACATAGTAAGCTTCAACCAACATGCCACCATCATTGGTTACGGTGACAACTCCCTCCGTCATGCCTTTTACCAGAGGCTTTGCTCACGGATCAAGGATGACATGGCTCACCAGGGAAAACCCAACAACCTCCATGATATGTGTACCCTTGCCCAGGAGCTTGACGCTCGCTACTGGACTAGGAAAGCTGAGGTCTCCAGGGAAAACCGTGACTGGCCCTCCACCTCCTCCACCTTCAAACCCAAGGGTTCGGGTTCTAACTCGAGCTCTTCCAACAACTCCATGGCCCCGAAATCCTACAGTTCCACCGTGGGTTCATCATCTACCTCTTCTTCCTCCGGCTCCACGGGTACCTCCAAGAAGCCCTACACTGACAAGCTAGGCAAGGATGGTAAGCTCACACCCGAGGAAAAGGAACCCCACTGCAAGAACGACCTGTGCATGTTCTGTGGTAACAAACACAAGACCGAGGACTGCAACAAACGAAAATCCGCAGCTTCTGCATGTGGATGTGCAGCTGAGGTCTCTGACCCTACTCCTGCCTCTGTTGATTCGGCTCCTTCGGAGTCAGAAAAATAGAGAGCAACCCTGCTTCCTCTGTGCAAGGACAGGGTTGTGTTGACTGTCATTGCATTTCAGAGATTGTAACCCTCAACGCCACTGCTCTTTCCAACCATTCCCTTACCATATCCCTATCCAGTGAAATCGGCTCTGGATCGGAGTCCGACAGATCTCCTATATCCACAATCCTACGTTTTCTTGCTCTAGTCAATTCTGGTTCCAGCCATTGCTTCATTGACTCGAAGTATGTTAATGATCACAACATTCCTACCAATTCCATTCCTCCTGTACAACTTTGGCTTCTTGACAGCTCCGCCGGATCTCACATCTCACAATCTGTAACTCTCTCCGTACGATTCCCATCGGGAGATACCATTCCTATTGACTTCTATGTCACACATCTTGATTCATCATGTAACCTCGTCCTGGGATATAACTGGCTCTCCCGCTACAATCCATTGATTGACTGGGCAAAGCACAGTATCACTTTCTGTTCAAAGCTATTTGGTGTGTCTTTTCCAGACATTTCCATGGCCTCCGACGCATCAGCGCAAGCTCGCAAGGACCCTTCAGGTCCTATCCCATCCAAACCACCTCTGAGATCCTGACGGACTCCGCCAGCGTATGAGCCTATCTACTCATACCCATCCATCCCATCATTTTCTGCTTCGGTTGCCCCCAAAATATCAATCATTTCCGTGGCTGCTTTCATACGAGCTTGCGCAGAGGAGGGTGCACAACAGTTCACACTCCAACCTTCTATGCCAAGTGTTAGTGGCCAGGCTGCTTCCACGGCTCCGCCGGATTTATCTGATGTTCCACCGGAGTATCATGACTTCGCCGATGTATTCAGTGACTCTCTCTCAGAGAAACTCCCTGAGCATTGTCCTTAAGATCTCAAGATCAACCTTGAGGAAGGTTCTTCACCTCTGCTCAGACCCATCTATTCCCTCTCTGAATCTGAACTCAAAGCCTTACGCGAGTTTATCGACGATAATGTCTGTAATGGTTTCATCTCTCCCACATGTTCTCCCCATGGAGCTCCGGTACTCTTCGTCAAGAAGAAAACTGGTGAACTCAGACTCTGTGTCGACTTCCGCAGCCTTAACAAAATCACTAAAAAGGACCGCTATCCACTGCCTCTCATATCCGATCTTCTTGATTCCACGTGCATATATACCAAACTCGACCTCCGTCATGCCTACCATCTAGTCCATATTGCCAATGGAGATGAATGGAAAACTGCATTCCGTACCCGCTATGGGCTGTCAAATGGCACATCATGCCATTTGGTCTCACCAATGCTCCCGCAGCTTTCCAATGTTTTGTCAATGACATTTTTGCAGACATGCTCGATGTCTCTGTTGTTGTGTACCTCAATGATATCCTCATCTACTCCAATGATCCCGTGGAACACTGGAAGAATGTATGTGAAGTCCTACGCAGACTTCGAGCCAATGGGCTCTACTGCAAGGGTTCTAAATGCGAGTTCAATCAGGATTCCATGGAATATCTAGGCTACATCCTCTCTCCTGAAGGCTTATGAATGGCTGAAGACAAAGTCAAAGCTATTGTTGATTGGCCAATCCTGTGGAAGGTCAAAGATATCCAATCATTTCTTGGTTTCACCAATTTCTACTGCCATTTCATCTACGAATACAGCGAGATTGTTCTCCCTCTAACACATCTTACATGCAAAGGTATTCCATGGAAATTCGACAACAAATGCTTAGCTGCATTCAACAAGTTGAAACAGGCTTTCACTCATGCTCCTATCCTTACCCATTGGATTCCCAACCCTCAACTTGTCATGGAAACCCATGCCTCTGACTGCGCTATTGCTGCTATCCTCTCCATCTACCTTGATGATGGGGAAATTCACCCTATATCCTTCTTGTCCCGCAGTCTCCACGGAGCTGAACTCAACTATGATACCCATGATAAAAAGTTTCTCGCCATCTTTGAAGCCTTTAAATACTGGCGTCATTACCTCAAAGGCTCTGCGGAATCCATCAACATCATTACTGAACACAAAAACCTTGAGTATTTCTCTACTACCAAGGTCCTTACACACCGACAAGTCCGCTGGTCCGAATTCCTTTCCCAGTTCAACCTTGTTATCCGATTCCGTCCAGGAAAATTAGGTGGGAAACCGGATGCACTCACTAGATGATGGGACATCTACCCTAAAGAGGGGGATAGTCAATATGCTCAAGTCAATCCTCACAATTTCCGCCCTGTATTTACTCAAGAGCAACTCTCGCTTCTCTCCGCACTACTTTTCTTGAAGGTCCCATACTCTGCGCTAGTGCAATCATGGATGTAGATCAATTGCATTCTGATATCAAGCTTGCACAACCCATGGATCCCACAGCGACTGAAGGCTTCTGCCTTGCTTCTTCCCCTTCCAATCCTTCCTGGTGGTCTATAGACGAGTCAGGAATACTCTGCCTTGACAACCACATCTACATCCCAGACTCCGTGGACCTCCATCTTTGTGTCCTTCAAAACAATCATGACCATATCTTGGCAGGTCATTTGGGTCAAAACAGGACTCTCGAATTAGTCCGATGGAATTACACCTGGCCACAGATGCGTGAATTCATTCGCCACTATGTTAAATCCTGTACTACCCGTGGTCATAACAAAACACCTGGACACCATCCATTTGGCTTACTCAAACCCTTGCCTGTACCAGAATGGCCGTGGGATTCCATCTCCATGGACTTCATTGAACAGCTCCCAGAATCCAACGGATTCACTGCCATTCTTGTCATTATTGACTGTGCAAGTAAACAAGCCATTTTCATTTCCACTGATGACACCGTCAATTCCTCAGAGCTAGCTCAGCTCTTCGTCACCCATGTCTTCTCCAAGCATGGCATTCCTAATCACATCACTTCTGACTGCAGCTCCGAATTTGTCTCCCAATTCACTCGCACCCTAGCCAAATCTCTTGATATGGAGCTCCACTTCACTTCTGGTTATCATCCAGAAGCCGATGGACAAACTGAATGCACTAACCAAACCCTTGAACAATACATCCGTATCTATTGTTCATATCAACAAGACAATTGGGATACCTTACTACCCATTGCCAAATTCGTGTACAATAATGCTCCAAATGCTTCCACTGGAATCTCTCCATTCTTCGCTAATAAGGGTTACCATGCTAACATCACAGTGTACCCTGAATGCGACATCGCCTCTGCTCGGGCCCCTGACTTCATAGTCAACCTCGACGATCTTCACCAATTCCTTAGAGACAAAATCACTCATGCTCAGTCTCATTACAAATTCCAAGCGGACAAACAATGGTCCCAAGCTCCAGATTTCAAAGTAGGTGACAAGGTTTTCCTTAACTCCAAACACATCAGGACTACTCACCCTACTGCAAAATTCTCCGAGAAATTCCTCAGACTGTTCGATATCATCGCTCAGCCTGGATCCCATTCCTTCATGCTCAAACTTCCCATGAATCTCCGTTCCATTCACCCTGTATTTCACATATCACAGTTGGAACCCATAGAAATCAATACCATTCCTAATCGCACCCAACCACCTCCACTTCCTGTGGAAGTCGATGGAGAAGAGCAATTTGAGATTGCACAGATTCTTGATTCCAAGCTCAACCGTTGGTTCTGTTGTCCACTCCTGTACCGTATCCAATGGTTGGGCTATGAAGGTACTGATGAAGAATTTGCATGGATCCCCACTACAGAGTTCTCTGTGGAAGACTACATTGAAGACTTCCATCGTCGTTACCCAGACAAACCAGGACCGTTATCCAAGGTCACCATCCATAAGGTCTCAGTCAAGACCTCACCCAATCCTTCTTGATCATTCATCCCGTTGGAATCTGTCTCCCCAATTTCAAATTCAATTCTGGAAAACTATTGCAAATTCATTTCCTAATTGGGAATGGACTCCATCAGATGCAGTTCTTGACTTCACACTTTATTCACACAGGTTTCAAAACAGCAAGAAAACCATATACATTTTATGCCCCTCCAGGCATGTTCTACAAACCATCTAACTACATAAAATCCATTTTAAAAAAATGTATATATGAGGCAAGGGTACTAAGCGTCTGTGGACCCGCCAGCCTCTCCACCTTCTACCTCTCTTCCCTTTCCTTTTATCATCCTCAACAACTCTGCTATTCCGGGTGCTCCGTTGGCCCTGGCCTCTGGCAGTATCTCTGCCCTGACTTCCTCCTCCTCCAGCTCTCCTTTGGAATCCTCTACTAAAAACTCCTCACTACCCCTCAGGTACTCTTTCCACAGCACCCATTCCTTCCGGTGGCCACCGACTTGGTAAAACTTTTTGCGAGCATCCCTAAATCTCTTGCAGGATGCAATCACCCTATCCAGGTCGTGGTTTCCGCGCCACAATTCGATGTTGGCAAGTTTGAACGGATCTTTACTGTTGAACTCTGCGGACATCATATGGGCATACCACACTTGCGCAACATCCTGATCAAGGCGTAATCACATTGCCCACCGGAGGGCCTCGGGGTTGGCACCTTTCAGCTCTCCCAACTCCTCCCTCGACACCTTCCACTCCTCTTTGGACACCGTCGGCACAAAATCCTGTGGATATTCGATTGTGTCCCCTTCCTCGAAATCATCCACCAAATCATTGACGCGGCCTCCAACTCCCTCTCAATCCTCACCATCCTACTCTCCATCTCATCGAACCAGGCATGCAGATTCTGCAGCAAGTCCACCACTTGCTCCAGTGCTGACAGCTCCGCCTCCTCCATCCAGAGGCACTTAGCCTTGCGTATCCTGCAGCGCTCACAAGACCGCATTGTTGAGGACATTATACATCGGGCTCTGTCAGCCCGGCACTGCCCACATTTATCTAACAAACAATCAGCACAAATAAAATAAATCCACTCCCACCAGATCCGTGGAACTCCTCATGTCCCACAACCTTCCCCTTTGTCTTCTTAGCTGGCCGCTCCTCCGACAGCCCCGCAGTATGCTCATCCTCATGCTCCACTACCGATCTAGTCAACCTTTTCCTCTTTTTGGAACCCTCCATGGCCCCAGTCGCCTTTGCCTTTGCCTTCTCCTTTCTCTTCTGGCACAACTCCTCACATGCCTTCTCCTTCTCATTATCCACAGTCTCTGTGGCCTCCTCGTCATCCCCCTCAGCAGCCTGTGCAGCAGCGGCTGCAGCCTCCATGGCCTTCTTCACCAACTCGGTCTGCTCTCGCAGCAAACACCATGTTTGTGTGGCCTCAGACTCCACCTCAGCCATCTGTTTCTTTTCAGCCTCCATGGCCGCCGCCCTTCTCTTCTTTTCCGCTGCCTGCTTCTCTGCAGCAACTCTCCTCTCCTCCGCTATTCTCCGTTCCTCCGCCTCCCTTGCCAACCATTCTTCCTCTGCCTGCTTTTCCATGGCCTCCTTCTCCTTCTTCACCTTCAACTCATGAAGCTTTCTCACCCATTCTTGGGCCTTTTTCTGCGCAGCTGTTAGGATCGTGCCAATAGGAAGAAGTGAAAGGAATGCACACCGTGGAATCCGTGGAGTGCATGGGGCTTGGCAAAGCTATTAGCAATGTCACCCTTGGGTCAAAGCCCAAAGAAGGATTACGGACAGAGTCCATGGGATTATGATCTCTAGGATCAAAGGTTGAGTCCAATGGCTATCGGAGTCTGCAGACGTAGAGAGGTGGATTATGGCTTGAAGGCCAAAGGGAGTGAGGATGAGAGTTTATTGGGCTAAACCAAGTTGATATTCAAACTGAGGTATGTACTACTAAATGAACAGCTTATATACTAAGATGGAGTCCGATGGGTCGGGGTCTGGAATAGTGTAGGTATGGCTAGAGTGACGTGATCTGGAATGTTCTGTATCTAGAGGAGTTGAGTATTCCGTGGACTCCGATATAACACCTACTCGCTACCATGACGGGTTCTAGGTGTGATAAATGAATATGTGAAATAAGTAAATGAAATAGAGATATGAAATATGAGATAGAAACCGGGATTCGGAATCCGACAGATTCCGATGATTGACTTGGAGCCGGTGGAGTGGATGATTGGATGAGGTCTGTGGAGTCCGCAGCATGATTGTTACAGCAGCCTCTGTGGCTGCCACGGCCTTTTTGGCCTTCATTTTCTCTGCAATCCACATCTCATGCACTTCTATGGCGCTCCGATATGCCTCCTCCTTGTCATCCCTATCAGCATAGAACACTGATAGCTCATCTATTTCCACGTCCTCCAGAGTACTGGGTGCCTCATACGGCTCCAGGGTTGTCGACCATCGGTATTGCACAGACATCGTAGTTGGTGATGAAGAGAGAAAAAAGCTAGTTTCCTACCACCGAGATGGTGGTGGTTACAAGTCAAGAGGTGAAAATCACATGATAGCTCACTCACAAATTCCACATGGTACCCCCAGCCATCGGGATCTGTGCTCTTGAGGGCAAGAATGCTAAAGGGGGGATACTGTAACAATCATGCCACAGACTCCACGGACCTCATCCAATCATCCACTCCACCGGCTCCAAGTCAATCATCGGAATCTGTCGGATTCCGAATCCCGGTTTCTATCTCATATCTCATATCTCTATTTCATTTACTTATTTCACATATTTCATTTATCACACCTAGAACCCATCACAGTAGCGAGTAGGTGTTATATTGGAGTCCATGGAATACTTGACTCCTCTAGATACAGAATATTCCAGATCACGTCACTCTAGCCATACCTACACTATTCCAGACCCCGACCCATCGGACTCTGTCCTAGTATATAAGCTGTACATTTAGTAGTACATAACCTCAGTTCGAATATCAACTTGGTTTAGCCCAATAACTCTCATCCTCACTCTCTTCGGCCTTCAAGCCATAATCCATCTCTCTATGTCCGTAGACTCCGATAGCCGTTGGACTTAACCTTTGATCCTAGAGATCATAATCCCATGGACTCTGTCCGTAATCCTTCTTTGGGCTTCGACCCAAGGGTGATGTTGCTAATAGCTTTGCCAAGCCCCACGCACTCTGCAGAATCCACGGCATGCATTCCTTTCACATACTCCTATTGGCATGATCCTAACTGTTATGATTTATTTACTTTTTACCCTTCAGAACCTTCACATTGGCACTATATGCATCACATGGGCAACGGTTGCATCAACTTCCATAAATCTTCACCATCACCGTTGTCAATAGCTATTATTAGGACTACCATTTAGTATATAAGTAGCACGCTCTCAGCTGTAATACTCAGCTTCGAGCTAAAGTTTACAATCCTATTCTTCTCTCGATTCTCTTGCAATGTACTAGTCGTTGAGCCGGCACTCAGTATTACAATCAAACATAACTGAGACTCTACTTGACTCGGGTGTATACCCAGCATAGTCAGGAAGTTTACTCTAGTTTGGTTCACCTGAGGCCAGCCCTAACAATTAGCTTGAAGCTTCCCTACATTCTCCTGAGTGCTAGCCACCAGCAGAACCCATGAATATCACCCCTGACATCTCGACCCTCGAACTAAATGTTTTAATTGTCGCGCTAGTAACAGCCACCCTAATCCTTGCAACAGTCATCGTCGTACTCGTATTCTTTGGTGCCCAAATCAGAGCGTGGTGTTCTAACGCCTGCTCGCGAAGAAGGCAGCCCATTCGCTACCCCCGCCAACCACCTTACCACTACAACACACCCTTCAATGTACCCCCAGGACCCCTCCCGCCGCTGTCGACCTACCCCGAGACAGAGATTGCAGAGGATGTTAGGATTAACGACCTCCCGCCCAACTTCGACCCCCGGCGACTTCCCAGATGACCCAACCAATCCACTGAGTCTGGAAGCCCCATTGCTGGACCTTCCGGAACTTGGCACTCCATTCATACCTGAACTAGAACTCCCTCCCTCACCAGAGAGGAGGATATCACTGACTACTACGTCACCCCCAACGAACCAGACAAGGAGCCCGCTCTCAGGGAGAGCAGGACTCTACCAGAGACCGAGGGAAGGAGTCTACGGGTTACGAACCCTAGTCCAGGAGGACGACTCTCCCCCAGCACCACAACAATTTCCTCTGGCCCCACAGAGGCCAGCATTCTTTCCCCCGGCGATAACCGTGAGGCCGGTCCTTCACAGCCGCGTAGGGAGACGACAGGAACTCCAGACCAACAATCCCTTCCGAATCCCACCCAGTGGAGAGTCGAGGTGGAGGGGCGAAGTGGAATTATCTGGACAGCAGAGGATGGAGATCCGAGAAACATTGAGCGAGCTCGGGAGCTCCAGGACAGGAGATTACTGGTCGGCTGGATCGGGAGACCCCACCCAGAACAACGACCCAGGGAGAGTGACATCCGCTATAACGAGAGACTACGAGACCTCAGCAGACACGAGAACCCACTCCACTACCGCGTGGAGGCCCAGCTCGGCGCGCTCGAGCTTGGAGAGAACCCGTTCTCCCTTGGGGAGGACAGAATCTGGCCGAACCTCTCCGATGAACAGGACCTATTACTCAGCAGACGAGGGATCGCCTGGAACCTCAGAAGGAGAGACTATCTCCAGAGAGGAGGAATTGACTATGGAACCGTTGATCAATATAGGAGCCTCTTCGCTCGCCGACTATCATGCGGAGAGAGACGTTGGGAGAGGGTATATGGCCCCCGACCAGGAAGAATACTACCCCGAGGAACCCTACGAGAGAGAACGGTCAATGAGCACAGTAGGCTTATCGACCTACTGGGACAAATTGAGGGAAGCTGGATCGACTCCCATGACAATCTCAACTATGATGAGTGGGCCCGAGAAGGGACCATTGATCGAAGCCTGGCAAGAACAAGAATCCGCTTCGAGGAACCCATTCTACCCGACTCCACTCCCAGACTCGCCCCCCCCATGGACTAGAGTCCAGGGATATTACCCCTGGCCCACCCAAGGACGCCTCTTTGCCGGGGCGGATCAAGGAAGCAGTAAAACGGAGAAGTGGAACGATGGCCTCGACCCTATGAAAGAACAGGAGGCCCAGACAGGTAGGAACCTGGCAAGGGAACAACAAGAACAGATGAAGAAGGAATATGACCAGCTCATGGAAAAAATGGTTGAATCTGCCCGATACTGGGACCTTGAACCGATGGACGAGGGAAAAGGAAAAGGTAGAGCCGACCCGCCAGCTAACTCTCCCTGCGAGCCAGCACCGCCACCAGTACCCCCCGAAAGAGGAAGACCAGGTTACCCGATAGGACCCCCCTCAGTCAGACATCGACGAGACCTTTATTCGGTACCCCGATGCCCCCCTAAGTACCCGCCACCGGAACCCCCTGACTGGCCCACTGGGTATGCCAGTAATAGCGACCCTTTCCCCTCCGTAAAACCAGTCCTGATATGCCCCCCCCTCCCCTTTGCCGGAGGACATGACAACATAGTCCGATTCTTTGGGGACTGTGTGGCATACTTCGAGGTACACGACTCCTACTTCAATCCTACCCTGAAAGTCCCATTCGCCGCCTCCTACCTTGAAGGGGGGGCAGCCAAATGGTGGACAAATAAACGAATGGAGTACTATAGCGAGCGACATGAAAGGTTCCGCTATCCAACTTGGCCGCACTTCATGTGCATCATGCAGGATCAATTCATGGATGCCACCGCTAAAGAACAACATGAAAAGAAGATGATGGATCTTCGAATGGGAAACGGGTCGGCAGTAGTATACTTCCAAAAGTTGGAAGCAGAAGCCCAGTTAGCCGATAGAATCCAAGACAGTGGAGACAGGGGAGCGATGGTCAGGGCACTTCGACAAGGGGTGCCCGAGGACTATATCCGGTTCATCACTGATATAGGAATGAACATTCCCCATGACTACAGAGAATGGAAGGCACGAGTCATCACGATGCACGAACAACGGTCAAAGTCCCAGGCATACAACTGGACCAATTATGGAGGACGACACCCCGACCATCGCCCAAACAGCAATGCCAGCAGCGGGCAAAAGGCTGCTGGTGTGACAAGTGGCTCGGGAGATAAGAAAACCTCAACCAGAACGACATATGGGGGAGCGGGGAAACCCATGGACATAGACTGGATGCGAGCAGAAGGAAGATGTTTCAATTGCAACCAGAAAGGTCACCTGTCAAGGGACTGCAAGGAACCGAGGAAGGAAAGAAAGAAGTGGAACTCGCAGGAGCTGCGAGCATTACTCGCCACTGCTGAGAAAGAGGAGAAACAAATCAAGGAGAAGACGCCCTCGACTACGAAGATAGAGGAAGTAAAAGATGGGGCCGACAAGTGAGCGATTCCACTTGCTCGGCCGGACTTATTAAAACCCAGGGTGTGTGCTCATCTCCGACTGGTCGGACTTATTGTACTTCTGTAGTTACCACATGTTTACCTACGCATTTGAATATACCCGCTTCGACACCTTCCAGAACGACCACACCAAAAGAATCGCACAACCGCTATGCTCCACTTGCGGAGCTAGAAAAAGATATAAAAACACCTTCTGAACGCTCCACTTCCCCACCCCCCTGGACCGACCTCCTCCCCCTAGGCTCCTCTGACCATTCAAGAGCACCAACGATCCCCTGTGTGTCCGCCCAAGGTGCAGGAACGCATCCAGCTGCGTCGAGACTGAACAACGTTCAATCACCGGACGCAAAGGGAACAACCCTTAGGGAAGCCGTCTTGTCAGAGGAGGGATCTGACAAAGGAATGGACGACAATGAACACCGGGAAGAAGAGCGGCGAAGACTCAAGACAGCAAGACCCGACAACCGGGATCGTAAGGAAGGGCCCCCCCAAGATCGTCACCCGGTGTCGGAAATCGCAAGCGCCCGCGAGAAGGGCCGAACGGGGGCCTGCACGCCCCAACAGCCGCACACCACCCTCGTCGAGGTACCTGACGAGGACGAGGACACGGCCTATCGGATGTGGAAGGAGAAGCAGCGACGGGAAGAGAGAGAGAGACGGGACCCCCCTATCATCCCCGCTAAGGATCAGGTACGCATCCCTCCCCCGGGGCACACCTGGTTCAGACCCTTTGAGGTCGACTGGACCCTCCGGGCGATTCGGGAAGCGCGTACTGAGTCCGAGGCCCGAGCTGCCCTTTCACTCTGGGTTCATCGAGACCGGGTCGGCGAGATTATAGCCGACCTAATCGATGAGCTCAAAGTAGGAGGGGAGGTCGTGAGAGAACGACTCTATGAATTATGAAAACCCATTTGATATATCCGCCGAACAGAGGGGGTGTCATTACGAGCCTTAGTCCTTCCGGTAAACATTGAAACCCTTGCCGACAGACGAACCCTGAAAACCGATGGACTCGTTGACAGCGGCTGCACTGGAAGCTCCATCAACCGAGCTTACGTAGAAAAGCACCAACTACAAACTTCAAAACTGCCAGTACCCGTCCCAGTCTACAATGCAGACGGCTCCCGGAATAAGGCAGGGGACATCACTGAGTTTGTAGAACTAAGGATGACAATTGGCAACCATAGTGAGCGGATTGACCTTGCCGTCACGGACCTAGGAAAGAATGACCTCTTCCTTGGTCATGACTGGCTCAAACGACATAATCCGGTAGTTAACTGGAAGTCGGGAAGAATCACATTTGCCCGCTGTCAATGCCACAAAAACCCCTTCCCCTTACCTGACGCCAATCCAGAAGACAGATGGGACGAAGAGTTAGAAGAAGGGGAAACCATTTTGGCGGTCGACATACGACAAGCCCTAGAAATTAGGGCGGTACACCATGCAAACGACTTAGCCGCCCAGGCAAATGCCGGGAAGGCAAAAAGGACATTTGAGGAGATGATACCACCAGCCTACCGAGAGTTTCAAGACCTCTTCTCAAAAGAGAACTTTGATGAGCTCCCAGAACGAAAGCCCTGGGACCACGCAATCGAGCTGACCCCCAATGCACAGTCGACCCTAGACTGTAAAGTCTACCCCCTCAACCGTCACGAACAGGAGGAACTCGACAAGTTCCTAGATGAAAACTTAGCCACGGGACGAATCCGTACCTCCAAATCGCCCTTTGCCTCGCCCTTCTTCTTCGTCAAAAAGAAGGACGGCTCGTTACACCCAGTACAAGACTACAGAAAACTCAACGAGATGACCATCAAGAACAGATACCCACTCCCGCTCATCTCAGAGTTGATGGACAAGCTTAAGGGAGCAAAGTACTTCACTAAACTGGACATCAGATGGGGATATAATAACGTACGGATCAGACAGGGAGACGAACAGAAGGCTGCATTCAGAACCAACCGAGGCCTCTTTGAACCAACAGTGATGTTCTTCGGCCTCACGAACTCGCCGGCCGCCTTCCAGTGGATGATGAACGATATCTTCAAAGACCTAATTGCGGAAGGAAAGGTCACCATCTACCTCGATGACATCCTTATCTTCACCAAGGACCTCCAAGAGCACCGAGCAATCGTAAGATGGGTGCTCAGAAGGCTCAGGGAGCACAAACTATTCCTAAAAGCAAAGAAATGCGAGTTTGAAACGCTGGAAACCAAGTATCTCGGGGTAATCATCAGCGAAGGAGCAATCAAGATGGACCCAGTGAAAGTCAAAGGAATCACTGAATGGCCCACACCGACAAAAAAGAAGGAGCTACAGTCATTCCTAGGCTTCACCAACTTTTACCGACGCTTTATCAAAAATTATTCAAAAATTGTCCGCCCTATGACTCAACTTACGGGGAACGCACCCTGGACCTGGGGAGCCGCCCAGAATCAGGCATTTCAACAGTTGAAGAAACAAATGGCGGAGGATGTAATCCTGGCGATGCTGACAGAAGCAGGGAAGTTCAGAGTGGAAGCGGATTCAAGTGAAGGAGCAATCGGTGCCATCCTCAGCCAACAACAAGATGGGAAGTGGAGGCCAGTTGCGTTCCTGTCAAAAGCCCTTACCGTCATGGAAAGGAACTACGAGATCTACGACAAGGAACTCCTAGCTATTATGCTCTCCCTCGCGGAATGGCGCCACTATCTCATGGGAGCCGCCGACACATTCGAAATCTGGACGGATCACCAGAACCTACAATACTTCAGGAAGCCCCAAAAGCTCAACCACCGACAAGCCCGATGGGTAACGGAACTTGCAGAATATCATTTCACCCTTTTCCACAAGGCTGGCACCGCCAATAGGAAAGCCGACCTGCTGAGTCAACGAGATGACCACAGCCAAGGCAAACAGGACAATGAGGACATAATCGTCCTAAAACCCGAACACTTCCGGGCGATGATCATGCCCACCGATGAAGAAACCCACGCTAAGGTCAAGGATGCCACCAGAGATCACGGGAAATGGGATCAGGGCATCACAGGGTCCCTCAATCATGAAAGAGGAATAACAGAGGCAAATGGACTCCTCTACTATGACGGACGAATATATGTCCCAAGAGACCACCCGCTTCACAGGGAAGTCATATCCCGCTCCCACGATCACATTACTGCAGGCCACCCAGGAATCGCCAAAACCAAGGAACTCATCCAACGAGAATTCTGGTGGCCAAAACTCCATAAAGACATTGAGGCTTACATCAAAGCATGCGAAACATGCCAACGAACCAAGACAAGCACACAAGCAAAAGCAGCCCCCCTCCATCCCAACGAAATCCCTTCCGAACCCTGGACTCATATCTCGGTGGACATGATAACCGGTCTACCCGAGTCAAATGGGTTTGACGCTATCCTGATGATCATCGACCGTTTCTCAAAAGAGATGGTCCCAATAGCCTGTAATGTGGAACTGACCTCAGAAGGATACGCAAAAATACTGCGAGATCACATATACGCCCGCTACGGAATGCCCAGCATAGTAATCTCTGATCGAGGTCCCCAATTCGTCTCAAACTTCATGAAAGACCTCTATAAACTACTTGACATAACCCCAAACGCATCCACAGTGTTCCACCCTCAGACCGACGGACAAACAGAGAGGGCCAACCAAGAAATCGAAAAATACCTCCGAATATTCGTCAATCACCTACAGAACGACTGGAGCGAATGGTGAGCAATTGGCGCCTTCGTCCACAATAATCGTATCCACTCCGCCACCAGTAAAAGCCCGTTCATGGTCAATTACGGCCGGAACCCTAGGATTGTCCCAGACTCTCACTGAGCCAACCCGTTCACCAATCCCACTGCCCAGTCCTTCTCCGACAAGATGAAAAACATCCATGCCGAGGCAAAGGCCTCACTTGAAGAGGCAGCAGACAAAATGAAAACACAGTATGACAAGAGAAAGCGACCCGCAATCAACTACAAAGTCGGAGATCGAGTATGGCTCGATAGTTCCCATCTGAGTCTCCCCCGGCCCAAAAAGAAGCTCGAAGACAAGCGAGTAGGCCCCTTCCTCATTCTCAACAAATATGGTGCCTCCGCCTATAAACTGAAACTCCCACCTCATTGGAAAATCCATCCCACCTTCAACGAGAAACTCCTCTCCCCATATACTCCACCCGCATTTCCCAATCAGGAACAACTGCCACCACCTCCACCCGACTTAATTGAAGACGAAGAGGAATACGAAGTTGAAGAAGTCCTGGACCATCGCACCAGGAAAGTCAGAGGAAAGAGAGGAGAGCTCCCAGTAGTCGTCACCGACTACTATGTCAAATGGAAAGGCTGGACCCGGGAACACAACAGCTGGGTACGAGAAAAAGACATGTAGCACGCCAGAAAGTCAATCAAAGACTATGAAAAGAAAGCCAAACGCACAGGCCGTCTCACGATAGCCTATGCGTCCTCCATCGAAACCGCGACAGTCCAGATCGAAGTCAGAAAATTCCCAAGAATGATCCTGGAGGGAAAGTACGATGACAATGGAGTACTCAGCTACAAAACACAGGCAGGCGATGGAAGCCAAGAATGGATAAAGGTCCCACCAAACTACCCACCAGAGGCAGCCTCTGAGCGTCGAAAATGGGAAAAAATGGTCAAAACATACTGGGAAAACGTACACCAAGAAGAGCCTGAATGGGAACCCTAATGGCAGTCAGGACGACTGCCTTAACGAGAGGGTAATGTTACGATTTATTTACTTTTTACCCTTCAGAACCTTCACATTGGCA
Source organism: Armillaria novae-zelandiae (assembly GCA_030435655.1). NCBI lineage: Eukaryota > Fungi > Basidiomycota > Agaricomycetes > Agaricales > Physalacriaceae > Armillaria > Armillaria novae-zelandiae. Next base: position 45,497 of record JAUEPR010000099.1, on the reverse strand, counting down.
CTATATGCATCACATGGGCAATGGTCGCATCAACTTCCATAAATCTTCACCATCACCATTGTCAATAGCTATTATTAGGACTACCATTTAGTATATAAGTAGCACGCTCTCAGCTGTAATACTCAGCTTCGAGCTAAAGTTTACAATCCTATTCTTCTCTCGATTCTCTTGCAACGTACTAGTCGTTGAGCCGGCACTCAGTATTACAATCAAACATAACTGAGACTCTACTTGACTCGGGTGTATACCTGGCATAGTCAGGAAGTTTACTCTAGTTTGGTTCACCTGAGGCCAGCCCTAACACTAACACAGGCCTACAATTGAACTAACTATGGGGGCTGACGCCCCAACAATAGCCCAAACAACAATGCCAGCAGCAGGCAGAAGATTGCTGGTGTGACAAGTGGGTCAGGGGATAAAAAGACTGCCACCAGAACAAGATATGGAGGAATGGGGAAACCCATGGACATAGACCAGATGTGAGCAGAAGGAAGGTGCTTCAATTGCAACCAGAAAGGGCACCTGTCATGGGACTGCAAGGAACCGAGGAAGGAAAGAAAGAAGTGGAACTCACAGGAGCTGCAAGCATTACTCACCACTACTGAGAAAGAGGAGAAACAAGTTGAGGAGAAGACACCCTCGACCTCAAAAGTAGAGGAAGTAAAAGACGAGGCCGACAAGTGAGCGATTCCACTTGTTCGGCTGGACTTATTAAAACCCATGGTGCATGCTCACTTCCGACTGGTCAGACTTATTGTACTTCTGGAGTTACCACATGTTTACCTACACATTTGAATATACCCGCTCTGACACCTGCGAGAATGACTGCACCAAAAGAATTGCACAACTGTTATGCTCCACTTGCGGAGCTAGAAAAGGATATAAAAACACCTTCTGAACGCCTCACTTCCCCACCCCCCCGGACCGACCCCCTCCCTCTAGGCTCCTCTGACCATTTGAGAGCACTGACAATCCCTGGCATGTCCCCTCAAGGTGCGAGAACACACCCAACTGCGTCAAGACTGAACAATGTTCAATCGCCGGACGCAAAGGGAACACCCCTCAGGGAAGCCATCTTGTCAGAGGAGGGACTCGACAAAAGGATGGATGACAATGAAAACCAGGAAGAAGAGTGGCGAAGACTCAAGACAGCAAAACCTGATGACCAGGACCGTAGGGAAGGGCCCCCCAAGGATCGTCACCCGCCGTCAGAAATTGCAAGCGCCCATGAGAAGGGCCAAATGGGGGCCTGCATGCCCCAGCAGCCGCACACCACCCTTGTCGAAATACCTGACAAGGATGACGACATGGCCTATCGAATGTGGAAGGAGAAGCAGCAACAGGAAGAAGAGAGAGAGAGACAGGACCCCCCCATTACTCCCGGTAAAGACCAGGTACACATCCCTCCCCTGGGGCACACCTGGTTTAGACCCTTCGAGGTCAACTGGACCCCCTGGGTGATCCAGGAAGCACGTACTGAATTGGAAGCCCAAGCTGCCCTTTCACTTTGGGTTCACTGGGACAGAGTTGACGAGATCATAGCTGACCTGATCGATGAACTCAAGGAAGGAGGAGAGGTTGCAAGAGAATGACTCTATGAAATATGAGAACCCATCCACTATATCTGCCGAACAGAGGGAGCCTCACCACGAGATTTAATTCTCCCGATCATCATTGAAACTCTTGCCAACAGATGGACCCTAGAAACCAAAGGACTTGTCGACAGCAGCTGTACTGGAAGCTCCATTAACTGGGCTTACGTAGAAAAATACCAGCTCTCAACCATGAAGGCCGCAGTGCCCATCCCCGTCTACAATGCAGATGGCTCCCGGAATAAGGCCAGGGACATCACTGAATTTGTAGAGTTGAGAATGACAATCAGCGGCCATAGTGAGCGAATCGACCTCACCATCACAGACCTAGGGAAGAAGGACCTTTTCCTCGGCCATGACTGGCTCAAATGGCACAACCCAGTAATCAACTGGAAAATGGGAAAGATCATGTGTGCCTGCTGTCAATGCCACAAGAACCCCTTCCCTTTGCCCAACACCGACCCCTCAGACAGGTGGGATGAAGAGCTAGAGGAAGGAGAAAACATCCTAGCAGCAGACATTGAACAAGCCCTTGAAATCCAGGCTCTACATCATGCCAACAAATTCGCCGCGCAAGCAAACACGGGAAAAGAAAAGAAGTCATTTGAGGAAATGGTACCCCCGGCATATTGAGAATTCAAGGATCTCTTCTCTAAAGAGAACTTTGATGAACTCCCCAAACGAAAGCCATGGGACCATGTGATAGAACTAACTCCCAATGCACAGTCAACCCTAGACTGTAAGGTCTATCCCCTCAATCGCCATGAGCAGGAGGAACTCAACAAGTTCCTAGATGAAAACCTCACCTCAGGATGCATCAGGCAATCAAAGTCACCCTTCACCTCTCCCTTCTTTTTTGTTAAAAAGAAGGATGGCTCCTTATGTGAGGACAAGAGTATTGGGCTAAACCAAGTTGATATTCCAACTGAGGTATGTACTACTAATTGTACAGCTTATATACTAAGACAGAGTCTGATGGGTCGGGGTCTGGAATATTGTAGGTATGGCTAGAGTGTCGTGATCTGGAATGTTCTCTATCTAGAGGAGTCAAGTATTCTGTGGACTCCGATATAACACCTACTCGCTACCATGGCAGGTTCTAGGTGTGATAAATGAATATGTGAAATAAGTAAATGAAATAGGAATATGAAATATGAGATAGAAACTGGAATTTGGAATCTGATGGATTCTGATGATTGACTTGGAGCCAGTGGAGTGGATGATGGACGAGGTCCATGGAGTCTGCGGCATGATCGTTACAGTATCCCCCCCTTAGCATTCTTGCCCTCAAGAGCACAGATCCTGATGGCTGGGAGTGCCACATGGAATTTGTGAGTGAGGTATCATGTGATTTTCACCTCTTAACTTGTAACCACCACCATCTCAGTGGTAGGAAAACTCTGCTTTTTTCTCAAAGTCTCTTCTCCGTCGCTTTCCATGATGACCAACACATACCGCTGGTTGAAGACTCCCAAGGCATACGAGGTGCCTGCCACTCCCAAGGACTTGGAGGTGGATGAACTGTCAGTGTTCTATGCTGGCAGGGACAAGGAGGAGGAGCTTTATCAGAGTGCTGTGGAGGCCAACAAAATGTGGGTAGCAGAAAAGCTGAAGGCGGAGAAAGCTGCAGCAGCCGTGGAGGCCGCACAGCAAAGGGCCCAAGAATGGGCAACAAAACTGCAAGAGTTGAAGTTGAAGAAGGAGAGGGAGGCCACAGAGAAGCGGGCAGAGGAGGAGAGACTGGCAAGAGAGGCAGAGGAGCAGAGGATTGCTGCAGAGAAGAGGGCAGTGAAAAAGAAGAGGAAGGAAGAGGTGGTGGCTGCAGGGGCTGAGAAGAAACACTTGGCTGCGGTGGAGTCTGAGGCCATGCAAACAAGGTGTCTGCTGCGAGAGCAGACTGAGTTGGCAGCAAGGCAGGCTGCAGAGGCTGTGGAGGTGGCAGCAAAGATGGATGGTGAAGGTGCAGAGTCCGTGGAGGATGCAGAGGTGGACAAGGAGATTGTTAGGATTGTGCCAATAGGAGTAAGTGAAAGGAATGCACGCCGTGGATTCCACAGAGTGTGTGGGGCTTGGCAAAGCTATTAGCAATGTCACCCTTGGGTCGAAGCCCAAAGAAGGATTATGGATGGAGTCCACGGGATTATGATCTCTAGGATCAAAGGTTAAGTCCAACAGCTATCAGAGTCCGTGCACGTAGAGAGATGGATTATGGCTTGAAGGCCAAAGAGAGTGAGGACGAGAGTTATTGGGCTAAACCAAGTTGATATTTGAACTGAGGTTATGTACTACTAAATGTACAGCTTATATACTAAGACAGAGTCCGACGGGTCGGGGTCTGGAATAGTGTAGGTATGGCTAGAGTGACGTGATCTGGAATGTTCTGTATCTAGAGGAGTCGAGTATTCCATGGACTCTGATATAACACCTACTCGCTACCGTGACAGGTTCTAGGTGTGATAAATGAATATGTGAAATAAGTAAATGAAATAGAGATATGAAATGAGATAGAAACCGGGATTCAGAATCCAACGGATTCCAATGATTGACTTGGAGCCGGTGGAGTGGATGGTGGATGTGGTCCGTGGAGTCTGCGGCATGATCATTACAGTATCCCCCCTTTAGCATTCTTGCCCTCAAGAGCGCAGATCCCGATGGCCAGGGGTGCTGCGTGGAATTTGTGAGTGTGATATCACATGATTTTCACCTCTTAACTTGTTACCACCACCATCTCGGTGGTAGGTTTTACTTGCTTCTTTCTCTCCTCATTACTGACATCAATGGCCGACACATCCCGACAGTTGTGAACACTGGAGCCATATGAGGCGCGTGCAACTCTGGATGATTTGGACATGGGTGAACTACCAGTGTTCTACACTGGTAGGGATGAAAAGGAGGAAGCTCATCGGAGTGCCGTGGTGGCGCATGAGCTATGGTTGGCTGAAAAGCTGAAGGCCAAAAAAACTGCGGTGGCCATGGAGGCCACGAGGAAGAGGTCCCTGGAGTGGGAGAAGAAACTTCAGGAACTGAAGTTAAAAAAAGAGGCAGAGGCTGCAGAGCGCCGGGTAGAGGAAGCAAGGTTAGCAAGAGAGGCAGAGGAGCAGAGGGTTGCTGCTGAGATGAGGGCAGCAGAAAAGAAGAGGAAGGGAGAGGTGGTGGCTGTGGAGGCTGGGAAAAAGAGGTTGGCAGCAGTGGAGACGGAGGCTGTACAAACAAGGTGTTTGCTGTGAGAGCAGACCGAACTGGCGAGAAAGGCCACGGAGGCTGCGGAAGCAGCAGCCAAGGCAGGTGATGGAGATGGCGAGGAGTCTGCAGAGGATGCTGAAGAGGAGAAGGAGCACGTGCATGAAGAACTGTGAAGAAGGTGCAAGGAGAAGGGCAAATCGAAGGCAGCATCGATCGGGGCCATGGGCCCTTCCAAGAAAAGGAAACGGGTCTCAAAGCTGGTGGTGGAGGAGAGTGAAGAGCAGAGTGTGGGGCCATCAGAAGAGCAGCCAAATAAAAAGGTGAAGTCTGCAGAACGTGGAGAGTTCCGTGGAAAGGGTAAGTGGACTTCATGAATCTTGAATTGTGCTGATCTGTTTCTGTTAGACAAGTGTGGGCAGTGTAGGGCCGATGGGGCCCATTGCATAATGTCAGCCACCATGAGGTCTTGCAAGCAGTGTCGTATCTGCAAGGCAAAGTGTATGTGGATGGACGAGATGGTGCCATGGGCGATGGAGCAGGTGTTGGACCTGCTGCAAGATCTGCATGCAAGGTTTGACGAGATGGAGGGTAGGATGGAAAACATCGAGAGGGAGTTGGAGGCTGTCAGAGGCCATGTAAATGACTTGGTGGACGATTTTGAGGAAGGTGATGCACTCGCATATCCTCAAGACTTCGTATCGGCGGCATCCACAGAGGAGTGGACAGCTTCACTGGAGGAGCTTTGAGAATTGAAGGGGGCAACTCCGGAGGCCCTCCATCAGGCCATGCGACTTCATCTGGATCAAGATGTCGCCCAGGTGTTTCACGCACACCTGTCTTCCATGGAGTTTGATGGGCAAGATCCATTTGAGCTTGCAAACATTGCATACTGGCACGGAAGCTGCGGAGAGGGGGTGTTGGAGACATTGATTGCAGCCAGCAAGAGGTTTCATGAGACCCATGCGGAGTTTTACCGCCTTGGAGGGTTACGGATTGAGTGGGTACTCTGGAAGGAGTACCTGAAGGGAGGAGAGGATTTTTTGGTGGAGGATTCCGATGGGGAGTTGGATGCGAATGAGGTGGCAAGGCCTGAGATGGCACTGGAGTCCTTGGCAGAAGGAGTGCCTGGAATGGCGGAGTTGATGAAAAGGGTGAAGGGAAAAGGAAAGAGAAGAGAGGTTGATAGTGGAGAAGCCGGCGGGTCCGCGGATGCCTAGTTCCTTTATATATAATTTGGATATTTGTAGATTGTAGATAGACAGTAGAATGTGCCCAGAGGGGCATAAAAATGTATATTTTTGATGATGATCTGAAAATGGTGTGAAGAAAGGATGAAGTCAAGAAATATGTCTGGCAGAGTCCATTCCTGATTAGGCAATGAATTTGCAATAGTTTTCCAGAATCGAATTCGAAATTGAGGAGACGGATTCCAATGGGAACCAATGGAATGGATGATCAAGAAGAAATAGGTGAGGTCTTGACTGAGACCTTGCAAATGGTGACCTTGGATAACAGTCCTGGTTTGTCTGGGTAACGACAATGGAAGTCTTCAATGTAGTCTTCCGTGGAGAACTCTGTAGCAGGGATCCATGCAAATTCTTCATCAGTACCTTCGTAGCCCAACCATTGGACATGGTACAGGAGTGGACAACAGAACCGACGGTCGAGCTTGGAATCAAGAATCTGTGCAATCTGAAATTGCTCTTCTCCATCAACTTCCACAGGAGGTGAAGGTGGTTGGGTGCGATTAGGGATGGTATTGATTTCCACAGGTTCCAACTGTGAGACATGAAATACAGGGTGAATGGAATGGAGGTCTGCAAGAAGTTTGAGCGTGAAGGAATGGGATCCAGGCTGAGCAATGATATTGAATGGTCCAAGGAATTTCTCAGAGAATTTCGCAGTAGGACAATTAGTCCTGATGTGTTTGGAGTTAAGGAAAACCTTGTCACCTACTTTGAAATCTGGAGCTTGGGACCATCGTTTGTCTGCTTGGAATTTGTAACGAGACTGAGCATGAGTGATTTCGTCTCTAAGGAATTGGTGAAGATCGTCGAGGTTGACTATGAAATTGCGGGCCCGAGCGGAGGCGATGTCATATTCAGGGTACACTGTGATGTTAGGATGGTAACCCTTATTAGCAAAGAATGGAGAGATTCCGGTGGAAGCGTTTGGAGCATTATTGTATGCAAATTTGGCAATGGGTAGCAAGGTATACAGATGTATTGTTCAAGGGTTTGGTTAGCGCGTTCAGTTTGTCTGTCGGCTTCCGGATGATAACCAGAAGTGAAGTGAAGCTCCATATCAAGGGATTTGGCTAGGGTGCGAGTGAATTGGGAGACAAATTCGGAGCCGCAGTCGGAAGTGATGTGATTAGGAATGCCATGCTTGGAGAAGACATGGGTGATGAAGAGCTGAGCTAGCTCCGAGGAATTGATGGTGTCATCAGTGGGAATGAAAATGGCTTGTTTACTTGCACGGTCAATAACGACAAGAATGGCGGTGAATCCGTTGGATTCTGGGAGCTGTTCAATGAAGTCCATGGAGATGGAATCCCATGGCCGTTCTGGTACAGGCAAGGGTTTGAGTAAGCCGAATGGATGGTGTCTAGGTGTTTTGTTATGACCACAGGTAGTACAGGATTTAACATAGTGGCAAACGAATTCACGCATCTGTGGCCAGGTGTAATTCTGTCGGACTAATTCGAGAGTCCTGTTTTGACCAAAATGACCTGCCAAGATATGGTTGTGATTGTTTTGAAGGACATGAAGATGGAGGTCCATGGAGTCTGGGATGTAGATGTGGTTGTCAAGGCGGAGTATTCCTGACTCGTCTACAGACCACTGGGAAGGATTGGAAGGGGAAGAAGCAAGGCGGAAGCCTTCAGTCGCCATGGGATCCATGGGTTGTGCGAGCTTGATATCAGAATGCAATTGGTCTACATCCATGATTGCACTAGCACAGAGTACAGGACCTTCAAGAAAAGTAGTGCGGAGAGAAGTGGAGAGTTGCTCTTGAGTAAATACAGGGCGGAAATTGTGAGGATTGACTTGAGCATATTGACTATCCCCCTCTTTAGGGTAGACATCCCATCATCTAGTGAGTGCGTCCAGTTTCCCACCTAATTTTCCTGGATGGAATTGGATAACAAGGTTGAACTGGGAAAAGAATTTGGACCAGTGGACTTGTTGGCGTGTAAGGACCTTGGTAGTAGAGAAATACTCCAGGTTTTTGTGATCAGTAACGACGTTGATGGATTCTGCGGAGCCTTTGAGGTAATGACACCAGTATTTAAAGGCTTCAAAGATGGTGAGAAGCTCTTTATCATGGGTATCATAGTTGAGTTCGGCTCCATGGAGACTGCAAGGCAAGAAGGATATAGGGTGAATTTCCCCATCATCAAGGTAGATGGAGAGGATAGCGGCAATAGCGTAGTCAGAGGCATCGGTTTCCATGACAAGTTGACAGTCGGGAATCCAATGGGTAAGGATGGGAGCATGAGTGAAAGCCTGTTTCAACTCATTGAATGCTGCTAAGCATTTGTCATTGAATTTCCAAGGAATACCTTTGCATGCAAGACGTGTTAGAGGGAGCATGATCTCACTGTATTCGTAGATGAAACGGTGGTAGAAATTAGCAAAACCAAGAAATGATTGGATATCTTTGACCTTCTGCAGGATTGGCCAGTCTTTATGTTACAAGTGATTGGGACCATCTCTTTTGAGAAACGGTCAATGATCATAAGGATGGCATCGAATCTGTTTGAGTCAGGGAGACCGGTTATCATGTCTACTGAGATGTGAGTCCAGGGCTCAGAGGGGATCTTGTTTGGATGTAGGGGGGCGGCCTTGGCTTGGGTGCTCATCTTGGTCTGTTGGCAGGTTTCGCATGCCTTGACATAGGCCTCGATGTCCTTATGAAGTTTTGGCCACCAGAACTCTCATTGGACGAGTTCCTTTGTTTTGGTGATCCCTGGGTGGCTGGTGGTGATATGGTCATGGGAGCGCACTATGATTTCCCCACAAAGTGTGCAGTCCTTTGGGATGTATATTCTGCTGTCGTAATAGAGTAATCCATCTTTCTTGGTTATTCCTCGTTCATGGTTGAGGGACCCAGTGATGCCTTGGTGCCACTTCCCATAGTCCCTCGTAGCATCCTTGACTTTGGCATGGACTTCTTCATCAGTGGGCATGATCATGGCCCAGAAATGTTCAGGTTTAGGATGATGATGTCTTCATTGTCCTGTTTGCCTTGGCTATGATCGTCCCATCGGCTCAGTAGGTTGGCCTTCTTGTTGGCGGTGCCAGCTTTGTGTGAGAGAGTGAAATGGTACTTGGTGAGTTCCGTTACCCAGCATGCCTGTCAACAATTTAGTTTCTGGGGTTTTCGGAAATATTGGAGGTTCTGATGATCTGTCCAGATTTTGAAGGTTTCAGCTGCCCCCATGAGATAGTGGCACCATTCAGCGAGGGCAAGCATTATTGCCAGTAATTCCTTGTTGTATATCTCATAATTTCATTCCATGACAGTGAGGGCCTTTGATAAGAATGCAACAGGTCTCCACTTTCCCTCCTGTTGTTGGCTGAGGACTGTGCCTACTGCCCCCTTACTGGAGTCTGCTTCGACTCGGAACTTCCCTGCTTCGGTTGGCATTGCTAGTATGACATCTTTGGCCATTTGCTTCTTTAGCTGTTGGAATGCCTGGTTTTGGGCTGCACCCCATGTCCAGGGTGCATTTCCTGTAAGTTGGGTCATGGGGCACACAATCTTCGAATAGTTTTTAATGAAGTGCTGGTAGAAATTAGTGAAGCTGAGGAAGGATTGTAGTTCCTTTTTCTTTGTCAGCATCGGCCACTCGGTTATCCCTTTGACCTTTATTGGGTCCATCTTGATCGCTCCTTTGCTGATTATTACACCGAGGTATTCCATTTCTAGTGTTTCAAACTCACACTTCTCGGCTTTTAGGAATAGTTTGTGTTCCCTTAGCCTTCGAAGTACCCTCCTGATGATCACTCTATGTTCTTGGAGATCCTTTGTAAAGATAAGGATGTTGTCGAGGTAGATCGTGACTTTTCCTTTGGTGATTAGATCTTTGAAGATGTCATTCATCATCCATTGGAAGGTGGCTGGTGAGTTCGTGAGTCCAAAGAACATAACTGTTGGCTCAAAGAGCCCTCAGTTTGTTTGGAAAGCCGCCTTCTGTTCATCTCCCTGTTTGATTTGTACATTATTATATCCCCATTGGACATCTAGCTTGGTGAAGTATTTGGCGCCCTTGAGCTTATCCATTAGCTCCGAGATGAGCGGGAGTGGGTATCTGTTCTTTATCGTCATCTTGTTGAGTTTTCGGTAGTCCTGGACAGGACATAAGGAGCCATCCTTCTTTTTAACAAAAAAGAAGGGAGAGGCAAAGGGTGACTTTGATTGTCTGATACATCCTGAGGTGAGGTTTTCATCTAGAAACTTGTCGAGCTCCTCTTGCTTGTGGCGATTGAGGGGATAGACCTTACAGTCTAGGGTCGACTGTGCATTGGGGGTTAGTTCTATCGCATGGTCCCATGGCTTTTGTTTGGGGAGTTCATTGAAGTTCTCTTTAGAAAAGAGATCCTTGAATTCCTGATATGCCAGGGGTACCATTTCCTCAAATGACTTCTTTTCTTTTCCAGTGTTTGCTTGCACGGCAAATTTGTTGGCATGATGCAGAGCCCTAATCTCAAGGGCTTGTTTGATGTCGACTGCTAAGATGGTTTCTGCCTCCTCTAGCTCTTCATCCCACCTGTCTTCGGGGTCAGCATCGGGCAGAGGGAAGGGGTTTTTGTGGCATTGACAGCAGGAAAACATGATCTTTCCCATCTTCCAGTTGATTACTGGGTTGTGCTGCTTGAGCCAGTCATGGCCGAGGAAAAGATCCTTTTTCCCTAGGTCCATGACGGCAAGGTCGATTTGTTCGCTATGGCCGCCGATTGTCATTCTTAACTCTATGAATTCAGTGACGTCTCCGGCCTTGTTCCAGGAGCTGTCTGCATTGTAGATGGGGATGGGTACCGCAGCCTTCGTGGTTGAGAGCTGATGCTTTTCTATGTAAGCTCAGTTAATGGAGCTTCCAGTACAGCCACTGTTGACAAGTCCCTTGGTTTCTAGGGTTCATCTGTCGGTGAGAGTTTCAATGACAATCGGGAGAATTAAATCTCATGATGAGGTTCCCTCTGTTCGGCGGATATAGTGGATGGGTTCTCATAGTTCATAGAGTTGTTCTCTTGCGACCTCTCCTCCTACCTTGAGTTCATCAATCAGGTCAGCTATGATTTCACCAACTCTGTTCTGGTGAACCCAAAGTGAAAGGGCAGCTCAGGCTTCCGATTCAGTACGTGCTTCCTGGATTGCCCAGAGGGTCCAGTCAACCTCAAAGGGTCTAAACTAGGTGTGCCCCAGGGGAGGGGTGCATACCTGGTCTTTAGCGGGGGTAATAGGGGGGTTCTGTCTCTCTCTCTCTTCTTCCCGTCACTGCTTCTCCTTCCACATTCGATAGGCCATGTCCTTGTCCTTGTCGGGTATTTCAATGGGGGTGGTGTGTGGCTGCTGGGGCATGCAGGCCCCCGTTCGGCCCTTCTCACAGGGGCTTGCAATTTCTGATGCCGGGTGACAATCCTTGGGGGGCCCTTCCCTACAATCCCGGTCATCAGGTTTTGCTGTCTTGAGTCTTCGCTGCTCTTCTTCCTGGTTTTCATTGTCGTCCATCCTTTTGTTGAGTCCCTCCTCTGACAAGACGGCTTCCCTGAGGGTTGTTCCCTTTGTGTCCGGCAATTGAATGTTGTTCAGTCTCGACACAGTTGGGTGCATTCTTGTGCCTTGAGGGGACATGCTGGGGATTGTCAGTGCTCTCAAATGGTCAGAGGAGCCTAGAGGGAGGAGGTTGGTCTGGGGGAGTGGGGAAGTGGGGTGTTCAGAAGGTGTCTTTATATCTTTTTCTAGCTCCGCAAGCAGAGCATAACGGTTGTGCAATTCTTTTGGTGCGGTCATTCTCGAAGGTGTCAAAGCGGGTATATTTGAATGTGTATGTAAACACAGAGTAACTACAGAAGTACAATAAGTCCGACCAGTCGGAAGCGAGCACGCACCATAGTTTATAATAAGTCTGGCCAAACAAGTGGAATCGCTCACTTGTCGGCCTCGTCTTTTACTTCCTCTACTTTCGAGGTTGAGGGTGTCTTCTCCTTGACTTGTTTCTCTTCTTTCTCAGCAGTGGCGAGTAGTGCTCACAGCTCCTGTGAGTTCCACTTCTTTCTCTCCTTCCTTGGTCCCTTGCAGTCCCTTGACAGGTGTCCTTTCTGGTTGCAATTGAAGTATCTTCCTTCTGCTCACATCCGGTGATGAACCTTGACTTCCATGGCAACAGCAAACCAAAACTCAAAGAGTAATGATTAATGATGGTGTAGACTGGAGATAAAGGTACTGTGTTGTGCAAGTTGTTCGGGGCACCTCCATGCGACCTAATCACTTCCTCTAGATGCAAGTTTATACTGTGACTTTTCAGTCAAGCAAGTAGCACTCAAGCGATCGAGTACTAAAAGGTATTGGCTGTAGGCCAGTGATAATCTCAATGACGAGATTGAACAGTTTTGGGTATGACGTGAGTACCGCAAATCTGGTGTAACGAGGGGAAACGAATAGACGAGGTCTCTAGACGTTGGTCCTATGAAAATAACGGTGAAAATGGAGCTATGTGTGTGGCAGTTAGTTTATAACCAGTGGAGTGTCGGTGTACTGGGTGGCGATCCTAATAATGCTGGTTAATGTGGGCAAAAGTGTGAAAATAGGTTTATATCCGGCAGGGCACGGAGATAACAAGTGTTGCTGAAATATACTGAAGTCAATGTCAAAAGCTGAGTCTACTTCGGAGACTTTCCTATCCTATGTCAATGTCAAACCTGTGAGTCCTCTCGAGAGACTATCCTATCCTATCCTATAACGGTCCTAAACGGTGTTGAGTCCAAAGCGATCCTATGTTGACGATGTTGATTCCTATAAGTCTGCCAGAGACTACCCAAGGGGGCTGCGATAAATGATGTTGAAAATAAAGCCAAATAAAACTCCTATGGTACGAAGGTGAAGACAATCCAATCCTATAAAACAAAAGAGGTGGTGTACGATGTGAATGCCAGTGTTATGTGCTAGACGCAAATATCAACCACGAATGATGGGGTGCAAGCTAACGTGTGATGTATGACTCCGGAGATAATTTCTAAAACCGATCGATCATGGTTTAGAACATTTCTCAGGGAGAGCGTGAAGGAGTACGAAGCTCAGATGGTGTAAAACCGGTCTCTGGCTTATAGCGAGTGTATGGAGTGCAAACAATTGCTATTGTTCGTATACTGCGTTATGCATGGGGTATGGTTTGTTTAAAACTGGTGTTTAACGGTTGTAGCAGGTGTGTAGAGACGAGATTATATCCAGTGACAAGTGTATAGTGAGGCTAATGGCAGAGTAATGGGTGGCAGTTGATTTAACTACTGTACTACGATTGTCTATCCACTCTTATACTACCAGAGATAATTATTATTAGCGGTACTTAGTAAAGCTATAATGCTGTGGCTTGGTAAAGATTCTAGCAACCATATGTATCTCCGTAGTTGCTTGTAACAGCCAATCCTCTGCATTACTGAAGAAAGGTAAATTCTTTAGGTCATGAGTCTTCTCCAACATGGTTATGGAGGTGCTGTTTAGCTGCGGACTGGGAGGGTACGGTTGATAACCTGAGGTGTATGAAAGGAGTATCGAGTGCTAGCGACCTTGGCATGGTGTTATTGGTAAAACCGGGTGTCAAGCTGACAAAAATCCGGTGATTATTGAAGCAGAATAACGGTCGATGAGTATGACCTCATATAATTAAAGGATCAATGCCAGGTTTTTACTCCATTGTTACGACTGCATACATTCCAGACGTGTAATTTTGTGATCTAGTGAATATACCTGGTACTACAGTACAAGGAGAGAAACGGGCTTAAGGACTAAGCGAGTGTACATAATAAGTACCTCTAAACAATAATACTACCTGTCTAAATGACATGACGCTGATGAGCCTCAGGGCTCTGTACGCTCAGAATTCACGAACTTTGTCATTTCTAAGTGACAATCGACTTAGCACCAGATATAATATTATCTCCGGTGTGCACACGCTACTATAGGACCTTCTTGGCACTTCAACGACCGGATATAATGGAGAATATCCATCCCAACTTGTTTCACGGCTCAAATTGTATGCCATCATGGCTAGGCACCAATATCGACCAATTAGTCGACCACTGGAGATAAATCATACGACGCATCAGAGCGCATCATGGGTAAAACCCCAGCATTGATCCATTAATTATATGAGGTCATACTCATCGACTGTTATTCCACTTCAATAATCACCAGGTTTTTGTCAGCTCGATGCCCGGTTTTACCAATAAAACCATGCCAAGGTTGCTAGCGCACGATACTCCTTTCATACACCTCAGGATATCGACCGTACCCTCCCAGTCCGCAGTTAAACAGCACCTCAAAAACCATGCTGGAGAAGACCCATGATCTAGGAAATTTACCTTCCTTCGGTAATGCAGAGGATTAGCTGTTACAAGCGACTACGGAGATACGTATGGATGCTAGGATCGTTACAAAGCCGCAGCCTTGTAGCTTTACTAAGTACCGCTATTAATAATTATCTCCAGTAGTATAAAAGTAGGTAGAAAATCATAGTACAAAAAGTTAATCAACTACCACCCGTTACTCTGCCATTAGCCTCGCCATACGCTTGTCACCAGATATAATCTCGTCTCTACACACTTGCTACAGTCATTAGCACCGGTTTTAAAACGAACCATACCCCATGCATAGCGCAGTATATGAACAATAGCAATTGTTTGCACCCCATATGCTCGCTATAAGCCAGAGACCGGTTTTACACCGCCTGAGCTTCATACTCCTTCGCACTCTCCTTGAGAAACGCTCTAAACCGTGATCGACCGGTTTTAGGGATTATCTCCGGCATTGTACCTCGCACGTTAGCTTGCACCCCGTCATTAGTGGTTGATACTCGTGTCTAGTGCGTAACACCAGCATTCGCGTCGTACACCACCTCTTTTGTTTTATAGGATTGGATCGTCTTCATCTTCATACCATAGGAGTTTTATTCGGCTTTATTTTCAACATCGTTTATCGCAGCTCGCTTGGGTAGTCTCTGGCAGACTTATAGGAATCGACATCGTCAACATAGGATCATTTTGGATTCAACACCGTTTAGGACCGTTATAGAATAGGATAGGATTGGATAGGATAGGATAGTCCCTCGAGAGGATTCATAGGTTTGACATTGACATAGGATAGGAATGTCTCCGAGTAGACTCAGCTTTCGACATCGATTTCAGTATATTTCGCCTCATATAGGATCAACACTCGTTATCTCCATGCCCCCACCGGATATAAACGTATTTTCACACTTTTGCCCACATTGACCGGCATTATTAGGATTGCCACCCAGTAACTCAACACTCCACCGGTTATAAACTAACTGCCGCACACATAGCTTCATTTTCACTGTTATTTTCATAGGACCAACGTCTAGAGATC
Source organism: Armillaria novae-zelandiae (assembly GCA_030435655.1). Classification (NCBI taxonomy): domain Eukaryota; kingdom Fungi; phylum Basidiomycota; class Agaricomycetes; order Agaricales; family Physalacriaceae; genus Armillaria; species Armillaria novae-zelandiae. The sequence goes on along the minus strand of JAUEPR010000099.1, from coordinate 30,111 downwards.
TTGTCTATTCATTTCTCCTCATTACACCGGATTTGCGGTATTCACGTCATACCCAATTCCGTTTAATCTCGTCATTGAGATTATCACCGGCCTACAGCCAATACCTTTTAGTACTCGACCGCTTGAGTGCTACTTGCTTGACTGAAAAGTCGCAGTATAAACTCGCGTCTAGAGGAAGTGATTAGGTTGCACGGAGGTGCCCCGAACAACTTGCACAACACAGTACCTTTATCTCCGGTCTACACTGTCATTAATCATTACTCTTTGAGTTTTGGTTTGCCGTTGCCACGGAAGTCTAGGTTCATCAACGCGACAGACCCAAACCAGGACTTAGTTACAGCTTGTACTTGACAGGCTAGCTTGACAGAAAGTTCATAAACCTTGTTTGGCCGTCGGTAGTTGTCCATTACCAAGAGAGCTCGCTCCTTTAAACCAAGACGAAAAGGATTGCAATTTAAAACGATCGGCGTGTACTAAATTAAAGTGATGCACTGTACCTGAGGAGCCCAGTCCGGAAACCACGCGAGAGATAAGATAAGACGATAATCTGATGTGCAAGCTGTTGTATGATGAGTGCCTTCGTGGTTGTCACACTGTCGAGGAACCGATGCCAGTAAGAGTTACTTCTGGAAGAATGATTGAATAAGAGCTGGGGCTAGACACGGCATGGTTGCTACCGGTCAGGAGATATGTCCTTGGACTTGAGATTAGCGAGCGCTTGTAAAACCTTAGCGAGCTTGACATGGAAACTAAACCACATATGGCAACACCGAGTCGGATGCCAAGCAGGACTGCGGCAGCGGTGGGCTGTACGTGTAGGAGTCTAGATTACCTGGGGACTGCAGTGATATTTGTAATTAATAGTTGTTTTAGTATAAGGAGTTAGAAGTCCAGTGTAGTATACAAGTTTCGAACCCCCGAGTTGTGGTGTGCACATAGAAGGCGAGTACTGTAATAAAGGAATAAGTTTGTAGCTTCGAGCATTGTATATAAAGAATGAGCTCACCTTGAGGAATAGAGATAACTTCAGGATCTGACAAGTGTGCTTAAGTTCCGAGTGAATAAGAATCAGTGTCGCTGTTCTGTTCCATCTGAGTACTGCCAAGGTCTGTTTTGGAAAGAGTATGAATTGAAGTAGAAGTTCTGAAACCTGTCTGTCTGTCTGTCTGTTCTGTTCTGTTCTGTCAGTCTGTTTCTGAATCTGCTTCTGTTCTGTTTCTGAGTTGTTTCTGTTCTGAATCTGCAAACTGTTGAAGAGTCGGAGTCTGTTATCGTCGTCGAAGTTAGTCTTGACAACCCTACCCCTAGGGGAGTAGCGAGCTCACTAAGTCAGTACTTGGTTGAGCGGTCTAAAGAGCGAGCTCGGTGTCGTAGTGAGGAGTTTCATGTTCTATTGGATTGTAGGACATGTGTCCTAGTGTAAATTGAATATTACCATTCACCTAGAAGGTTGCGTCTCGAAGTATACCTTCTTGTAAAAGATTCTAGCTATAGGATCAATTAAAACGAGTAAACGCTGTACTGCGCCAAGATAAAAGGGAGCTTTACAAGTTCTAAAGTGTTAATAACTGCAGAGTAGAAATAATCTCATCCCCCCATGCACTTACGAGGGTGATTGTATTATTGCATAGTTGTGTGAGTGTGTGTGTGTGGTTTGGTGTGTGTAACATGCCGTTCTATGTGCTGTTCCACAAGTGCCCACAACCAGCCTCATCACCATGATGCGCTAGTGATGCACTCTGATGCGTCATATGATTTATCTCCGGTGGTCACCTAATTGGTCGATATTGGTGCCTAGCCGTGATGGTGTACAATTTGAGCCGTGAAACAAGTTGGGATGGATATTCTCCATTATATCCGGTTGTTGAAGTGTCAAGAAGGTCCTATAGTAGCGTGTGCACACCGGAGATAATATTATATCCGGTGCTAAGTCGGTTGTCACTTAGAAATGACAAAGTTCGTGAATTCTGAGCATACAGAGCCCTGAGGCTCATCACTGGTCTATGTCCATGGGTTTCTCTGTTCCTCCATATGTTGTTCTGGTGGCGGTCTTCTTATCCCCCGACCCACTTGTTGTACCAGCAGCTTTCTGCCCACTGCTGGCGTTGTTGTTTGGGCGATTGTCAGGGTGTCGGCCCCCTGTTAGGATTGTGCCAATAGGAGTAAGTGAAAGGAATGCACGCCGTGGATTCCGCAGAGTGCATGGGGCTTGGCGAAGCTATTAGCAATGTCACCCTTGGGTCGAAGCCCAAAGAAGGATTATGGATGGAGTCCACGGGATTATGATCTCTAGGATCAAAGGTTAAGTCCAACGGCTATTGGAGTCCATGGACATAGAGAGATGGATTATGGCTTGAAGGCCAAAGAGAGTGAGGACGAGAGTTATTGGGCTAAACCAAGTTGATATTTGAACTGAGGTATGTACTACTAAATGTACAGCTTATATACTAAGATGGAGTCTGATGGGTCGGGGTCTGGAATAGTGTAGGTATGGCTAGAGTGATGTGAGCTGGAATGTTCTGTATCTAGAGGAGTCGAGTATTCCATGGACTCCAATATAACACCTACTCGCTACCGTGATGGGTTCTAGGTGTGATAAATGAAATATGTGAAATAAGTAAATGAAACAGAGATATGAAATATGAGGTAGAAACCGGGATTCGGAATCTGACGGATTCCAATGATTGACTTGGAGCCGGTGGAGTGGATGATGGGTGAGGTCTGTGGAGCCCACGGCATGATCGTTACAGTATCCCCCCTTTAGTGTTCTTGCCCTCAAGAGCGCAGATCCTGATGGCCGGGGGTACCACGTGGAATTTGTGAGTGAGGTATCACATGATTTTCACCTCTTGACTTGTAACCACCACCATCTCGGTGGTAGGAATTCTTTGCTTTTTTCTAACTCTCTTTCTCCATCGCTCTCTATGATGATGAACGCCTACCGCCGGTCACAGACTCCTGAGGTGTACAAGGCACCCGCCACTCCCAAAGACTTGGAGGTGGATGAACTGTCGGCGTTCTACGCTGGCAGGGACAATGAGGAGGAGCTTTATCAGAGTGCCGTGGAGGCCCACGAAATGTGGATAGTGGAAAAACTCAAGGTGGAGAAAGCCACGGCAGCCGTGGAGGTCGCACAGCAAAGGGCCCAAGAAAGGGTGAAAAAATTACAAGAGTTGAAGTTAAAGAAGGAGAGGGAGGCCATGGAGAAGTGGGCAGAGGAGGAGAGAATAGCAAGGGAGGTGGAGGAACGGAGAGTAGCAGAGGAGGTGAGGGTTGCTGCTGAGAACAGGGCAGCAGAAAAGAAGAGGGAGGAAAAGGCAGTGGCTGTGGAGGCCAAGAAGAAAAGGTTGGCTGAGGCAGAGTCTGAGGCTGCGCAAACATGGCATCTGCTGTGGGAGCAGACCAAGTTGGCGAGGAAGGCCACGGAGGCTGCAGCTGCTGCTGCTGCGCAGGCTGGGGAAGGGGATGATGAGGAGTCCATGGAGGATGCAGAGGCGAAGAAGGAGTGGGCCTGCGAAGAACTGTGCAGGAAATGCAAGGAGAAGGGCAAGTCGAAGGTGACATTGGTCAGGGCTGCGGGTCGTTCAAAGAAATGAAAACGAGTCTCAAAGCCAGTGGTGGAGGAGAGTGATGAACAGAGTGCGGGGCCGTCGGAGGAGCGGCCAAGCAAGAAAGTTAAGGGGAGATCAGTGGAACGTGGAGAATTCCATGGAAAAGGTAAGTGGACTTCATGAATCTTTTATTGTGCTGATGTGATGTTTGTAGATAAGTGTGGGCACTGCAGGGCCGATGGAGCCCATTGCGTTATGTCTGCCACTATGAGGTCCTGCAAGTGGTGCCGAATCTGTTAGACCTGAGTCTTATGTGATCCAAATAAGCGTAAACTCTGAGTCATATACCAGTGGACACCGATGACCTGAGTAAAGCTGTAGCGATGGACTCATTAAGGTGCGGCACTAGGTGCTAGTCATTGAGAGAGTAAGATTGGTATTGATAAACTATAGCTCAAAGCTGAGGTATTACAGCGAGAGTTGTACTACTTATATGCTAAAGTCTGTGTACTAATAATAAGTCCATCAGTAAGTGGCAACGAGTGAACAATGAGGGTATGACGAGTAAGTCAAGTGGTAGTGTTGCAATGGAAGCGAGCCGTAGCAAGAGAACGGTAGTCGACGGTTATAGTCATGGAGTTGGTGTGGCAAGATGTTTGATATGGATTATATAGTCGTGATTAGATAGCGAGGATAAGTGCTTGGGCACTTATCTGAGGAAAATTGAAGAAAATGTGAATAAATCGTAACATTACCCCCTCGTTAAGGCAGTCATCCCGACTGCCATTAGGGTTCTTCTTCGGGGGTGCTGTTCTGTTGTTCACGTATATTTCTCCAGTATTCGTCGATAAGTGGTTGCCATTTTGCTTTGGGTTTGACCCAATATTGGGTTCCGTCTATGGCTTGGGCTTTGTATCTGACATCACCATTATCCGAGTATTCTTTGTCGATGATCATGGTGATGGCTTTACTGGCATTGGTTATGATTTTGGCTATGTCTATGCGCCTGGCATGCTGGATGTGCTGTTCATATTCCTCGATCGCTTCCTGTGCGTGTTCCATCTCTGTTTCTCGTACCCATGAATTATGTTCTCGTGTCCATCCTTTCCATTTGATTAAGTAATCTGTTGTTGTCCTAGACTTTTGTCCCTTCTTCCCCCCGTATTCACCGTGTTCGGGAATCCAACACTTCGTCGATCTCGTACTCCTCTTCATCTTCAATCAGATCCGGAGGGGGTGGTGGCGGTACTTCTTGGTTTGGGAATGCAGGGGGTGTGAATGGCGAGAGTAACTTCTCATTGAAGGTGGGGTGAATCTTCCAATGGGGTGGAAGTTTCAGTTTGTATGCTGCTGACCCGACCTTGCTGAGGATTAGGAAGGGTCCAACTCATTTGTCGTCCAGTTTTTTCTTTGGTCTTGGCAAATGGAGGTTCCGGGCGTCGAGCCAGACTCGGTCCCCGATGAAGTATCCGTGGGCTGGTTTGGTCTTTTTGTCATACTGTTTCTTCATTGCCACGGCGGCTTCTGTCAGGGCCTTCTGGGTGTCTTGATGGATCTTCATCATGGTGGCGGAGAAGTCCTGTGCACTAGGGTTGTCGAAGGGCGTCTCTTGGATTGACTCTGAGAGGAGTCGGGGGTGCATTCCATGGTTTATGAAAAATGGGAATTTGCTGGTCGCTGAGTGGACTCGATTGTTATGGGAGAAGGCAGCGAGTGCCAGCCATTCCGCCCAGTCCTCCTGTCGGTAGTCCACAAAGATTCGGAGATATTTGATGATTTCTTGATTGGCCCGTTGACACGCTCGCAACGTGTCTACGCGTGTAATTTTGCGAAATGTATCAATACATGCATTGCATAATGGCTGGGTACTGAGATAATGAAAGATACAGATAGAGCGCAGTGCTATATGCATAGAGCGCAGTGTCAAACACACAGAGTGCAGTAATATACGTATGGAGCACGATACCGAGTCGCGCGCAGTACAGCCTTGGGTGACAATTGGTAGAGTGCATGCTCGCACTTAGAATGATGCTAGTCGAGGTCACACTAGGTATGAGAGCTCAGCACTTGATACTGAAGGCACTAAGATGAAGATCAGCCATGCGCTCTAAGGAATTGATGAGAGACAGGCATGATACAAGGAGAACTACATTGATCTATGACGCGCGCCACACGCGTATAGAAACATAGAAGTAGAGCGCATGAAAAGACGTGCGCTGCGCGCATAGATGGAAATAGACATGGAGCGCAGTGTCAAACCAATAGAGTGCAGTGAACAAACCAAGATAGCGTGCAGTGTAACAACGCGCGTGCGTGCAAGTCTTCAGTGATGATTGGTAGAGTGCATGCTCTAACTTAGAATGATACTGGTTGAGGTCACACTAAGTATGAGAGCTCAGCACTTGATATTGAATACACTAGAGGCAGATCAGATACGCGCTCCAATGAATTGATGAGAGACAGACATGATATGAGAAGGATTGATCTGCCACGCGCGCTGCGCATGTGTATGAAAGTAGACATAGAGCGCAGTGATATCAACACCGCACGCGGTAGAACAACGCGCGCATGCACGCGCAAGTCTGAAGTGACTATTGGTAGAGTGCATGCTCTAACTTAGTATGATACTTCATTGAGGTCACACTAAGTACAAGAGCTCAGCACTCGATACTGAATGCACTATCAACAGATTGCATACATGATCTGCAGAAGTAATAAAAGACATGCCTGATCCCAAGAGAACTACGTGACACATTGATTGATGATGCACAGGGTCCTGATCGCGCGGCACGCGCGCACGTGTCCCAAATAATGCCTGAGTATTGATAACTCCGAGAGAACCCGGTTTGGCCAAAGAGCGCAGTGCCTAGGCTTACCACGGGTATCCCCCACCAACCAGAGAAACCTAGAAACTCAACTTTAGAATAGGATACAGCCTATATGATTGGTTGTCAGTCCAGGTATACTCCGAGGAAATGACGAGTGACATGCCAACGCAAAGAGCGCAGTGCGAGTGGAGTCTCAACCATGAGGAAACAGAGTCTGGTCTCGAGATAGACCTACAACCAAGTGTCCAGCCCCGGGCATGCTATAACAACGCGCGCGCGTTGCGAGGAATAATGTTCCGAGGTTCTAACAGTACTGTATCAAGTTGTATCGATGTGTATGATGTAGAATTGTATAAATACTGTAGTGTAGATGTAGAGTACAAGTTTCGAGCCCCCGGTGTAATAGTGCAAAGCTTTTCAGCCACGCGCTCTAGCACTTAGAGTAGCTAGGAACTTCGAGAGAGAATACAACCCATATCAGAAATCTATTGTGTGATTTAAGTCGCGCGCTTAGACAAGAAAATAGCGCGGCACTCCGTGCAGAGAGTCTGGTTTCGGTTTGACTTGCGCTCTGTGAAAGAATAAGAGTATGGTGTCTTGAAGGTCACCCTTTCGAGTTCTTGAGGGCATTTGTGTGATGCGAGGCATTACAGGCGCAGAGGTTCAAACCCTTTGGCTTGTCGGACGGGGTTTCTCTGGATTGCATAGGTTTGAATCCTGTGAGTCTACGATCGGTTGGAAGCTCGAGCGCATAGGTTCAAACCCTGTGGCTCTTGTGGAAGTTTCGGAGTCTGGTGTCAGTGTAGACACTTCTCCACGGGTTTGCGAAGGTTTTGGTTTAGCGCGCAACGCGCGAGGTTTATTAGTGTGTTGAATTTAATAGGAATTGGTTTCTGCTTCGAGCGCAGTCGTTTAAGTGGTGTTTAGGGTGTTATTGAGTGTGTGCAGTGGTTATTAGAGTCCCGAGCGACTGTTAGAAATTTGTGGAGACGTTTGACGAAGTTGTGTTGTGTTATACACCCTTGCCTTGAGGCCCGGCGACAGACGTCGCACCCTCTTGTTCTTGAGAAAAGCCTTTGGACTTAGAGAAATCTAGATATTATACGAGCGCTACTGCTGCGCGTGTATCTTAGAGATATTGAGAATTGAATTGTATTGGTTCGCTACTTTCATCGCATTAGAATCCCCCCACGAACTTGAGCGTGTTTGTGTGTGTAGTGTTGGGTGTGGGTGTGATCGGTGTCTTCGACGCTGTTGCATTTCTAGCTCTGTGCATTTAGACAGCTCTTCACCATTCCGTCTGGCTGTCGGTTTGCGGGTGAAATGCTGTAGAGGCATTCAGGGTGATGTCCAGCATCTTGTATAGGTCTTTCATGAATTTCGAGACAAACTGGGGGCCTCTGTCCAATATGACGTGTGTTGGCATTCCGTGTCGTGCGTAGACTTGGTCCCTGAGTATTCTCGCCCATCCTTCTGATGAGAGTTCTACATTACAGGTGATTGGTACAATTTCTTTTGAGAAGCAGTCGACTATGATGAGTAGGGCGTCATGTCCATTTGACTCAGGGAGTCCGGTGACCATGTCAATGGAGATGTGGGACCAGGGGTCGGTTGGAATGGCGTTCGGGTTGAGCGGGGCAGCCTTTGGTTGTGTGTCAGTTTTTGTTCTTTGGCACGTCTCGCATCCTTTGACATATGCTTCGACATCCTTGCGCATCTTGGGCCACCAGTAGGTCCTTTGGACCAGTTCTAGAGTCTTTGCCACTCCGGGATGTCCCACTGTGATATGGTCATGGCTCATGGCGATGATGGTGCCTCTGAGTTCGGCATCCCTTGGAATGTAGATGCGTCCAGAGTACATCAAGATGTTGGTGTCTTCCCACTTGGGGCCATCTTCATAGACTCCTTGGTCATGGATGAACGAGTTATAGACGCTAGGGTCTATGTTTTTTTTCTCGTTGATTAACCCGAGGATTCTGGGGTGGAGTTCCTCATGCGTGGGCATGATCATTGCCCTAAAGTGTTCTGGGCCCAGGACAACAATTTTGTCATTGTCATTTTGTCCCTGGTCATGATCTTCCCGTCGAGAGAGGAGGTCTGCCTTCTTGTTGAGGGTGCCGGGCTTGTGATGGAGCATGAAGTGGTATTCCGCTAGCTCAGTGACCCATCGGGCTTGTCTACGGTTGAGCTTTTGCGATTTCCAAAAGTATTGGAGATTCTGGTGATCTGTCCAGATTTCTACGTCCTCTGCTGCTCCCATGAGGTAATGCCTCCACTCGGCGAGGGTGAGCATAATCGCAAGGAGTTCTTTGTCGTATATCTCGTAATTTCGCTTGGTTTCGGTGAGGGCCTTCGACATGAAGGCTACAGGTCTCCACTTTCCATTTCGTTCTTGACTAAGCACTGCACCTATGGCGCCTTCGCTGGCATCTGCCTCTACTCTGAACCTTCCTTCTTGAGTTGGAATGGTTAGGAGGATGTCCTCTGCCATTTGCTTCTTGATCTGTTGGAAGGATTGGTTTTGCATGGCTCCCCATGTCCAGGGGGTATTCCCGCAGAGTTGTGTCAGTGGGCAGACTATCCTGGAATATCCTTCTATGAACTTGCGATAAAAGTTTGTGAATCCCAGGAAGGACGGTAATGCCTTTTTCTTGGTTGGGGTTGGCCATTCGGTGATGCCTTTGACCTTGACTGGGTCCATTCGGACGGTTCCTTGGCTGATAATGACGCCGAGGTACTCAGTTTCTAGTACCTCAAACTTGCATTTCTCCGCTTTGAGGTATAGCTTGTGTTCTCGGAGGCGTTGAAGGACCATCTTGACGATGCGTCAGTGTTCCGCTAGGTCCTTGGTGAAGATCAGGATGTCGTCGAGATAGATCGTGACTTTTCCGGTCTCAATCAGGTCCTTGAAAATGTCGTTCATCATCCACTGGAATGTGGCAGGCAAATTAGTGAGTCCGAAGAACATTATGGTGGGTTCGAAGAGTCCGCGATTCGTGTGGAATGCCGCCTTCTCCTCATCTCCTTCCTTGATGCAGACATTATTGTAGCCCCATCTTACGTCCAGTTTGGTGAAGTATTTGGCGCCCTGAAGGCGATTGATCAGTTCGGTGATGAGCGGGAGTGGATATCGGTTCTTGATTGTCATTTCATTGAGTTTCCGATAGTCCTGAATGGGACAAAGGGTGCCATCCTTCTTTTTTACAAAGAAGAAGGGGGATGCAAAGGGTGATTTGGAGGGACAAATACATCCTGATTTCAGGTTTTCGTCAAGGAACTTATCGAGCTGTTCTTGCTCGTTGCAGTTCAAGGGGTATACCTTGCAGTCGAGGGTGGAGGCCACGTTGGGGATAAGTTCTATGGCGTGATCCCAGGTCTTCCATTCTGGTAGTTCATCAAAGTTCTCTTTCGAGAATAGGTCACGGAAGGAGTGGTAATGCTCAGGTCCTAACTCTTCGAAGGTTTTCTTGGGTTTTCCTTCGTTGGCCTTTGCTGCCAGATCGTTTGCATGGTGGATGGTGCGGATTAAGATTTCTTTGTGCATATTGACCGCGAGGATGCTTTCTCCCTCTTCTAGTTCTTCATCCCATGCATTGTCGGGGTCGGAGTCGGGGAGGGGTAGGTGATTCTTTTGGCATTGACACCTTCCAAAGATGAGGGTTCCCGTCTTCCAGTTGACAACCGGGTTGTGTCGCTTCAGCCAGTCGTGTCCTAAATATACCTCTTTGGCTCCGAGGTCTGTGATGGCGAGGTCAATTTGTTCCATATGTCCTCCGATGCTCATGCGGAGCTCTATGAATTCCGTGATGTCCCCGGCTTTGTTTTGTGTTCCGTCAGCATTGTAGACAGGAATGGGTACTGCAGCTTTTCGGGTGTCTAAGTCGTGGGTTTGGACTAGTTTCCTGTCGATGGAGCTGCCCGTACATCCGCTGTCGATTAGTGCTTTGACTGATAGAGTGGGTGTGCCTGAGCAGGGTTCTAGCTTGGCAGTGACTGTTAGGTCTTTACTGCGCTTGGTTGTTGTAGCCCGGATGTATCGGATTGGTTTTTGGAGTTCATATAGGTGTTCTTGGGCTCGTTCCCCTCCCTTCCGGAGTTCTTTGAGTAACTCCTCCATGTGTTCGACCTCCCTCCCTTTATGAATCCAGAGTGCAAGGATGGCGTTCACCTGATCAGGCATATACACTTCTTGGATCACTCTCAGGGTCCATGCAGCGGAGAAAGGTCAGTACCATCTATTATCCAGGGGAGGCGACTTTGAGGCTTTTTTCCCTGATCCGTTGGAATGGACGGGGGTGTGTGTCTTTCCACCTCTTTGGTGAGCCATCATCGGTATGAGGTGTTGTCTTCTTCATCGGGTACTTCAACAATGGTAGTATGCGGCGGTCAGGGCATCTCTCGCCCTCTTCGGCTCTCTTGATCCTTGTGAGCATTTGCGTGTATAGGGTCATCACCCTCGTCCTTCTGCCGTTCTTTGCTGACTATACAAGCGGGGAGTGTCAGAGTCCCGTTTACACTGCAAGTTGAGGGCGCGGCGCTTGCAGGCATCAACGGGGGAGGGGGTCGTGAATGTCACGTTCTTGTCGCATGATCTGTACCCTCTACTGGTCCCAAGGGCAATGCAGGGCGACTCCTGGTTCCCCTCATGGTGGTGGTAGTGGCGGTGCCTCAGTCGTCAGCTCATCGGTCCTGGGCGCTTACTCATGTCTTTGAACTCGCATGCTTGTGGCTTGAGCTAGGTGCCTTTTGGACTGGTCCGGTGGCCACCTTAGCAAGCAGACTTGAGGGACTCTCTGTCCCTTGTTCAGCCCTCTTGATCCTTGTGGGCACTTGAGAGGGCATTTCCTCATTGTCGGTGAGGAGAGCATATTGGTTCGATTCGTTTCTTACTGGTCTGGTGGTGGAAGGTGCTAGAGTGGGTATATTCGAATGCGCGTATTTATCCGTAACTACAGAAGTACTATAAGTCCGACCACCAGGGGGCAAGTGCATACCAGAAGAATGTCCTTTGGCCAGCCGAGTGGAATCGATCACTCGCTGGCCTCGTCTTTTACCTCCTCAACACCTGAGGTCGTCTTCTCCTCGGACTCCATTTCTATCTCTGCTAACATTGTCCTAAGCTCGGCTTTAGTGAATCTTCCACGTGTATCCTGTCGTCGTGGCTTCTTCGGCTTTGGGCAGTCCCTGGATAGGTGCCCCTTTTCTCCGCAATTGAAGCATCGCCCCTCTTTCTTGAGGCGGTCTATCTCCATGGCTTGCCCACGTCCTCCGTATGTGGTCCCGGTGCTTGTCTTCTTATCTCCGCTGGAGGCGGCCTGCAGGGGTGCCGACAAACTTGTCGCACCGGTGGGTTTGTTGGGTCCACCGGTGGGGTGTTGTTGTTGTCGATGATCATCTCGTCGCTGGTTGTTGCCTCCATATTGGAGCCCTATGGTCTGATCGAAGATCCTTTTTCTAGTCCAGTTTTCGTACATTTTCATGACTCGGGCTTTCCATTGTCGATAGCCATCTGGAGTGTTTTCTCCGTCGGCAATGGCGTGGCTGTAGGATTGGGGTATTCCGAGTTGGAGGGCCTTGATGAGGATTCCGTGCTCATCTTTGTTGGAGAGGCATCTGGCGAGTTTGGCTTCTTGCTCCAGTTGTTGAAAGTAGTCCTCAACCATCCCGTCGGCCATCTTGAGTTCGAACATTTTCTTCTTGTGGACCTGCTCTATGGTGTGGTCCTTGAATTGAGCTTCTATCATTGCGATGAATTCTGACCAATTGGGGTATTGGAAGTGTTGTGCGACTGGGTCCCAGAGTTCGGGCCTCTTGTGGGTCCACCAATCCTTGGCAATTCCTTCGAAGTAGGAGGCGGCGAATGTCACTCTTTGGGGTTCCTCCTGAAAGAAGGGTAAGAATGTTTCGAAGTATGCGACGTTGTCACCGATGAAGCAAAGAATGTCATCATGCTGCCCATTGAAGGGTCTAGGCTCGGTGATTAACTTTGGTTTGACTCCGAAGTAGGGGGCATTTGGTAGTCCGAGTCCTACTGGTGGGTTGTGTGGCGCATAGGGCCAATCTGGGTGTCTGGGGATCGAATAATGATTGTCCCTTTCATGGATATGTCGATACTCGTTTGGCATCAGTGGTGCTGCGGGGGGTGCTGCTGGTGGTGGAGCAGGTGCATTGTCAGGCACTCCTGGTCTTCCCCTTTGGTCTGGTAGTCTGTGTAGGCGGTGGAGGTCTGCATAGTTGTTGGCCTCTTCTATCATGGCTTGGTATGCGTCCCTTGCTTGTTGGGCTGCGTCGTGTCAGCGTCCCATCTCCTGATTGATTGCGATCATCCTGTCTAGGACATTGGGTTCATTGATGGGCTGGCCTGGGCCTGCGGGTGGGTCCTGCGGTGGTGGTGCAGGGTCGTTCATCACAGCATCCCCTGCCGTGCCGAATAGTCGGCTCGTGGTGGGATAGGGGTAGTATCTCTGGGTTCTGGTTCGGGCCAGTGGTGAGTCCGGCATTTGGGTCAGCCATTGGGGTTCGGGGGGGGGTGGTATGCTGTGAAGGCATTATATTGTGTATTAGGTATATACGTGCTAAAATGTTCAAAATTAATCAGGGCCCCGATATCCCAGGCGGTGTTCCAACTTGTATAGCCTGTGGCTAAGCTCGTCATCTCGCCTCTCACTCCTTTCCCTGGTGCTTCTTCGACTAATGATGGGGCCCAATTTGGGTGGGTGTAGGTTTCAGGCCGCATTGCCTCGAATGAAAAGGGCGAAGTCCTCGCCGCTTGTTCCTGGACGTAGGTGGGCGTGAGCGATGGAGAAGGCCATTGGTCCGTGGTCGAGTCGGACGAGGGCTCGAGATTCCACATCCTCTCTCCAGAGGGTCCAGGCCTCGACTCGGATGGGTCCGAGTAGGTCCCTGTCAACTGGGGCGAGTTCAGGCCAGAGGTGGTCAGGGCTCCAGCAGTAGAAGAGCTCATGGTCAATGAGCTAGAGCCACTCGGGCTCGTGCCAGGTCTGGGCAGGGACCAATCGAGCAGGCTCAGGTGGCCGGACCTCGATGGTTTCTGGTTGCCTTCTTGCAGCGGTGATTGCTCGTGGATGGAAGACATCCAGTTCGGAGGAGTTGGAGTTGGAGTCCTCAGCGGGCCAGTTACCAGGTCCCTCGATCTGTCTTGGGGCCAGGGGTACCCTTCTACCGGGAAGGGCGGGTTGTTCCACCCTTGTTGGGTGGGTTGGGGTGTAGGCTGGGGGTGGGGTCGGGCTATGGAACCTAGTCTGAAGCTCCCTTCCATATTCTTCGGCTGCTGAGGACCGCCTTGGTACTGGCTCGCCCACGGGGGCATTTGAGGGCCCTGGGGTAGGTGTGCGTACTGTCTCCTCACGAAGGGGGAATTCATCCGAGGAAGTGTCACCATGGGGGGTGCTGCGCCTCCTGGCATGCTGGGTCTGTGAGCGATGGGGCTCGGTCTCAGGGTAGGCCCCTGGCGGGGCCCTTGTAGCGGCCAGGGGGGGGGGGCTGTTGGTTGGTAGTGGAAGGGAACCCTCCTGGTGGGCCTTGGCTCGGGGCCGACAAGGATTCCTTGTTCGTGGAAGAACTCATTGAGGCGGTCACGGTTTGTGTAGACCATGAGGGCAGTGAAGAGGATTAAGAGGAACATGGCCGGGATGGCTACGCTCAGTTCGATAGTTGTCTGTTTGTTTAAGTCGGGTGTCATGGGTAGGTTCATCATGGCTAGCACTGAGGAACCGTAGGGAAGCTTCGAGCTAACTGTTAGACCCGAGTCTTATGTGATCCAAATAAGCGTAAACTCTGAGTCATATACCAGTGGACACCGATGACCTGAGTAAAGCTGTAGCGATGGACTCGTTAAGGCGTGGCACTAGGTGCTAGTCGTTGAGAGAGTAAGATTGGTATTGATAAACTATAGCTCAAAGCTGAGGGATTACAGCGAGAGTTGTACTACTTATATGCTAAAGTCTGTGCACTAATAATAAGTCCATCAGTAAGTGGCAACGAGTGAACAATGAGGGTATGACGAGTAAGTCAAGTGGTAGTGTTGCGATGAAAGCGAGCCGTAGCAAGAGAACGGTAGTCAACAGTTATAGTCGTGGAGTTGGTGTGGCAAGATGTTTGATATGGATTATATAGTCGTGATTAGATAGCGAGGATAAGTGCTTGGGCGCTTATCTGAGGAAAATTAAAGAAAATGTGAATAAATCGTAACAGAATCTGTAATGCCAAATGTATGTGGGTGGATGAGGCGGCGCCGATGGTGATGGACGAGGTAGTGGGCTTGTTACATAGCTTGCATGCCCAGTTTGCTGACATGGAGGAGAGGATGGAGAAAATGGAGAGGGAATTGCAGTCCGTCGGAGGTCGTGTTGATGATCTTGTTGACAATTTCGAGGAGGGGAGCGCTGGAGAATATCTGAGGGATTTTGTTCCGGCGGCGTCTGCAGATGAGTGGGAGGCCTCACTGAAGGAGCTGCAGGATTTGAAGGGCGCAACTCCGGAGGCTCTCCGTCGGGCCATGCGACTGCAACTTGATCAAGACATCGCTCAGGTTTTCCATGCCCACTTGTCTTTCATGGAGTTCAACGGACAAGATCCGTTTGAACTGGCAAATATCAAATATTGGCGTGGAAGCTGCAGAGAGGGAGTGTTGGAGTGGTTGATTGTGGCAAGCAAGAGGTTTCATGAGACCTGCGCACAGTTTTACTGCCTTGGAGGGCTGCGTATCAAGTGGGTACTCTGGAAGGAGTACCTGAAGGGGGGCGAGGATTTTTTGGTGGAGGATTCCGACGGGGAGTTGGATGTGAATGAGGTGCCAAGGCCTGAAATGGCACCAGAGTCCTTGGCAGAAGGGGTACCTGGAATGGCAGAGTGGATGAAGAAGGTGAAGGGGAAAGGGAAGGAAGTGGACAGTGGAGAGGCCGGCGGGTCTGCGGATGCCTAGCTTCTTTTTTATATATAATTTGGATATTTGTAGATAGTAGATAGACCGTAGAGTGCACCTGGAGGGGCATAAAATGTATATGGTTTTCTTGATGCATTGAAAAATGTGTGAATAAAGTGTGAAGTCAAGAAATGTGTCCGACAGCATCTGTTCTGGATTAGGCAATGAATTTGCAATAGTTTTCCAGAATCAAATTTGAAATTGGGAAGACGGATTCCAATGGGAACCGATGGAATGGGTGATCAAGAAGGAATAGGTGAGGTCTTGACTGAGACCTTGCAGGTGGTGACCTTGGATAACGGTCCTGGTTTGTCTGGGTAATGACAATGGAAGTCTTCAATGTAATCTTCCATGGAGAACTCTGTAGCAGGGATCCATGCAAATTCTTCATCAGTACCTTTGTAGCCCAACCATTGGACACAGTAGAGGAGTGGACAGCAGAACCGACAGTCGAGCTTGGAATCAAGAATCTGTGCGATCTTGAATTGCTCTTCTCCGTCGACTTCCACAGGAGGTGGAGGTGGTTGGGTGTGATTAGGGATGGTATTGAGTTCTACGGGTTCCAACTGTGAGACGTGAAATACAGGGTGAATGGAATGGAGATCCGCGGGAAGTTTGAGCATGAAGGAATGGGATCCAGGCTGAGCAATGATATTGAACGGTCCAAGGAATTTCTTGGAGAATTTCGCAGTAGGGCGAGTAGTCCTGATGTGTTTGGAGTTAAGGAAAACCTTGTCACCTACTTTGAAATCTGGAGCTGGGGACTGTCGTTTGTCCACTTGGAATTTGTAACGAGACTGAGTGTGAGTGATTCAGGAATTGGTGAAGGTCGTCGAGGTTGACTATGAAATCATGGGCCCAAGCAGAGGCAATGTCGTGTTCAGGGTACACCGTGATGTGAGGATGGTAACCCTTATTAGCAAAGAATGGAGAGATTCCGGTGGAAGTGTTCGGAGCATTATTGTACGTGAATTCGGCAATGGGTAGTAAGGTGTCCCAATTGTCTTGTTGATATGAACAATAGATACGGATGTATTGTTCAAGGGTTTGGTTAGCATGTTCAGTTTGTCCGTCGGCTTCTGGGTGATAACCAGAAGTGAAGTGAAGCTCTATATCAAGGGATTTGGCTAGGGCATGAGTGAATTGGGAGACAAATTCGGAGCCGCAGTCAGAAGTGATGTGGTTGGGAACACCATGCTTGGAGAAGACATGGGTGACAAAGAGCTGAGCTAGCTCTGAGGAATTGATGGTGTCATGAGTGGGAATGAAGATGGCTTGTTTGCTTGCATGGTTGATAACAACAAGAATGGCAGTGAATCTGTTGGATTCCGGGAGCTGTTCAATGAAGTCCATGGAGATGGAATCCCATGGCCATTCTGGTACAGGCAAGGGTTTGAGTAAGCCAAATGGACGGTGTCTAGGTGTTTTATTATGACCACAGGTAGTACAGGATTTGACATAGTGGCAAACAAATTCACACATCTGTGGCCAGGTGTAATTCCGTCGGACTAATTTGAGAGTCCAGTTTTGACTGAACGGACCAGCCAAGATATGGTCATGATTGTTTTGGAGGACACAAAGACAGAGATCTGCAGAGTCTGGGACATAGAGGCAGTTGTCAAGGTGGAGTATTCCTGACTCGTCTACAGACTACCAGGAAGGATTGGAAGGGGAAGAGGCAAGGCGGAAGTCTTCAGTCACTGTGGAATCCGCGGGTTGTGCGAGCTTGATATCAGAATGCAATTGGTCTACATCCATGATTGCACTGGTGTGGAGTACGGGACCTTCAAGAAAAGTAGCGCGGAGAGAAGCAGAGAGTTGCTCTTGAGTAAATACAGGGTGGAAATTGTGAGGATTGACCTGAGCATATTGACTATCCCCCTCTTTAGGGTAGACGTCCCATCGTCTAGTGAGTGCATCTGGTTTCCCACCTAATTTTCCAGGATGGAATTGGATAACTAGGTTGAATTGGGACAGGAATTCGGACCAGCAGACTTGTCGGAGTGTAAGGACCTTAGTAGTAGAGAAGTACTCAAGGTTTTTGTGATCAGTAACAACATCAATGGATTCCGCGGAGCCTTCAAGGTAATGATGCCAGTATTTAAAGGCTTCAAAGATGGCGAGAAGCTCTTTATCATGGGTATCATAGTTGAGTTCAGCTCCATGGAGACTGCGGGACAGGAAGGATATAGGGTGAATTTCCCCATCATCAAGGTAGATTGAGAGGATAGCGGCAATAGCGTAGTCGGATGTGTCGGTTTCCATGACAAGTTGAAAGTCAGGAATCCAATGGGTAAGGATGGGAGCATGAGTGAAAGCCTGTTTCAACTCGTTGAATGCAGCTAAGCATTTGTCGTCGAATGTCCATGGAATACCTTTGCATGTAAGACGTGTTAGAGGAAGCACGATCTCACTGTATTTGTAGATGAAACGACGGTAGAAATTAGCAAAACCAAGAAATGATTGGATATCTTTGACCTTCCGCGGGATCGGCCAGTCAACAATAGCTTTGACTTTGTATTCAGCCATTCGTAAGCCTTCAGGAGAGAGGATGTAGCCTAGATATTCCATGGAATCCCAATTGAACTCGCATTTAGACCCTTTGCAGTAGAGCCCATTGGCTTGAAGTCTGCGTAGGACTTCACGTACATTCTTTTGGTGTTCCGCGGGATCGTCAGAGTAGATGAGGATATTGTCGAGGTACACGACAACAGAGACATCGAGCATGTCTGCGAAAATGTTGTTGACGAAACATTGGAAAGCCACGGGAGCATTGGTAAGACCAAATGGCATGACATGCCATTCGAAAGACCCATAGCGGGTATGGAATGCGGTTTTCCATTCATCTCCATCGGCAATATGGACTAGATGGTAGGCATGGCGGAGGTCGAGTTTGGTATATATGTGCATGGAATGCATGGAGTCAAGAAGATCGGATATGAGAAGAAGTGCATAGCAGTCCTTTTGAGTGATTTTGTTGAGGCCACGGAAGTCGACACAGAGTCTGAGTTCACCAGTTTTCTTCTTGATGAAGAGCACCAGAGCTCCATGGGGAGAACGTGTGGGAGAGATGAAACCATTACGGATGTTATCGTCGATAAACTCGCGTAAGGCTTGGAGTTTGGATTTGGAGAGGGAATAGATGGGTCTGAGCAGAGGTGAAGAGCCTTCCTCAAGGTTGATCTTGAGATTGTAAGGATGATGCTCGGGGAGTTTCTCTGAGAGAGAGTCACTGAAAACATTGGCGAAGTCATGATACTCTGGTGGAACATCAGATAAATCTGGCGGAGCTGCGGAAGCAGCCTGGCCACTGACACTTGGCATAGAAGGTTGGAGTGTGAACTGTTGTGCACCCTCTGCGCAAGCTTGTACGAAAGCAGCCGCAGAAATGATCGATATTTTGGGGGCAACCGAAGCAGAAAATGATGGGATGGACGGGTATGAGTAGATAGGCTCATATGCTGGCAGAGTCCGTCAGGATCTCGGAGGTGGTTTGGATGGGATGAGACCTGAAGGGTCCTTGCAAGCTTGCGCTGTTGCGTCGGAGGCCGTGGAAATGTCTGGAACAGATGCACAAAATAGCTTTGAATGGAAAGTGATACTGTGCTTTGCACAGTCAATCAACGGATTGTAGCAGGAGAGCCAGTTGTATCCCAGAAGGAAGTTACAAGATGAATCAGGACCTGTGATGTAGAAGTTGATAGGAATGATATCTGAAGTTGTACAGGAGGAATGGAGTTGGTAGAGATGTTGTGATCATTAACGTACTTCGAGTCAATGAAGCAATGGCTGGAACCAGAATCGACTAGAGCAAGAAAACGTAGGATTGTGGATATAGGAGATCCATCAGACTCCAATCCGGAGCCGATTTCACTGGATAAGGATATGGTAAGGGAATGGTTGGAAAGAGTGGCAGCATTGAGGGTTACAATCTCCGAAATGCAATGACAGTCAAGGCAACCCTGTCCTTGCATGGAGGAACCAGGGTTGCTCTCTATTTTTCCGACTCTGAAGGAGCCAAATCGACAGAGGCAGGAGTAGGGTCAGAGACCTCAGCTGCATGTCCACACGCAGAAGCCGCGGATTTGTGCTTGTTGCAGTCCTCGGTTTTGTGTTTGTTACCACAGAACATGCAGAGGTCGTTCTTGTGGCGATGTTCCTTCTCCTCGGGTGTGAGCTTACCGTCTTTGCCTAGCTTGTCAGCATAGGGCTTCTTGGAGGCACCCATGGAGCAGGAGGTAGAAGAGGTAGATGATGAACCTGCGGTGGAACCATAGGACTTCAGGGCTGTGGAGTTGTTGGAAGAGCTCGAGTTAGAACCCGAACCCTTAGGTTTGAAGGTGGAGGAGGTGGAGGGCCAGTCATGGTTTTCCCTGGAGACCTCAGCTTTCCTAGTCCAGTAGTGAGTGTCAAGCGCCTGGGCAAGGGTCCGCATATCATGGAGGTTGTTGGGTTTTCCGTGGTGAGCCATGTTATCCTTGATCCATGAGCAAAGCTTGTGGTACAAGGCATGACGGAGGGAGTTGTCACCATAACCAATGATGGTGGCATGTTGATTGAAGCTTACTATGTACTTCATGATCCTGTCTCCGTCGTGCATCCAAAGATTTTCGAGTCCATCTTCAGCATCTCCGATGGCGTCGAACGGACCAAAATTGGTACAGAGCTCTGAGAGGAAGGTGGCGTAGCAGTACACCCAAGCGGGAGGATTGGCTTGATTGGGATGGAGGATATCCGGTTCGAACCAGTCAAGGGCAACACTGGAGAGGAAGGAAATGGCGTAGTTGACCTTGGCGGTGTCCATGGCGAATGTGTTGGGCCTGTCATTGAAGCTCAACTGCAGGGAGACGATGAACGCCTTGAGTTTCCATGGATCTGCTCTGTTGAAGGTGTCTGGTGCCTTGACTTTGGTATGGACTATCTGCTAAGGCGGGTTGTTGGCTTGGTGAGTAAGGCCACAGAGGAGGTTCATCAATTCCATCATGAGGTGGTTCTCGTCGTTGGGATCTGGATTGGGAGGATTAGGAGGGTTACCGCCTGGTCTGCTGGGACCGCTGGGACCCCCAGGGCCACTGGGATTTGGTGGACTAGCTGGTGGACCGGGGTGCTGCAGATTGCATGGATTGCGATCGCGATTGCTAGGGGACTCTGGTTCACCGTCGCTGTCACTGGGATCCCCATTGTCACCCTCTTCCTCAACCAGGAAGAGAGGCTGTGTGTGCAGGGTTTCCAGGATGGTGCTTCGATAACTACCCCATCTGTTCATACTAGCAGAGTCCATGGAGAATGGATTCGGAGTGATGTTAACATCAGATTGGTGGGTGGTGAAGCCACTGTGGTTGTAGGTTTCCCTATGTGGATGTTGTGCAGAGGCTGAGTCCTCACCAAAGAGGTTGTGATCCTCTTTCAATGCGGAGGCAGGAATGTTGTGCATGGAGAGACATGATACAGGTGGAGCCATGGAGGATGATTGTGTTTGGGAAGGTTTGAGGGTTGTGTTAGACATTCCTAAGGGTTTGAGTTTGAATATACTATTAGGATTGTGCGAATAGGATGAAGTGAATGGAATGCATGCTGTGGATTCTGTGGAGTGCATGGGGCTTGGTGAAGCTATTAGCAATGTCACCCTTAGGTCGAAGCCCAAAGAAGGATTACAGATGGAGTCCATAGGATTATGATCTCTAGGATCAAAAGTTAAGTCCAATGGTATTAGAGTTCACAGACGTAGAGAAAGATGGATTATGGCTTGAAGGCCAAAGAGAGTGAGGACAAGAGTATTTGGCTAAACCAAGTTGATATTTGAACTGAGGTATATACTACTAAATGTACAGCTTATATACTCAGACAGAGTCTGATAGGTCAGGGTCTGGAATAGTGTAGGTATGGCTAGAGTGACATGATCTGGAATGTTCTGTATCTACAGGAGTCGACTATTCCGTGGACTCCAATATAACACCTACTCGCTACTGTGACGAGTTCTAGCTGTGATAAATGAAAGATGTGAAATTAGTAAATGAAATAGGAATATGAAATATGAGGTAGAAGTCGGGATTTGGAATCTGACAGATTCCGATGATTGACTTAGAGCCGGTGGAGTTGGTTGGACGATGTCTGTGGAGTCCATGGCATGATCGTTACAGGCATCTATAACAAAAGTGTGCCAGGGAATCAGATGGACTAGAAATTTATTGCATATAAGTGCCAATTTTAGAGCATTGAACAATTTCTCACTGTCTTGGGTCCATTCAATAGAGGATCCTTTCTTTGGTGCACTGCAAACAGATCAGAAAAGGCCATCTGCAACCTTTGCAAAGCCATGAATGAAGCAGTGGTAATATTGACAAAGCATGAGGAATCCACAAACATCAGTAATTGTCTTGGGACAAGGCCAGGTCTTGATAACATTGACTTTGGTAGGGTTTGGGTGTATTCCTAAACCTGACCCAATGTGGCAAGGTAAAGAATCTCATCTTGAGCCCATCAACATTTCTCACCATTAACAACCAGGTCTTCTTGCGCAAGCAGTTTGATAACTGCAAGCATGTTGTGATTGTGATCATCAGTGGTGCACAAGTAAATGATAATGTCATCAAGGTAGACCATGGCATATCAGTCAATGAGAGGCTGGAGAATGTTGTTCATC
The DNA here is from genome assembly GCA_030435655.1 of Armillaria novae-zelandiae. Taxonomy (NCBI): domain Eukaryota; kingdom Fungi; phylum Basidiomycota; class Agaricomycetes; order Agaricales; family Physalacriaceae; genus Armillaria; species Armillaria novae-zelandiae. The sequence continues at coordinate 8,145 of JAUEPR010000099.1, read as the reverse complement.
ATATTTTGGAAGATAGCAGGGGCATTACAAGGATGAAAAGGGCTGACAGTGAATTGAAAGTGACTGTAACAACATGTAAATGTGGTTTTCTGCTTCAAATTGGGGGAGAGGCATACCTGCCAATATCTGGATCTTAGATCCAATAAGGTGAAGTATTTTGCACCCGAGAGATTTTGATAGCAGGTGTCGATCTGGGATAATGGGTAAGCATTCCTCTTTGTAACTCAATTTAGTGCACAAAAATCCACCCAAACATACAGCATACCATCCTCCTTGGGAACAAGAATTAGAGGAGCTGACCATGGAGAGTCAGATGGCTCAATGATACCATCCTTGAGACCTTTGTCAATGAATGTTCAGATGGCTTCATGTTTGGGAGGAGAGTGAGGATGACCACAAATCTTCACAGTAGGGTTGTTGCCAGTCTCAATACTGAGGCTCCATTTGTGATCATGTGGGTTGCCAACCTTTTTTCCAAAGACTTTGGGGCAAGCCGTCATTGCAAGAGCCTTGAGTTTTGTTCCAAAACCTTTCTTCTTGATATGGGGACCTGTTAGGATCGTGCCAATAGGATGAAGTGAAAGGAATGCACGCCGTGGATTCCACGGAGTGCGTGGGGCTTGGCGAAGCTATTAGCAACGTCACCCTTGGGTCGAAGCCCAAAGAAGGACTATGGACAGAGTCCGTGGGATCATGACCTCTAGGATCAAAGGTTAAGTCCAACGGCTATCAGAGTCCGCGGACGTAGAGAGGTGGATTATGGCTTGAAGGCCAAAGAGAGTGAGGATGAGTTATTGGGCTAAACCAAGTTGATATTCGAACTGAGGTATGTACTACTAAATGTACAGCTTATATACTAGGACGGAGTCCGACGGGTCAGGGTCTGGAATAGGGTAGGTATGGCTAGAGTGATGTGATCTGGAATGTTCTGTATCTAGAGGAGTTGAGTATTCTGTGGACTCCAATGTAACACCTACTCACTACTGTGATGGGTTCACGGTGTGATAAATGAAATATGTGAAATAAGTAAATGAAATAGAGATATGAAATATGACGTAGAAACAGGGATTCGGAATCCGACAGATTCCGATGATTGGCTTGGAGCCAGTGGAGTGGATGATGGATGAAGTCCATGGAGTCCGCGGCATGATCGTTACAGTATCCCCCCTTTAGCGTTCTTGCCCTCAAGAGTGCAGATCCCGATGGCCAGGGGTACCGCATGGAATTTGTGAGTGAGGCATCACGTGATTTTCACCTCTTGACTTGTAACCACCACCATCTCGGTGGTAGGACTAACTAGCTTTTTTCTTTCTCCGTCGCCAATAACGATGACTGACGCCTACCGACGGTTGACAACTCCAGAGCTGTACAAGGTGCCGCCTACTCCGGATGACTTGGACGTAGAGGAACTGCCGGTGTTCTACGCTGGCAGGGATAGGGAGGAGGAGGCTTATCGGAGTGCTGTGGAGCCACACGAAGCATGGGTCGCTGAGCGACTGAAGGCCGAAAAGGCTGTAGCTGCCGCGGAGGCCGCAAAAATGAAGGCCCTTGGAAGGGAGAAGAAACTTCATGAGTTGAAGTTGAAGAAAGAAGCGGAGGCTGTGGCGAAGCGGGCTGAAGAAGAAAGGCTAGCAAGGGAGGCGGAGGAGTTGAGGATTGCTGCGGAGAAGCAGGCAGTGGAAGAGAGGAGGAAGGAGGCCGTGGAGGCCGAAAAGAAAAGGCGGGCTGCGGTGGAATCCAAGGCCACGTGGACGAGGTGTCTGCTGCGGGAACAAACTGAGTTGGCAGCGAGGCAGGCTGCGGAGGCCGCAGAGGCGGCAGCTAAGGCAGCCGAGGGGAATGATGAAGATGCCGCGGAGGGTGCAGAAGAGGAGAAGGAGTGGGCTCGCAAAGAGTTGCGTAGAAGGCGCAATGAAAAAGGCAAGTCCAAGGCGACTTCGATCGGGGCCACGGGTCCATCAATGACAAGGAAACGGATATCAAAGCCGGTGGTGGAGGAAAGTGGTGAAGAGCAGAGCACGGGGCCGTTGGAGGAGCAGCCACATAAAAAGGTGAAATCTGCAGAGCATGGAGAGTTCCACGGAAAGGGTAAGTGGACTTGGTGAACATTATGCTGAATTGTGTTTTTGTAGATAAGTGTGGGCGGTGTAGGGCCGACGGAGCCCACTGCATAATGTCGTCAACGATGAGGTCTTGTGAGCGGTGTCGCATCCGCAAGGCGAAGTGTATGTGGATGGACGAGACGGTGCCGTTGGCCATGAAGCAGGTTTTGGGCTTGCTGCAAGATTTGCAGGCAAGGTTTGACGAGATGGAGGGTAGGCTGGAGAGTATTGAAAGGGAGTTGGCGGCCGTCGGAGGCTGGGTCGGTGACTTGGTGGATGATTTCGAGGAAGGGGACGCTATCGAATATCCGTGGGATTTCGTGCCGGTGGCATCTGAGGAGGAGTGGAAGGTGTCAAGGGAAGAGTTGGGGGAACTCAAAGGTGCTAACCCCGAGGCCCTCCGGCAGGCAATGCGACTACGCCTCAATCGGGATGTCGCCCAAGTGTGGTACGCCCACATGACATCCATGGAGTTCAATGGTAAGGATCCATTTGAACTGGCCAACATCGAATTGTGGCGCGGAAACCATGGCAATGGCGGCTTGGAACAGGCGATCGCAGCCAGTACAAGGTTTAGGGATGCTCATACTAAGTTCTACGACATCGGAGGTCACTGGAAGGAGTGAGTGCTGTGGAAGGAGTACCTGAAGGGTAGTGAGGAGTTCTTGGTGGAGGATTCCAAAGGAGAATTGGAGGAGGATGAGGAGGTCAGGGCAGAGATGTTGCCAGAGTCCGGGGCCGACGGAGCGCCGGGTATAGCGGACTTAGTGCGACAGGTCAAAGGGAAGGGAAAGGACAAGGAGGTAGAGAGTGGAGAAGCCGGCGGTTCCGCAGACACTTAGCGCCTAGCTCCTTGTATATATTTTATATGGATTTTTGTAGATTGTGGATAGATAGTAGACTGCGCCCGGAGGGGCATAAAATGTATATTTTTTTTGAATAATGATCTGAAAATGGTGTGAAGAAAGGATGAAGTCAAGAAATATGTCCAGCGGAGTCCGTTTCCGATTAGGCAATGAATTGGCAATAGTTTTCCATCATCGAATTTGAATTTGGGGAGACGGATTCTGACAGGAACTGATGGAAAGGATGATCAAGAAGAAATCGGTGAGGTTTGGACTGAGACCTTGCGGATGGTGACCTTGGATAACGGTCCTGGTTTGTCTGGGTAACGATGATGGAAGTCTTCAATGTAGTCTTCCATGGAGAACTCTGTAGCGGGGATCCAGGCAAATTCTTCATCAGTACCTTTGTAGCCCAACCATTGGACACGGTAGAGGAGTGGACAATGGAACCGACAGTCGAGCTTGGAATCAAGAATCTGTGCAATCTCGAATTGCTCTTCTCCGTCCACTTCCACGGGAGGTGGAGGTGGTTGGGTGCGATTAGGAATGGTATTGATTTCCACGGGTTCCAACTGTGAGACATGAAATACAGGGTGAATGGAACGGAGGTCCGTGGGAAGTTCGAGCGTGAAGGAATGGGATCCAGGCTGAGCAATGATATTGAACGGTCCGAGGAATTTCTTGGAGAATTTCGCAGTAGGGCAAGTAGTCCTGATGTGTTTGGAGTTAAGGAAAACCTTGTCACCTACTTTGAAATCTGGAGCTGGGGACTGTTGTTTGTCCGCTTGGAATTTGTACCGAGACTGAGCGTGAGTGATTTTGTCTCTAAGGAATTGGTGAAGATCGTCGAGGTTGACTATGAAATTGCGGGCCCAGGCGGAGGCAATGTCGCGTTCAGGGTACACTGTGATGTTAGGATGGTATTCCTTGTTAGCGAAGAATGGAGAGATTCTGGTGGAAGCGTTCGGAGCATTGTTGTACGCGAATTTGGCGATGGGTAGTAAGGTATCCCAATTGTCTTGTTGGTATGAACAAAAGATACAGATGTATTGGTCAAGGATTTGGTTTGCGTGTTCAGTTTGTCCATCGGCTTCCGGATGATAACCAGAAGTGAAGTGAAGGTCCATATCAAGGGATTTGGCTAGGGCGCGAGTGAATTGGGAGACAAATTCGGACCCGTGGTCGGAACTGATGTGATTTGGAACGCCATGCTTGGAGAAGACATGGGTGACAAAGAGCTGAGCTAGCTCCAAGGAATTGACGGTGTCATGAGTGGGAATGAAAATGGCTTGTTTACTTGCACGGTTGATAACAACAAGAATGGCAGTGATTCCATTGGATTCTGGGAGCTGTTCAATGAAGTCCATGGATATGGAATCCCATGGCCGTTCTGGTACTGGCAAGGGTTTGAGTAAGCCGAATGGACGGTGTCTAGGTGTGTTGTTATGACCACAGGTAGTACAGGATTTGACGTAGTGGCGAACGAATTCACGCATCTGTGGCCAGGTGTAATTCCATCGGACTAATTTGAGAGTCCTGTTTTGACCGAAGTGACCTGCCAAGATGTGGTCGTGATTGTTTTGAAGGACACAGAGACGGAGGTCCGCAGAGACTGGGACATAGATGCAATTGTCCAGGCAGAGTATTCCTGACTCGTCTACAGACCACTAGGCAGGATTGGAAGGGGAAGAGGCAAGGCAGAAGCCTTCAGTCGCCGTGGAATCCACAGGTTGTGTGAGCTTGATATCAGAATGCAATTGGTCTACATCCATGATGGCACTAGCGCAGAGTATGGGACCTTCAAGAAAAGTAGCGTGGAGAGAAGTGGAGAGTTGTTCTTGAGTAAATACACGGCGGAAAGTGTGAGGACTGACTTGAGCATATTGACTATCCCCCTCTATGGGGTAGATGTCCCATTGTCTAGTGAGTGCGTCCAGTTTCCCACCTAATCTTCCCAGACGGAATCGCACAACTAGGTTGAATTGGGAAAGGAATTCGGACCGGCGGACTTGTGGGCATGTAATGACCTTGGTAGTAGAGAAGTACTCACGGTTCTTGTGATCAGTAACGACATCGATGGATTCTGTGGAGCCTTTGAGGTAATGACACCAGTATTTAAAGGCTTCAAAGATGGCAAGAAGTTCTTTATCATGGGCATTGTAGTTAAGCTCGGCTCCATGGAGACTGCAGGACAGGAAGGATATAGGGTGAATGTCCCTGTCATCCAGGTAGATGGAGAGGATAGCGGCAATAGCGTAGTCGGATGCATCGGTTTCCATGACAAGTTGATGGTCGGGAATCCACTGGGTAAGGATGAGAGCAGGAGTGAAAGCCTGTTTCAACTCGTTGAATGCTGCTAAGCATTTGTCGTCGAATTTCCATGGAATACCTTTGCGTCTAAGACGTGTGAGAGGAAGCACGACTTCACTGTATTCGTAGATGAAACGGCGGTAGAAATTGGCGACAACAAGAAATGATTGGATATCTTTGACCTTCTGCAGGATCGGCCAGTCAACAATAGCTTTGACTTTGTATTCAGCCATTTGTAAGCCTTGAGGAGAGAGGATGTAGCCTATATATTTCACAGAATCCCAATTGAACTCGCATTTAGACCCTTTGCAGTGGAGCCCATTGGCTCGAAGTCTGCGTAGGACTTCACGTACATTCTTTCGGTGTTCCACGGGATCATCGGAGTAGATGAGGATATTGACCAGGTACACGACCACAGAGATATAGAGCATGTCTGCGAAAATGTCGTTGACGAAACATTGGAAAGCTGCAGGAGCATTGGTAAGACGAAATGGCATGACGTGCCATTTGAAAGACCCATAGCGGGTACGGAATGCGGTTTTCCACTCATCTCCGTCGGCAATACAGACCAGATGGTAGGCATGGCGGAGGTCGAGTGTGGTATATATGCATGCGGAGCACGTGGAATCAAGAAGATCGGATATGAGAGGAAGTGGATAGCGGTCTTTTTTAGTGATTTTGTTAAGGCTGTGGAAGTCGACACAGAGGCTGAGTTCACCAGTTTTCTCCTTGACGAAGAGTACCGGGGCTCCGTGGGGAGAACGTATGGGAGAGATGAAACCATTACGGATGTTATCATCGATAAACTCGCATAAGGCTTTGAGTTCGGATTTGGAGAGGGAATAGATGGGTCTGAGCGGAGGTGAAGAGCCTTCCTCAAGGTTGATCTTGAGATCGTAAGGACAATGCTGGGGAGTTTCTCTGAGAGAGAGTCACTGAACACATCGGCGAAGTCATGATACTGGGGTGGAACATCAGATTAATCCGGCGGAGCTGCGGAAGCAGCCTGGCCACTCTCACTTGGCATCGAAGGGTGGAGTGTGAACTGTTGTGCACCCTCCTCTGCGCAAGCTCGTACGAAAGCAGCTGCGGAAATGATAGATACTGTGGGGGCAACTGAAGCAGAAAATGATGGGATGGACAGGTATGAGTAGATAGGCTCATACGCTGGCAGAGTCCATCGGGATGTCGGAGGTGGTTTGGATGGGATAGGACCTGAAGGGTCCTTCCGAGCGTGCGCTGTTGTGTCGGAGGCCATGGAAACATCAGGAACAGATGCACCAAATAGCTTTGAATGGAAAGTGATACTGTGCTTTGCCCAGTCAATCAACGGATTGTAGCAGGAGAGCCAGTTGTATCCCAGAACGAGGTTTCAAAATGATTCAAGATGTGTGACGTAGAAGTCAATGGGAATGATATCTCCCGACAGGAATCGTATGGAGAGAGTAACAGATTGTGAGATGTGAGATCCGGCAGAGCCGTCGAGAAGTCGAAGTTGAACAGGAGGAATGGAGTTGGTAGGGATGTTGTGATCGTTAACGTACTTCGAGTCAATGAAGCAGTGGCTGGAACCAGAATCGACTAGAGCAAGAAAACATATGATTGTGGATATAGGAGATCCGTCGGACTCTGATCCGGAGCCGATTTCACTGGATAAGGATATGGTAAGGGAATGGTTGGAAAGAGCGGCGGCGTTGAGGGTTACAATCTCTGAAATGCAATGATAGTCGACGCAACCCTGTCCTTGCACGGAGGAAGCAGAGTTGCTCTCTACTTTTCCGACTCTGAAGGAGCCGAATCGACAGAGGGGGGAGTAGGGTCAGAGACCTCAGCTGCATGTCCACGCATGGAAGCGGCGGATTTGTGCTTGTTGCAGTCCTCGGTCTTGTGTTTGTTGCCACAGAACATGCAAAGGTCGTTCTTGTGGCGGCCTTCCTTTTCCTCAGGTGTGAGCTTACCGTCTTTGCCTAGCTTGTCACCGTAGGGCTTCGTGGAGGCACCTGGGGAGCTGCAGGCGGAAGAGGTGGATGATGAACCCATGGTGGGACCGTAGGATTTCGGGGCTGTGGAGTTGTTGGAAGAGCTCGAGTTAGAACCCGAACCCTTAGGTTTGAAGGTGGAGGAGGTGGAGGGCCGGTCATGGTTTTCCCTGGAGACCTCAGCTTTCCTAGTCCAGTAGTGAGTGTCAAGCGCCTGGGCAAGGGTCCGCATATCATGGAGGTTGTTGGGTTTTCCGTAGTGAGCCATGTCATCCTTGATCCGTGAGCAAAGCCTGCGGTAAAAGGCATGACCAAGGGAGTCGTCGCTGTAACCGATGATGGCGGTGTGTTGATTGAAGCTTACTATGTACTTCCTGATCCTGTCTCCATCGTGCATCCAAAGATTTTCGAGTTCATCTTCAGTGTCTCCGACGGCATCGAACGGACCAAAATAGGTACGGAGCTCCGAAAGGAAGGCAGCGTATGAATACACCCAAGCGGGAGGATTGGCTTGATTGGGGTGGAGGATATCGGTTCGAACCAGTCGAGGGCGACACTGGAGAGGAAGGAATGGCGTAGTGACTTTGGCGGTGTCCCGGCGAATGTGTTGGGCCTGTCATTGAAGTTCAACTGCAGGGAGACGATGAATGCTTTGAGTTTCCATGGATCTGCTCTGTTGAAGGTGTCCGTGCCTTGACTTTGGTACGGACTATCTGCTGAGGGGGGTTGTTGGCTTGGCGGAGGAGGTTCATGAATTTCCATCATGAGGTGGTTCTCGTCATTAGGATCAGGATTGGGAGGATTAGGAGGGTTACCCGCCTGGTCCGCCGGGACTGCCAGGACCTCCAGGGCCACCTGGACGTGGTGGCCGGCTGGTGGACCGGGGCGCCATGGATTGCGTGGATTGCG
>JAUEPR010000098.1:0-152372 GCA_030435655.1 Armillaria novae-zelandiae | reverse complement strand
TCGACTATGGAACCGTCGATCAATATAGAAACCTCTTCGCCCGCCTACTATCCGCCAGGGAGAGATGCTGGGAGGCGGTATATGGCCCCCGACCAGAATGAATACTACCCCGAGGAACCCTACGAGAGAGAACGGTCAATGAGCACAGTAGGCTTATCGACCTACTGGGACAAATTGAGGGGAGCTGGATCGACTCCCATGACAACCTCAACTACGATGAGTCAGCCTGAGAGGGGACCATTGATCGAAGCATGGCAAGGAGGAGGGTCCACTTCGAGGAACCCCTTCTACCTGACTCCACTACCTGATTCCCCCCCCCCCTGCAAACTAGAACCCAGGGATATTACCCCTGGCCAACCCAAGGACACCTCTTCGCCGGGGCAGAACAAGGAAGCAGCAAACAAGGGAAATGGAATGAAGGGCTCGACCCGATGCAAGAAGAAGTGGCTCAAACAAGCAGGGCCACGGCAATGGACCAACAAGAACAAATGAGGAAAGAATTCGAACAGCTCAGAGACAAGCTGTCCGAAGCCACCAGATATTGGGACCTTGACCCAATAGACGAAGGAAAAGGAAAGGCTCTGGCCAATCCTCCTCGTCCCCCAGCAGATCCTCCACCAGCACCACCACCAGCACCCCCTGAAAGAGGAAGGCCAGGTTACCCAACAGGACCCCCCTTGGTCAGACACCGACGAGACCTCTATTCGGTACCCCGACGCCCCCCTAAATACCCACCACCAGAACCCCCCAACTGGCGCACCGGTTGCGCCAGCAACAGCGACCCATTCCACTCCATAAAACCAGTCCTGCTACGCCCCCCCCTCCCCTTTGCCAGAGGCCACGACGACATAGTCCAATTCTTTGGGGACTGTGTTGCATACTTCGAAGTACATGACTCCTACTTCAACCCCACCCTGAAGGTCCCGTTCGCTGCCTCCTATTTTGAAGGGGGAGCAGCCAAATGGTGGACAACTAAACGAACGGAATACTATAGCGAACGACATGAAAGATTCTGCTACCCGAATTGGCAGAGCTTCATGCGCATCGTCCAGGATCAGTTCATGGACGCCACAGCTAAAGAGCAGCACGAAAGGAAGATGATGGATCTTCGAATGGGGAATGGATCGGCAGTAGTATACTTCCAGAAATTGGAAGCAGAAGCCCAGTTAGCCGATAGAATCCAAGATAGCGGAGATAGGGGAGCAATGGTCAGGGCACTCTGACAAGGAGTACCCGAAGACTATATCCAGTTCATCACCGATATAGGGATGAACATCCCTCGTGACTACAGAGAATGGAAGGCCCGTGTCATCACAATGCATGAACAATGGTCAAAGTCCCAGGCCTACAACTGGACTAATTACGGAGGACGACACCCCGACAATTGCCCAAACAACAACGCCAGCAGTGGGCAAAAACCTGCTGGCGCGACAAGTGGGTCAGGGGATAAGAAGACCGCCACCGGAACAACTTATGGAGGAGCAGGGAAACCCATGGACATAGACCGGATGTGAGCAGAAGGAAGATGCTTCAATTGCAACCAGAAGGGACACCTGTCCAGGGACTGCAAGGAGCCGAGAAAGGAGAGGAAAAAGTGGAACTCACAGGAGCTGCGAGCACTACTCGCCACTGCCGAGAAAGAGGAGAAACAAGTCGAGGAGAAGACGCCCTCGACCACAAAGATAGAGGAAGTAAAAGACGGGGCCGACAAGTGAGCAATTCCACTTGTTCGGCCGGACTCATTAAGAACCATGGTGTGCGTTTGCTTCCGACTGGTCGGACTTATTGTACTTCTGTAGTTACTCCATGTTTACATATGCATTCGAATATACCCGCTTCAACACCTTCTAAATTGACCGCACCAAAAGAATCGCACAACCGTTACGCTCTGCTTGCGGAGCTAGAAAAAGATATAAAAACGCCTCCTGAAACCCCCCAATTCCCCAGTACTCCCCTGGAACGAAACCCCCCCTCTGACCATTCGAGAGCACCAACGATCCCCGGTGTGTCCTCCCAAGGCACAAGAACGCATCCAACTGCGTCGAGACTGAACGTCATTCAATCGCCAGACGCAGAGGGAACAACCCTTAGGGAAGCTGTCTTGTCAGAGGAGGGACCTGACAAAAGGATGGACAACAATGAAAACCAGGAAGAAGAGCGGCAAAGACTCAAAGCAGCAAGACCTGATGACCGGGATCATAGGGAAGGGCCCCCCAAAGATCGTCACCCGGCACCGGAAACCGCAAGCGCCTGCAAGAAGGGCCGAATGGGGGCCTGCACGCCCCAGAAGCCGCCCACCACCCTTGTTGAGGTACCCGACAAGGACGACGACACGTCATATCAAATATGGAAGGAGAAGCGATGACAGGAGGAAGAGAGAGAGAGACGGAACCACCCCCATCACCCCCGCTAAAGACCAGGTACACATCCCTCCCCGGGGGTACACCTGGTACAGACCCTTCAAGGTCAACTGGACCCTCCGGGAAATCCGGGAAGCGCGTACCGAGTCGGAAGCATGAGCCGCTCTCTCGCTCTGGGTTCATCGAGACAGGGTTGGCGAGATCATAGCCAACCTAATCGATGAGCTCAAGACAGGGGGAGAGGCAGCTAGAGAACAACTTTATGAACTACGAGAGCCCATTCAATACATTCGCCGAACAGAGAGAGCCTCATCACAGGACTTAATTCTCCCAATCCTTATTGAAACCCTCACCAACAGATGAACCCTAGAAGTCAAGGGGCTCGTCGACAGCGGCTACACTGGAAGCTCCATAAATCAAGCTTACGTAGAAAAACATCAACTCCCAACCACGAAAGCCGTGACACCCATCCCCGTCTACAATGCTGACGGCTCCCGAAATAAAGCCGGGGATGTCACTGAATTCGTAGAATTAAGAATGACGATTGGCGGTCATAGCAAACGAATTGACCTTGCAGTCACGGACCTAGGAAAAAAGGACATCTTCCTGGGCCATGACTGGCTAAAATGGCACAACCCGGTTATCAATTGGAAGACCGGGAAGATCACGTTTGCCTGCTGTCAATGCTAAAAAAATCCTTTCCCCCTACCCGATGCTGACCCAGAAGACCGATGGGACAAAGAGTTAGAGGAGGGAGAGACCATTCTGGCAGTCGACATGCAACAGGCTCTGGAAATCAGGGCAATGCACCATGCAAACGACCTAGCCGCCCAGGCAAACACCGGAAAGGCAAAAAGGACATTTGAGGAAATGATAATGCCGACCTACCGAGAATTCCAAGAGCTCTTCTCCAAAGAGAACTTTGACGAGCTCCCGGAATGAAAACCCTGGGACCATGCAATTTAGCTGACCCCCAACCCGCAGTCAACCTTAGACTGTAATGTATACCCCCTCAACCGTCATGAGCAAGAGGAACTCGATAAGTTCTTAGATGAGAACTTGGCCACAGGGCGAATCCGTACCTCCAAATCACCCTTCGCCTCACCGTTCTTCTTCGTCAAAAAAAAAGATGGGTTGCTACGCCCAGTACAGGACTACAGAAAACTCAACGAGATGACCATCAAGAACAGATACCCACTCCTGCTCATCTCAGAGTTAATGGACAAGCTCAAGGGAGCAAAGTACTTCACCAAGCTGGATGTCAGATGGGGGTACAATAACGTACAGATCAAACAGGGAGACAAGCAGAAGGCTGCGTTTCGGACCAACCGAGGCCTCTTCGAACCAACAGTAATGTTTTTCAGCCTCACGAACTCGCCGGCCACCTTCCAGTGGATGATGAACGATATCTTCAAAGACTTAATTGCAGAAGGAAAGGTCACCATCTATCTCGATGATATCCTCATCTTCACCAAGGATCTCCAGGAACACTGAGCAATCGTGAGGCGGGTACTCTGAAGACTGAGGGAGCACAAGCTATTCCTGAAAGCAGAAAAATGCAAGTTTGAAACGCTAGAAACCGAGTATCTCGGAGTGATCATCAGTGAAGGAGCAATCAAGATGGACCTGGTAAAGGTCACAGGTATCACCGAATAGCCAACACCGACAAAAAAGAAGGAGCTACAATCATTTCTGGGCTTCACCAATTTTTACCGACGCTTCATAAAAAATTATTCAAAGATTGTCCGCCCTATGACTCAACTGACTGGAAACGCACCCTGGATGTGGGGTGCCGCCCAAAATCAGGTGTTTCAGCAGTTGAAGAAACAAATGGCCAAAGATGTAATCCTGGCAATGCCGACAGAAACGGGGAAGTTCAGGGTGGAGGCTGACTCAAGCGAAGGAGCAATAGGCGCTGTCCACAGCCAACAGCAAGACGGGAAGTGGAGGCCAGTGGTGTTCTTATCGAAGGCCCTTACAGTCACGGAGAGGAACTATGAAATCTATGATAAGGAACTACTGGCCATCATGCTCGCCCTTGCCGAATGGTGTCATTATCTCATGGGAGCCGCCGACACATTCGAGATCTGGACAGATCACCAAAATCTACAATACTTCAGAAAGCCCCAAAAACTCAATCGCCGACAAGCCCGATGGGTAACAGAGCTCGCAGAATATCACTTCACCCTCTTCCACAAAGCCGGCACCGCCAATAGGAAAGCCGACTTATTGAGTCGACGAGATGACCACAGCCAAGGCAAGCAGGACAACGAAGACATAATCGTCCTGAAACCCGAACACTTCCGGGCAATGATCATGCCCACTGATGAAGAGACCCACACCAAGGTCAGAGATGCCACCAGGGACCACGGGAAGTGGGACCAAGGCATCGCAGGGTCCCTCAATCATGAAAGAGGAGTAACCAAAGCAAACAGACTCCTCTACTACGATGGACGGATCTATGTCCCAAGGGACCACACGCTTCATAGAGAAATTATATCCCGCTCCCATGATCACATCACTGCTGGTCACCCAGGAATCGCCAAAACAAAAGAGCTGGTCCAGCGAGAGTTCTGGTGGCCAAAGCTTCATAAAGGCATTGAAGCATACGTCAAAGCATGCGAGACCTGCCAGCAAACCAAGACGAGCACACAGGCAAAAGCAGCCCCCCTCCATCCCAATGAAATCCCCTCCGAACCCTGGACTTATATTTCAGTGGACATGATAACTGGTCTCCCAGAGTCAAATGGGTTTGATGCGATCCTGATGATCATTGACCGTTTCTCAAAAGAAATGGTCCCAATAGCCTGCAATGTGGAACTAACTTCAGAAGGATATGCAAAGATACTACGAGACCACATTTACGCTCGATACGGAATGCCCAGTGTAGTAATCTCCGACCAAGGTCCCCAGTTCATCTCTAACTTCATGAAAGACCTCTACAAATTACTCGACATAACCCCGAACACATCCACAGTGTTCCACCCACAAACCGACGGACAAACAGAGAGGGCCAACCAAGAAATCGAAAAATACCTCCACATATTCGTCAACCACCTACAAAATGATTGGAGTGAATGGTTAGCAATTGGTGCCTTCGTCCATAATAACCATGTCCATTCCGCCACGGGCAAGAGCCCGTTCATGGTCAACTATGGCCGAAACCCTAGGATCGTCCCCGACTCTCACCGGGCCAATCCCTTTACCAACCCCACCACCCAATCCTTTTCTGACAAGATGAAAAACATCCATACCGAGGCAAAGGCCTCACTTGAAGAAGCGGCAAACAAGATGAAAACACAGTATGACAAAAGAAAATGACCTGCGATCAATTACAAGGTCGGAGACTGAGTATGGCTCGACAGTTCTCATCTGAGCCTCCCCTGCCCAAAGAAGAAGCTCGATGACAAGTGAGTAGGCCCCTTCCTTATTCTTAACAAATACGGTGCCTCCGCTTATAAATTGAAACTCCCACCCCATTGCAAAATTCACCCCACTTTCAATGAGAAACTCCTTTCCCTGTACACCCCACCCGCATTCCCCAACCAGGAACAACCACCACCACCTCCACCTGACTTAATTGAAGATGAGGAGGAATACGAAGTCGAAGAAGTCCTGGACCTTCATACCAGGAAAGTCAGAGGGAAAAGAGGGGAACTCCCAGTAGTCGTCACCGACTACTACGTAAAATGGAAAGGCTGGACCCGGGAACACAACAGCTGGGTACGAGAAAAAGACATGGAACACACCAGAAAGGCAATCAAGGACTATGAAAAGAAGGCCAAACGCGCAGGCTGACTCACTATAGCCTACGTGTCCTCCATTCAAACTGCGACACCCCAAATCAAAGTCAGAAAATTCCCAAGAATGATCCTAGATCACAAATATGATGACAACGGAGTTGTCAGTTACAAAGCCCAAGCTGGCGATGGAAGTCAACAATGGATCGTAGATCCCGCTTCCCCATTCCCCCAAGAATCCACTAGTGAACAGCGAAGATGGGACAAACTCATCGAAACATACTGGGAAAATGTACACAGCACAGGCCAAGACATACCCGAATGGGAACCCTAATGGCAGTCAGGATGACTGCCTTAACGAGAGGGTAATGTTACAATTTATTTACTTTTTACCCTTCAACCCTTCACATCAGCACTATATGCATCACGTTCATGACAGTCGCATCAACTTCTATAAATCTTCACCATCACTGTCACCAAGGACTATTTTTAGAACCACCTTTCTAGCATATAAGTAGCACGCTTTCAGCTGTAATACTCAGCTTCGAGCTAAAGTTTACAATCTCATTCTTCCCTCGATTCTCTCGCAACATACTAGTCATTGAGCCGGTACTCGGTGTCACAACCAGACATAACTGAGACTCTACTTGACTCGGGTGTAACCCGGCATAGTCAGGCCATTTACTCTAGTTTGGTTTACCTGAGGCCAGCCCTAACACGATCGAAGACACCGAAGAGTGGGAGGAACAAACAAGTTTGCTAACTTATAAGGATGTACCATGAACCGCTCAACAAGTTCTACGAGATCAACAGTTGGATTATATTCTACGTTGGCATACAAACTTGGAAAGGCCGCAAGGAATGAATGAAGAAAACTATGCGAAGTTCATGTGATACGCGATGAATTTCTTCGAGAAAGACAAGAAATTATGGCATAAAAACTCGCAAGGGAAACCTCAGCTTGTGATACCCCAGTACAAAAGACTTGAAGTCATGATAGCATGTCATGACAGAGTAGCACATAGAGGATTCTACGTGACACACAAATTAGTCAAAGCAAGATATTGGTGGCCCGACATGAAAGCAGACATTGCTTGGTATGTGTGCACTTGCCACCTGTGTCAAGTGCGACACACAAGACAAATCTACATGCCTGCAACTGTGGCAGTCCCTGCACCATTGTTTTCGAAGATGTACATGGACACCATGCTCATGCCAATATCGGGACAGTTCAAATATATTGTCCAAGGGTGGTGTTCCATGAGCCATTACCCGAATTTAGATGTTTGCAAAGAGAAACAGCAAGAACAATAGGAGAATGGATTTTTGAAGATATCCTGTGTAGATGGGGAGTGTTAGTGGAAATTGTTACAGACAATGGCAAAGCTTTTGTTGCTGCCATCAAATACCTCGGAAAGAAATACCACATAAATCACATCAGGATATCAGGATACAATTCACGAGCAAATGGAATAGCCGAGCAACCTCACTTTGATGTACGACAAGGCTTATTCAAAGCATCCATGGGAGACCAGAAACAATGGAGTCAAAACGTGCATTCCATTTTCTGGTCAGACAGAATAACTATGCGAAGAAGAATGGGTTGTTCATCATACTTCGTGGCCATGGGCACTGAACCACTCCTACCACTCGACATAATCGAAACAACATGGCTTATGCCACCACCAGAAAATATCATAAGCACCATGTCCCTGATAGTTCGAAGGGCAATCAGCTTGCAGAAACGTGCAGAAGACTTAGCACACATCAAGTCAAAAGTCTACGAAGCCAGGTGTAAAGCAGCTTTAAAATTCGAAGAAGATTATCAATACTCTATTAAAGACTTTAACTTCGCAAGAGGAAGTTTGGTTTTAATGAGAAACACACAAATAGAGAAAGCACTGAATAGGAAAATGAGGCCCCGCTATTTAGGACCTTTGGTTGTCCTTGGAAGGAACCAGGGAGGGGCCTACATCCTGTGTGAACTTGATGGATCAACCTTTGCAAGACCAATTGCAGCATACCGATTGATACCCTACTTCGCAAGACAAAAGATAGACTTGCCAGAGATCAGCACAATAATTGATATACCACAGGCCTGAATGAAACAACTCCTAGAGTCAGGAAAAGAAGATACCTTCGACAAATTACCAGACAACGAGGAAGAACACAACAAAGCAGAACTAGCTTAAATCATGCCAAAAGTTTGGGAGTTGAACCCCTTTGCAAGCTTTATCTATAAGTGAGGGGGGGGGAGCGACTGTACAAACTATACACGGTCCTTACAAGTTACACGGAAAACTACGACGTTGGTTGAACAACGTCTAACAACTACTATGACTAAAAGTACATGATGGACTCACAACCAGATCAAGTTCGCGAAGATATCCTACCACCAGCTAGGCTCCTTTCCCTTGGAGTTCGTTTTGACGCGAACATTATCCAAAGGAGGAGGAGGCCCAAAGGAACTGCCTGGCTCGGCACGCTTCTCTTCTAACTTGGCATGCACAATGCGGTACTCGGCAGTGAGAGTAGCATGGACCTTCAACAATGCAAGAAGTTTGTGAGTGTTAACTTCGATGCAGGAAAATAAAGCATCACAGGAAGCAACTAGCGAGGGGAGTGTCTTGGGACCATCAAAAGTCAACTGGTGCCAGTTGAGAGCCACATAAGCACGGGCAGAATCCTCCACCTCTTGAGCGTGAGAAGCCTCAGAAGTGGTAGCACCAGCTAACAAGAAAACAGATATCAAAACAAGTTCGCAAACTTAATTAACAAAACATACCACCGATCGGACTGTAGGGAGCAGCCAACAAAGTCAAGGCATCAATCTTGGCCAAAATAGAATCAACATTTTCTTTGGGCTTCCCTTGAAAGGGGAAAGCCAACATGTTGCGATCAGGAATGCCGCCAACGCACCCTCGACCCCAATGACGAGCACAATTAGTACACTCCACCTTGAGACCAATATAGACACACTCCTCGTTCCTAGCCAAACAAGATAAGCAAGGGCGATGAACCTAACAAAGAAAATCAAAAACAAAGCTAGAGGAAACAAGTTCACGACGCACCTTCACTGAATGAGCAGGACATTCATGTGGGGGGTGATGAGGTGTGCCAGAACAAAAAGCACAAAAGCTAGCCCTGAATTGTTGCCCTTCAAAAGGGACACGAGGTGGCATCCTTTCAGAAATCTTCTCAGCAATTCGCTGAGCATCCTTTAAGGTTCCTTGATGAGCCACAAGACTCTCAAGGTTGGGAGGCTTGTCCCAGTCACCCTCAGGCGAGTTGTCCTACAAAGAAAAAGTTAGACAAAACAAGTTCACGACACAAAAATAACACACCCAAGGGTCCACATTGGGCAAATTGGTTTCAGCCTGCTGGGCTCGGCCAATGTCAAACTCATGTTCAGAGTAATGATCAGCTCTGGAGGGGGGATGTGTGGGGGAATTAGACCAAGAGGACTTGTTCCAGTCGTACTCATGGCTATCTGGAACCGGGGATCCCATAGAGAAGTTGCCGTCAATAGTAGGACCAATGGCAGGGAGGTTTTCGATACGTTCAATAATTGAGGGTGTCACCTTAGTAGCAGCACATGATGCATATAGTGCCGATGTGAAGGGTTGAAGGGTAAAAAGTAAATAAATTGTAACATTACCCTCTCGTTAAGGCAGTCATCCTGACTGCCATTAGGGTTCCCATTCGGGTATGTCTTGGCCTGTGCTGTGTACATTTTCCCAGTATGTTTCGATGAGTTTGTCCCATCTTCGCTGTTCACTAGTGGATTCTTGGGGGAATGGGGAAGCGGGATCTACGATCCATTGTTGACTTCCATCGCCAGCTTGGGCTTTGTAACTGACAACTCCGTTGTCATCATATTTGTGATCTAGGATCATTCTTGGGAATTTTCTGACTTTGATTTGGGGTGTCGCAGTTTGAATGGAGGACACGTAGGCTATAGTGAGTCAGCCTGCGCGTTTGGCCTTCTTTTCATAGTCCTTGATTGCCTTTCTGGTGTGTTCCATGTCTTTTTCTCGTACCCAGCTGTTGTGTTCCCGGGTCCAGCCTTTCCATTTTACGTAGTAGTCGGTGACGACTACTGGGAGTTCCCCTCTTTTCCCTCTGACTTTCCTGGTATGAAGGTCCAGGACTTCTTCGACTTCGTATTCCTCCTCATCTTCAATTAAGTCAGGTGGAGGTGGTGGTGGTTGTTCCTGGTTGGGGAATGCGGGTGGGGTGTACAGGGAAAGGAGTTTCTCATTGAAAGTGGGGTGAATTTTGCAATGGGGTGGGAGTTTCAATTTATAAGCGGAGGCACCGTATTTGTTAAGAATAAGGAAGGGGCCTACTCACTTGTCATCGAGCTTCTTCTTTGGGCAGGGGAGGCTCAGATGAGAACTGTCGAGCCATACTCAGTCTCCGACCTTGTAATTGATCGCAGGTCATTTTCTTTTGTCATACTGTGTTTTCATCTTGTTTGCCGCTTCTTCAAGTGAGGCCTTTGCCTCGGTATGGATGTTTTTCATCTTGTCAGAAAAGGATTGGGTGGTGGGGTTGGTAAAGGGATTGGCCCGGTGAGAGTCGGGGACGATCCTAGGGTTTCGGCCATAGTTGACCATGAACGGGCTCTTGCCCGTGGCGGAATGGACATGGTTATTATGGACGAAGGCACCAATTGCTAACCATTCACTCCAATCATTTTGTAGGTGGTTGACGAATATGTGGAGGTATTTTTCGATTTCTTGGTTGGCCCTCTCTGTTTGTCCGTCGGTTTGTGGGTGGAACACTGTGGATGTGTTCGGGGTTATGTCGAGTAATTTGTAGAGGTCTTTCATGAAGTTAGAGATGAACTGGGGACCTTGGTCGGAGATTACTACACTGGGCATTCCGTATCGAGCGTAAATGTGGTCTCGTAGTATCTTTGCATATCCTTCTGAAGTTAGTTCCACATTGCAGGCTATTGGGACCATTTCTTTTGAGAAACGGTCAATGATCATCAGGATCGCATCAAACCCATTTGACTCTGGGAGACCAGTTATCATGTCCACTGAAATATAAGTCCAGGGTTCGGAGGGGATTTCATTGGGATGGAGGGGGGCTGCTTTTGCCTGTGTGCTCGTCTTGGTTTGCTGGCAGGTCTCGCATGCTTTGACGTATGCTTCAATGCCTTTATGAAGCTTTGGCCACCAGAACTCTCGCTGGACCAGCTCTTTTGTTTTGGCGATTCCTGGGTGACCAGCAGTGATGTGATCATGGGAGCGGGATATAATTTCTCTATGAAGCGTGTGGTCCCTTGGGACGTAGATCCGTCCGTCGTAGTAGAGGAGTCTGTTTACTTCAGTTACTCCTCTTTCATGATTGAGGGATCCCGCGATGCCCTGGTCCCACTTTCCGTGGTCCCTGGTGGCATCTTTGACCTTGGTGTGGGTCTCTTCGTCGGTGGGCAGGATCATTGCCCGGAAATGTTCGGGTTTTAGGATGATTATGTCTTCGTTGTCCTGCTTGCCTTGGCTGTGGTCATCTTGTCGACTCAGTAAGTCGGCTTTCCTATTGGCGGTGCCGGCTTTGTGGAAGAGGGTGAAGTGATATTCTGCGAGCTCTGTTACCCATCGGGCTTGTCAGCAGTTGAGTTTCTGGGGCTTCCTGAAGTATTGTAGGTTTTGGTGATCTGTCCAGATCTCGAATGTGTCGGCGGCTCCCATGAGATAATGACACCATTCGGCAAGGGCAAGCATGATGGCCAGTAGTTCCTTATCATAGATTTCGTAGTTCCTCTCTGTGACTGTAAGGGCCTTCGATAGGAACGCAACTGGCCTCCACTTCCCATCTTGTTGTTGGCTGAGGACGGCGCCTATTGCTCCTTCGCTTGAGTCAGCCTCTACCCTGAACTTCCCCGTCTCTGTCAGCATTGCCAGGATTACGTCTTCGGCCATCTGTTTCTTCAACTGTTGAAACACCTGATTCTGGGTGGCACCCCATGTCCAGGGTGCGTTTCCAGTAAGTTGAGTCATTGGGCGGACAATCTTTGAATAATTTTTTATGAAGCGTCAGTAAAAATTGGTGAAGCCCAGAAATGATTGTAGCTCCTTCTTTTTTGTCGGTGTCGGCCATTCGGTGATACCTGTGACCTTTACCAGATCCATCTTGATTGCCCCTTTGCTGATGATTACTCCGAGATACTCGGTTTCTAGCGTTTCAAACTCGCATTTCTTGGCTTTCAGGAATAGCTTGTGCTCCCTCAGTCTTCGGAGCACCCGCCTCACGATTGCTCGGTGTTCCTGGAGATCCTTGGTGAAGATGAGGATGTCATTGAGATAGATGGTGACCTTTCCTTCTGCAATTAAGTCTTTGAAGATATCGTTCATCATCCACTGAAAGGTGGCTCGCGAGTTCGTGAGGCCAAAAAACATCACCATTGGTTCGAAGAGGCCTTGGTTGGTCTGAAACGCAGCTTTCTGCTCGTCTCCCTGTTTGATCCGTACGTTATTGTACCCCCATCTGACATCCAGTTTGGTGAAGTACTTTGCTCCCTTGAGCTTGTCCATTAATTCCGAGATGAGCGGGAGCGGGTATCTGTTCTTGATGGTCATCTCATTGAGTTTTCTGTAATCCTGTACTGGGTGTAATGATCCGTCCTTCTTTTTGACGAAGAAGAACAGCGAGGCGAAGGGTGACTTGGAGGTACAGATTCGCCCTGTGGCTAAGTTCTCATCCAGGAACTTGTCGAGTTCCTCCTGCTCGTGACGGTTGAGGGGGTAGACCTTACAGTCTAAGGTCGACTGTGCATTGGGAGTCAGCTCAATTGCATGGTCCCAGGGTTTTCATTCCGGGAGCTCGTCAAAGTTCTCTTTGGAGAAGAGCTCTTGGAATTCTCGGTAGGTCGGCATTATCATTTCCTCAAATGTCCTTTTTGCCTTTCCGGTGTTTGCCTGGGCGGCTAGGTCGTTTGCATGGTGCATTGCCCTGATTTCCAGAGCCTGTTGCATGTCGACTGCCAGAATGGTCTCTCCCTCCTCTAACTCTTTGTCCCATCGGTCTTCTGGGTCAGCATCGGGTAGGGGGAAAGGATTTTTTTAGCATTGACAGCAGGCAAACGTGATCTTCCCGGTCTTCCAATTGATAACCGGGTTGTGCCATTTTAGCCAGTCATGGCCCAGGAAGATGTCCTTTTTTCCTAGGTCCGTGACTGCAAGGTCAATTCGTTTGCTATGACCGCCAATCGTCATTCTTAATTCTATGAATTCAGTGACATCCCCGGCTTTATTTCGGGAGCTGTCAGTGTTGTAGACGGGGATGGGTGTCATGGCTTTCATGGTTGGGAGTTGATGTTTTTCTACGTAAGCTTGATTTATGGAGCTTCCAGTGTAGCTGCTGTCGACGAGCCCCTTGACTTCTAGGGTTCATCTGTTGGTGAGGGTTTCAATAAGGATTGGGAGAATTAAGTCCTGTGATGAGGCTCTCTCTGTTCGGCGAATGTATTGAATGGGCTCTCGTAGTTCATAAAGTTGTTCTCTAGCCGCCTCTCCCCCTGTCTTGAGCTCATCGATTAGGTTGGCTATGATCTCGCCAACCCTGTCTCGATGAACCCAGAGCGAGAGAGCGGCTCATGCTTCCGACTCGGTACGCGCTTCCCAGATCACCCAGAGGGTCCAGTTGACCTCGAAGGGTCTGTACCAGGTGTACCCCCGGGGAGGGATGTGTACCTGGTCTTTAGTGGGGGTGATGGGGGGGGGGTTCCATCTCTCTCTCTCTTCCTCCTGTTGTCGCTTCTCCTTCCATATTTGATATGACATGTCGTCGTCCTTGTCGGGTACCTCAACAAGGGTGGTGGGTGGCTTCTGGGGCGTGCAGGCCCCCGTTCGGCCCTTCTCGTAGGCGCTTGCGATTTCCAGTGCCGGGTGACGATCTTTGGGGGGCCCTTCCCTATGATCCCGGTCATCAGGTCTTGCTGCTTTGAGTCTTTGCCGCTCTTCTTCCTGGTTTTCATTGTTGTCCGTCCTTTCGTCGGGTCCCTCCTCTGACAAGATGGCTTCCCTAAGGGTTGTTCCCTTTGCGTCCGGCGATTGAACGTCATTCAGTCTCGATGCAGTCAGATGTGTTCTCGCGCCTTGGGAGGACACGCCGGGGATCATTGGTGCTCTCGAATGGTCAGAGGGGGGGTTTCGGTCCAGGGGAGTACTCGGGAGTTGGGGGGTTTCAGGAGGTGTTTTTATATCTTTTTCCAGCTCTGCAAGTGGGGCATAACGGTTGTGCGATTCTTTTGGTGCGGTCGTTCTAGGAGGTGTTAAAGTGGGTATATTCGAATGCGTAGGTAAACACATGGTAACTACAGAAGTACAATAAGTCCGACCAGTCAGAAGCGAGCGCACACCATGGTTCTTAATGAGTCCAGCCGAACAAGTGGAATCGCTCACTTGTCAGCCCCATCTTTTACCTCCTCTATCTTCATGGTCGAGGGTGTCTTCTCCTCGACTTGTTTCTCTTCTTTCTCGGCAGTGGCGAGTAGTGCTCACAGCTCCTGTGAGTTCCACTTTTTCCTCTCCTTTCTCGGCTCCTTGCAGTCCCTTGACAGGTGTCCCTTCTGGTTGCAATTGAAGCATCTTCCTTCTGCTCGCATCCGGTCTATGTCCATGGGTTTCCCCATTCCTCCATAAGTTGTTCCGGTGGCGGTCTTTTTGTCTCCTGACCCACTTGTCATGCCAGCAGGTTTTTGCCCACTGCTGGCGTTGTTTGGGTGGTTGTCGGGATGTCGTCCTCCGTAATTAGTCCAGTTGTAGGCCTGGGACTTTGACCGTTGCTCGTGCATTGTAATGACGCAGGCTTTCCATTCTACGTAGTCACGGGGGATGTTCATCCCGATGTCGGTGATGAATCGGATGTAGTCTTCGGGCACCTCTTGTTGTAGTGCTCTGACCATTGCTCCCCTGTCTCCGCTGTCTTGGATTCTATCAGCTAACTGGGCTTCTGCTTCCAGCTTCTGGAAGTATACTACGGCTGATCCGTTCCCCATTCGAAGGTCCATCATCTTCCTTTCATGTTGTTCTTTAGCCGTGGCATCCATGAACTGATCCTGGACCATGCACATGAAGTGCCGCCAGTTTGGGTAGCGGAATCTCTCATTTCACTCGCTATAGTACTCCATTTGTTTGGTTGTCCACCATTTGGCTGCTCCCGCTTCGAAATAGGAGGCTGCAAATGGGACTTTCAGGGTGGGGTTGAAGTAGGAGTCATGTACTTCAAAGTATGCGACACAGTCCCCAAAGAATTGGACTATGTCGTTGTGTCCCCTGGAGAAGAGGAGGGGGGTCCGTAGTAGGACTGGTTTCACTGAGGGGAACGGGTCGCTGTTGCTGGCGTAACCGGTGGGCCAGTCGGGGGGTTCCGGTGGTGGGTATTTAGGGGGGCATCAGGGTACCAAATAGAGGTCTTGTCGGTGTCCGACTGAGGGGGGGCCCATTGGGTAACCTGGCCTTCCTCTTTCAGGGGGAGCTGGGGGTGCCACTGGATGATCGGCCGGATCCTTTCCTTTTCCTTTTCCTTCGTCTATTGGGTCGAGGTTCCAATATCTGGTGGCTTCGGACAGCTTATCTTTGAGCTGTTCATACTCCTTCCTCATTTGTTCTTGTTGGTCCATTGCTGTGGCTCTGCTTGTTTGAGCCGCTTCTTCTTGCATCAGGTCAAGCCCTTCATTCCATTTCCCTTGTTTGCTGCTTCCTTGTTCTGCTCCGGCGAAGAGGTGTCCTTGGGTTGGCCAGGGGTAATATCCCTGGGTTCTGGTTCGCAGGGGGGGAGAATCAGGTAGTGGAGTCGGGTAGAAGGGGTTCCTCGAAATGGACCCTTCTCCTTGCCAGGCTTTGATCAATGGTCCCCTCTCGGGCCCACTCATCGTAGTTGAGGTTGTCATGGGAGTCGATCCAGCTCCCCTCAATTTGTCCCAGTAGGTCGATAAGCCTACTGTGCTCATGGACTGTTCTCTCTCGTAGGACCCCTCGGGGTAGTATTCGTCCTGGTCGGGGGCCATATACCCTCTCCCAGCGTCTCTCTCCATTGGATAGTGGGCAGGCAAAGAGGCTCCTATATTGATCGACGGTTCCATAGTCGACTCCTCCCCTTCGGAGGTAGTCTCCTCTCCTGAGGTTCCAAGTGATGCTTCATCTGCCAAGTAATAGTCTTTGTTCATCGGAGAGGTTCGGCCAGATTCTGTCCTCCCCCTCAAGGGTGAACGGATTCTCTCCAAGCTCGAGCGTGCCGAGCTGGGCCTCCACGTGGTAGTGGAATGGGTTCTCGTGTCTGCTGAGGTCTCGTAGCCTCTGATTGTAGTCGATGTCATCCCCTCCAGGTTGTTGTTCTGGACGGGGTCTCCCAATCCAGCTGACCAATAATCTTCTGTTCCGGAGCTCGCAAGCTCGCTCAATATTTCTCAGATCTCCATCCTCTCTTGTCCAGAGGATTCCACTACGTCCCTCCACCTCAACTCGTTGCTGGGTGGAATTCGGAAGGGATTGTTGGTTTGGAGTTCTTGTCATCTCCCCACGCGGGTGTGAAGGACCGGCGTCGCAGTCACTGCTGGAGGAAAGAATGCTGGCCTCTGTGGGGCCAGAGGTCGTTGTTGTGGTGCTGGGGGAGAGTCATCCTCTTGGACTAGGGTTCACAACCCGTTGACATGCTCGCAACGTGTCTACGCGTGTAATTTTTCGAAATGTATCAATACATGCATTGCATCATGGCTAGGTACTGAGATAACGAAAGATACAGATAGAGCACAGTGCTATATGCATAGAGCGCAGTGTCAAACACACAGAGTGCAATGATATATGTATGGAGCACAATATAGAGTCGTGCGCAGTGCGACCTTGAGTGACAATTGGTAGAGTGCATACTCTAACTTAGAATGATACTAGTCAAGGTCACACTAAGTATGAGAGCTCAGCACTGGATACTGAATGCACTAAGATGCAGATCAGCCATGCGCTCTAAGGAATTGATGAGAGACAGGCATGAGACAAGGAGAACTACATTGATCTATGACGCGCGCTGCACATGTATAGAAACATAGAAGTAGAGCGCATGAAAAGACGCGTGCTGTGCATGTAGATGGAAATAGACATGGAGCACAGTGATATATGAGTTGAGCGCAGTGTCAAACCAATAGAGTGCAGTGATCAAACCAAGATAGCGCGCAGTGTAACAACGCGCGCGCGTGCAAGTCGTCAGTGACAATTAGTAGAGTGCATGCTCTCACTTAGAATGATACTGGTCGAGGTCACACTAAGTATGAGAGCTCAACACTTGATATTGAATACACTAGAGGCAGATCAGATACGCACTCCAATGAATTGATGAGAGACAGACATGATATGAGAAGGATTGATCTGCGACGTGCGTTGCGCGCATATATAAAAATAGCCATAGAGTGCAGTGATATCAACATCGCGTGCAGTATAACAATGCATGCATGCGTGCGCAAGTCTGAAGTGACTATTGGTAGAGTGCATGCTCTAACTTAGTATGATACTTCATTGGGGTCACACTAAGTACAAGAGCTCAGCACTCAATACTGAATGCACCAGAAGCAGACTGCATACGCACCCTAATGCATTACTGAAAGACATGCATGAGAACTACGTGACACAATGATCTATGACACACAGGGCCTGATCACGTGGCACGCGCACGCGTGTCCCCAAATAATGCCTGAGTATAGATAACTCCGAGAGAACCCAGTATGGCCAAAGAGCGCAGTGCCTAGGCTTATCACGGGTATCCCCCACCAACCAGAGAAACCTAGAAACTCAACTTTAGAATAGGATACCGCCTATTTGATTGGTTGTCACTCCAAGTATCCTCCGAGGAAATGACGAGTGACATGCCAATGCATAGAGAGCAGTGCGAGTGGAGTATCAACCATGAGGAAACAGGATCTGGTCTCGAGATAGGCCTCCAACCAAGTGTCCAGCCCCGGGCATGCTATAACAACGCGCGCGCACGTTGCGAGGAATAATGTTCCAAGGTTCTAACAGTACTGTATTAAGTTGTATCGACATGTATGATGTAGAATTGTATAAATACTGTAGTGTAGATGTAGAGTACAAGTTTCGAGCCCCCGGTATAATAGTGCAAAGCTTTTCAGCCACGTGCTCTAGCACTTAGAGTAGCTAGTAACTTCGAGAGAGAATACAACCCATATCAGATATCTATTGTGTGATTTAAGTCATGCACTTAGACAAGAAAATAGCGCGGCACTCCGTGCAGAGAGCCTGGTTTCGGTTTGACTTGTGCTCTGTGAGAGAATAAGAGTATGGTGTCTTGAAGGTCACCCTTTCAAGTTCTTGAGGGCATTTGTGTGACGCGAGGCATTACAGGCACAGAGGTTCAAACCCTTTGGCTTGTCGGACGGGGTTTCTCTGGATTGCATAGGTTCGAATCCTGTGAATCTATGATCGGTTGGAAGCTCGAGCGCGTAGGTTCAAACCCTGTGGCTCTTGTGGAAGTTTCGGAGTTTTGTGTCAGTGTAGACACTTCTCCATGTGTTTGCGAAGGTTTTGGTTTAGCGCACAACACGTGAGGTTTATTAGTGTGTTGAATTTAATAGGAATTGGTTTCTGCTTCGAGCGCAGTTGTTTAAGTGGTGTTTAGGGTGTTATTGATTGTGTGCAGTGGTTATTAGAGTCCCGAGCGACTGCTAGAAAGTTGTGGAGACGTTTTACGAAGTTGTATTGTGTTATACACCCTTGCCTTGAGGCCCGGCGATGGAAGTCGCACCCTCTTGTTCTTGAGAAAAGACTTTGGACTTAGAGAAGTCTAGATATTATACGAGCACTATTGCCGCATGTGTATCTTAGAGATATTGAGAATTGAATCGTATTGGTTCACTACTTTCATCGCATTAGAATCCCCCCACGAACTTGAGCATGTTTGTGTGTGTAGTGTTGGGTGTGGGTGTGATCAGTGTCTTCAACGCTGTTGCATTTCTAGCTCTGTGCACTTAGACAGCTCTTCACCGTAGACTCCTTCCCTCGGTTGCCGGTAAAGTCCTGCTCTCTCTGAGAGCGGGCTCCTCATCTGGCTCGGTTCCTGGGTCATAGTAGTTGGTGATGTCCTCCTCTCCGGTGAGGGAGGGAGTTCTAGTTCGGGTATGAATGGAGTGCCAAGTTCCGGAAGGTCCAGCAATGGGGCTTCCAGACTCAATGGATTGGTTGGGTCATCTGGGAAGTCGCCGGGGGTCGAGGTTTGGTGGGAGGTCATCAATCCTAGTATTCCCTGCAATCTCTGCCTTGGGGTAGGTCGACGGTGGTGGGAAGGGTCCGATGGGTCCATTAAATGGCGGGTTGTAGTGGTAAGGTGGTTGGCGGGGGTAGTGAATTCGCTGCCTTCTTCATGAGCAGGCATTAGAACACCACGCTCTGATTTGGGCACCAAAGAATACAAGTACAATGATGACTGTTGCAAGAATTAGGGTGGCTGTTACTAGCGTGATGATTAAGACTTTAAGTTCAAGGGTCGAGATGTCAGGAGTGATGTTCATGGGTTCCGATGGTGGCTAGCACTCAAGGGAATGTAGGGAAGCTTCGAGCTAATTGTTAGGGCTGGCCTCAGGTAAACCAAACTTGAGTAAACTGCCTGACTATGCCGGGTTACACCCGAGTCAAGTGGAGTCTCAGTTATGTTTGGTTGTGATACTGAGTACCGGCTCAACGACTAGTACATTGCGAGGGAATCGAGAGAAGAATGCGATTGTAAACTTTAGCTTGAAGCTGAGTATTTACAGCTGAAAGCGTGCTACTTATATACTAGAAAGGTGGTTCTAAAAATAGTCCTTGGTGACAGTGATGGTGAAGATTTATAGAAGTTGATGTGACTGTCATGAACGTGATGCATATAGTGCCGATGTGAAGGGTTGAAGGGTAAAAAGTAAATAAATTGTAACACCTTACCACTACAACCCGCCCTTCAATGTACCTTTTGGACCACTCCCGCCGCCGCTGCCCCACCCTGAGGCAGAGATTGCAGGGGATACTAGGATTGATGCCCTCCCACCAAACTTCGACCCCCAGTGACTTCCCAGACGACCCGACCAATCCACTGAGTCCGGAAGCCCCATCGCTGGACCTTCCAGAACTTGGCACTCCATTCATACCTGAACTAGAACTCCCTCCCTCACCGGAGAGGAGGACATCACCGACTACTATGACCCAGGAACCGAGCCAGAGGAGGAACCCGCTGAAGAGGCTGGCTGTGGGCACTTGTGGAACAGCACATAGAACGGCGTGATACACACACCAAACCACACACACACTCACACAACTATGCAATAATACAATCACCCTCGTAAGTGCGTGGGGGGGGGATGAGATTATTTCTACTCTGCGGTTATTAACACTTTAGTACTCGTAAAGCTCCTTCTTATCTCGGCGCAGTACAGCGTTTACTCGTTTTATTTGATCCTAAAGCTAGAATCTTTTACAAGAAGGTATACTTCGAGGCGCAACCTTCTAGGCAAATGGTAATATTCAATTTACACTAGGACACACATCCTACAATACAATAGACCACGAGACTCCTCACTACGACACTGAGCTCGCTCTTTAGACCACTCAACCAAGTACTGACTTAGTGAGCTCGCTACTCCCTAGGGGTAGGGTTGTCAAGACTAACTTCAACAACGATAACAGACTCCAACTCTCCAACAGTTCGCAATTTCAGAACAGAAACAACTCAAAAACAGAACAGAAGCAGATTCAGAAACAGACTGACAGAACAGAACAGACAGACAGACAGATTTCAGAACTTCTACTTCAATTCATACTCTTTCCAAACAGACCTCGGCAGTACTCAGATGGAACAGAACAGCGACACTGATTCTTATTCACTCGGAACTTAAGCACACTTGTCAGATCCTGAAGTTATCTCTATTCCTCGAGGTGAGCTCGTTCTGTATATACGACACTCGAAGCTACAAACTTATTCCTTTATTACAGTACTCGCCTTCTACGCACGCACCGCAACTCGGGGGTTCGAAACTTGTATACTACACCGAACCTCTAACTACTTATACTAAAACAACTATTAATTACAAATATCACCGCAGGCCCCAGGTAATCTAGACTCCTATGCATACAGCCCACCGCTGCCGCAGTCCTGCTTGGCGTCCGACTCGGTGTTGCCATATGTGGTTTAGTTTCCATGTCGAGCTTGCTACGGTTTTACAAGCGCTCGCTAATCTCAAGTCCGAGGACATATCTCCTGACCAGTAGTGGTCGTGCCGTGTCTAGCCCCAGCTCTTATTCAATCATTCTTCCAGAAGTAACCCTTGCTGGCAACGGTTCCTTGACAGTGTGACAACCACGAAGGCACTCGTCATACCACGGCTGGCACATCAGATTATCTTCTTATCTTATCTCTTGCGTGGTTTCTGGACCAGGCTCCTCAGGTACAGTGCGTCACTTTAATTTAGTATGCACCGATCATTTTAAATTGCAATCCTTTTTGTCTTGGTTTAAAGGAGTGAGCTCTCTTGGTAATGGACAACTACCGACGGCCGAACAGGGTTTATGAACTTTCTGTCAAGCTAGCCTGTCAAGTACCAGCTGTAACTAAGTCCCGGTTTGGGTCTGTCGCATTGTGTCGTTTAGACAGGTAGTCTTATTGTTTAGAGGTACTTATTATGTACACTCGCTTAGTCCTTAGGCCCGTTTCTCTCCTTGTACTGTAGTACCAAGTATATTCACTAGATCACAAAATTACATGTCTGGAATGTATGCAGTCGTAACACCGCTCTCCGAGAGAGCAGGACCCTACCTGCGGCCGAGAGAAGGAGTCTACAGGTTGCGAACCCTAGTCCAAGAGGATGACTCTCCCCCAGCACCACAACAACAACCTCTGGCTCCACAGAGGCCAGCATTCTTTCCCCCAGCAGTGACTGCGAGGCCGGTCCTTCACACCCGCATAGGGAGACGACAAGAACTCCAAACCAACAATCCCTTCCGACCCCTACCCCCAGCAATGAGTCGAGGTGGAGGGACATAGTGGAATCATCTGGACGAGAGAGAATGGAGATCCGAGAGATATTGAGTGAGCTCGAGAGCTCCGAAACAGGAGATTACTGGTCGGCTGGATCGGGAGACCCCACCCAGAACAACAACCCGGAGAGGATGACATCGACTACAATCAGAGGCTACGAGACCTCAGCAGACATGAGAACCCATTCCACTACCACGTGGAGGCCCAGCTCGGCACGCTCGAGCTTGGAGAGAACCCGTTCTCCCTTGAGGGAGAAGACAGAATCTGGCCGAACCTCTCTGATGAACAGAACCTATTACTCGGCAGATGAAGCATTGCTTGGAACCTCAGAAGAGGGGACTACCTCCGAAGAGGAGGGATCGACTATGGAACCATTGACCAATATAGAAGCCTCTTTGCCCGACCGCTATCGGCTGGAGAGAGACGCTGGGAGAGGGTATATGGCCCCCGACCAGGACGAATACTACCCCAAGGAACCCTACAAGAGAGAACGATCAATGAGTACAGTAGGCTTGTCGACCTACTGGGACAAATTGAGGGGAGCTGGATCGACTCCCATGACAACCTCGACTATGATGAGTGGGCCTGGGAAGGGACCATTGATCGAAGCCTTGCAAGGAGAAGGGTCTATTTCGAGGAACCCCTTCTACCCGACTCCACTACCTGATCCCCCCCCCCCCTGGGAACTAGAACCCAGGGATATTACCCCTGGCCAACCCAAGGATGCCTCTTTGCCGGGGCAGAACAAGGAAGCAGCAAGAAGGGAAGATGGAATGAAGGGCTCGACCCAATGCAAGAAGAAGCGGCTCAGACAAGCAGGGCCATGGCAATGAACCAACAAGAACAAATGTGGAAGGAATACGAACAGCTCAAAAACAAGCTGTCTGAAGCCGCCAAATATTGGGACCTCGAACCAATGAATGAAGGAAAAGGAAAGGCTCCGGCCGACCCTCCAGCAGATCCTCCAGCAGCACCCCCGCCAGCACCCCCTGAAAGAGGAAGACCAGGTTACCCAATGGGACCCCCCCTCGGTCGGACACCAATGAGACCTCTACTCGGTACCCTGATGCCCCCCTAAATATCCACCACCAGAACCTCCCAACTGGCCCACCGGCTACGCCAGCAACAGCGACCCATTCCCCTCTGTGAAACCAGTCCTGCTCTGGACCCCCCTCCCCTTTTCCGGAGGCCACGACGACATAGTCCGATTCTTTGGGGACTGTGTCGCATACTTCAAAGTACATGACTCCTACTTCAACCCCACCCTGAAGGTCCCATTTGCAGCCTCCTATTTCAAAGGGGGAGCAGCCAAATGGTGGACAACCAAATGAATGGAATACTATAGCGAGCGACACGAAAGATTCTGCTACCCAAACTGGCAGAGCTTCATGCGCATCGTCCAGGATCAGTTCATGGATGCCACAGCTAAAGAACAACATGAACGGAAGATGATGGACCTTCGAATGGGGAACGGATCGGCTGTAGTATACTTCCAGAAGTTGGAAGCAGAAGCCCAGTTAGCCGATAGGATCCAAGACAGCGGAGATAGGGGAGCAATGGTCAGGGCACTCTGACAAGGAGTACCCGAAGACTATATCAGGTTCATCACCAATATAGGAATGAATATCCCTCGCGACTACGGAGAATGGAAGGCCCGTGTCATCATAATGCATGAACAATGGTCAAAGTCCCAGGCCTACAACCGGACAAATTACAGAGGACGACACCCCGACAATCGCCCAAACAACAATGCCAGCAGTGGGCAAAAACCTGCTGGTGCGACAAATGGGTCAGGAGACAAGAAGACCACCACTGGAACAACTTATGGAGGAACGGGGAAACCCATGGACATAGACCGGATGCAAGCAGAAGGAAGATGTTTCAATTGCAATCAGAAGGGACACCTATCCAGGGACTGCAAGGAGCCGAGAAAGGAGAGGAAAAAGTGGAACTCACAGGAGCTGCAAGCACTACTCGCCACTGCTGAGAAAGAGGAAAAACAAGTCGAGGAGAAGACACCCTTGACCACGAAAATAGAGGAAGTAAAAGATGGGGCCGACAAGTGAGCGATTCCACTTGCTCGGCCGGACTTATTAAGACCCATGGTGTGCGTTCGCTTCCGACTGGTCAGACTTATTGTACTTCTGTAGTTACCACATGTTCACCTATGCATTCGAATATACCCGCTTTAACCCTGTCCAAAAAAACCACACCAAAAGAATCGCATAACCGTTACGCTCCGCTTGCAGAGCCAGAAAAAGATATAAAGACACCTTCCAAACCTCCCAAATCTCCACCCCCCTGGACCGACCTTCCCCCCCTAGGCTCCTCTGACCATTCGAGAGCACCAATGATCCCCTGCGTGTCCTCTCAAGGCATGAGAACACATCCGACTGCAACAAGACTGAATGATGTTCAATCGCTGGACGCAAAGGGAACAACCCTTAGGGAAGCCATCTTGTCAGAGGAGGAACTCGACAAAAGGACGGACGACAAAGAACACCATGAAGAAGAGCGGTGAAGACTCAAGACAGCAAGACCCGATGACCGGGATCGTAGGGAAGGGCCCCCCAAAGATCGTCACCCAGCACTGGAAACCGCAAACGCCCACGAGAAGGGCCGAACGGGGGCCTGCATGCCCCAACAGCTGCACACCACCCTGGTTGAAGTACCTGATGAGGACGACAACACATCATATCAAATGTGGAAAGAAAAGCAGCGACAGGAAGAAGAGAGAGAGAGACGGAATCCCCCCATCACCCCCGCTAAAGACCAGGTACGCATCCCTCCCCCGGGGTACACCTGGTTCAGACCCTTCGAGGTCAACTGGACCCTCCGGGCGATCCGGGAAGCGCATACCGAGTCGGAAGCATGAGCTGCCCTTTCGCTCTGGGTTCATCAGGACAGAGTTGGCAAAATCATAGCCGACCTGATCGATGAACTCAAGGCAGGAGGGGAGGCTGCCAGAGAACGGCTCTATGAACTACGAGAACCTATTCGCTATATTCGCCGAACAGAGAGAGCTTCATCATGGGACTTGATTCTCCTGATCATTATTGAAACCCTCACCAACAGACGGACCTTGGAAACCAAGGGACTCGTTGACAGCGGCTGCACCGGAAGCTCCATAAATTGAGTTTATGTAGAAAAACACCAACTCCCAACCACAAAGGCCACAGCACCCATCCCCGTCTACAATGCTGATGGCTCCCGAAATAAAGCTGGGGACGTCACTGAGTTCGTAGAATTAAGAATGATGATTGGTGGTCATAGCGAACGAATTGACCTCGCGGTCACGGACCTGGGAAAGAAGGACATCTTCCTGGGCCATGACTGGCTAAAGCGACATAACCCGGTTATCAATTGGAAGACTGGGAAGATCACGTTCGCCTGCTGTCAGTGCCACAAAAATCCTTTCCCCCTACCCGATGCTGACCTGGAAGACCGATGGGACGAAGAGTTAGAGGAGGGGGAAACCATTCTGGCAGTCAACATACAACAAGCTCTAGAAGTCAGAGCCATACACCATGCAAACGACCTAGCTGCCCAGGCAAACACTGGGAAGGCAAAAAGGACATTTGAAGAAATGATACCGCCGACCTACCGAGAACTCCAAGACCTCTTCTCCAAAGAGAATTTTGATGAGCTCCTGGAATGAAAACCCTGGGACCACGCAATCGAACTGACCCCCAATGCGCAGTCAACCTTAGACTGTATAGTCTACCCTCTCAACCGTCACAAACAGGAGGAACTCGACAAGTTCCTGGATGAGAACTTAGCCACAGGGCGAATCTGTACCTCCAAATCACCCTTTGCTTTGCCATTCTTCTTCGTCAAAAAGAAGGACGGCTCGCTACACCCAGTACAGGACTACAGGAAACTCAATGAGATGACCATCAAGAACAGATATCCGCTCCTGCTCATCTCAGAGTTAATGGACAAGCTCAAGGGAGTGAAGTACTTCACCAAACTGGATGTCAGATGGGGATACAATAATGTACGAATCAAACAGGGAGACGAGCATAAGGCTGCGTTTTGGACCAACCAAGGCCTCTTCGAACCAATGGTGATGTTTTTCGGCCTCACGAACTCGCTGGCCACCTTTCAGTGGATGATGAACAATATCTTCAAAGACTTAATTGCGGAAGGAAAGGTCACCATCTATCTTGATGATATCCTTATCTTCACCAAGGATCTCCAGGAACACCGAGCGATCGTAAGACGGGTGCTCCGAAGACTGAGGGAGCACAAACTATTCCTGAAAGCCGAGAAGTGCGAGTTTGAAACGCTAGAAACCGAGTATCTCGGAGTAATCATCAGCAAAGGAGCAATCAAGATGGACCCGGTAAAGGTCAAAGGGATCACTGAATGGCCGACACTGACAAAAAAGAAGGAGCTACAATCATTTCTGGGCTTCACCAACTTTTACCGATGTTTCATCAAAAATTATTCAAAGATTGTCCGCCCTATGACTCAACTTACTGGAAATGCACCCTGGACATGGGGTACTGCCCAGAATCAGGCATTCCAGCAATTGAAGAAACAGATGGCCGAGGATGTAATCCTAGCAATGCCGACAGAAACGGGGAAGTTCAGGGTGGAAGCTGACTCAAGCGAAGGAGCAATAGGTGCTGTCCTCAGCCAACAACAGGACGGGAGATGGAGGCCAGTTGCATTCCTATCGAAGGCCCTTACAGTCACAGAAAGGAACTACAAAATCTATGACAAGGAACTACTGGCCATCATGCTCGCCCTTGTGGAATGGCATCATTATCTCATGGGAGCTGCTGACACGTTCAAAATCTGGACAGATCACCAAAACCTACAATACTTCAGGAAGCCCCAGAAACTCAACCGCCGACAAGCCCGATGGGTAACGGAGCTCGCAGAGTACCATTTCACCCTCTTCCACAAAGCTGGCACCGCCAATAGGAAAGCTGACTTACTGAGTCGGTGGGAAGACCACAGCCAAGGCAAACAGGACAATGAAGACATAATCGTCCTAAAATCTGAACATTTCCGGGCAATGATCATGCCCACTGACGAAGAGACCCACGCCAAGGTCAAAGATGCCACCAGGGATCACAGGAAGTGGGACCAGGGCATCGCAGGATCCCTCAATCATGAAAGAGGAGTAACCGAGGCAAACGGACTCCTCTACTATAACGGACGGATATACATCCCAAAAGACCACACGCTTCATGGGGAAATCATATCCCGCTCCCATGACCACATTACTGCCGGCCACCCAGGAATCGCCAAAACCAAGGAACACATCCAACGAGAATTCTGGTGGCCAAAACTCCATAAAGACATTGAGGCTTATGTCAAAGCATGTGAAACGTGCCAATGAACCAAGACAAGCACACAAGCAAAAGCAGCCCCCCTCCACCCCAATGAAATCCCCTCCGAGCCCTGGACTCACATCTCGGTAGACATGATAACCGGCCTCCCCGAATCAAATGGATTTGATGCCATCCTGATGATCATCGATCGTTTCTCAAAAGAGATGGTCCCAGTAGCCTGCAATGTGGAATTGACTTCAGAAGGGTACACAAAGATACTATGAGACCACATATATGCCTGATACGGAATGCCCAGTGTAGTAATCTCTGACCGAGGTCCCCAATTCGTCTCAAACTTCATGAAAGACCTCTATAAGTTACTCGACATAACCCTGAACGCATCCACAGCGTTCCACCCACAAACCGATGGACAAACAGAGAGGGCAAACCAAGAAATCGAAAAATACCGGTGTATATTCGTCAACCATCTGCAGAACGACTGGAGCGAATGGTTAGCAATTGGGGCCTTCGTCCACAATAACCGTGTCCATTCCGCCACCGGTAAAAGCCCGTTCATGGTCAACTATGGCCGAAACCCCAAGATCGTCCCCGACTCTCATCGGGCCAACCCCTTTACCAACCCCACCGCCCAGTCCTTCTCCGACAAAATGAAAAACATCCATAGCGAGGCAAAGGCCTCACTCGAAGAGGCAGCAGACAAGATGAAAAAGCAGTATGACAAAGGGAAACGACCTGCAATCAATTACAAGGTCGGAGACCGGGTCTGGCTCGACAGTTCCCATCTTAGCCTCCCCCACCCAAAGAAAAAACTCGACGACAAGCGAGTAGGCCCCTTCCTTGTTCTTAACAAATACGGTGCCTCTGCCTACAAACTGAAACTCCCACCCCATTGGAAAATTCATCCCACCTTCAAGGAGAAACTCCTTTCCCCGTACACCCCACCTGCATTCCCCAACCAGGAACAACCGCCACCACCTCCACCTGACCTAATTGAAGATGAGGAGGAATACGAAGTTGAAGAAGTCCTGGACCACCGTACCAGGAAAGTCAGAGGAAAAAGAGGGGAACTCCCAGTAGTCATTACCAACTGCTACGTCAAATGGAAAGGCTGGACTCATGAACACAACAGCTGGGTATGCAAAAAGGATATGGAAAACGCAAGGAGGGCAATCAAAGACTACGAGAAGAAGGCCAAACGTGCAGGCCGACTCACCATAGCCTACGCGTCCTCAATCCAAACTGCGACGCTCCAGATCAAAGTCATTAAATTCCCAAGAATGATCTTAGACCATAAATACGATGACAACGGAGTTGTCAGCTACAAAGCCCAAGCTGGCAATGGAAGTCAACAATGGATCGTGGATCCTGCTTCCCCTTTCCCCGAAGAATCCACTAGTGAACAACAAAGATGGGACAAACTCATTGAAACATACTGGGAAAACATACACAGCACAGACAAAGAAGAACCCGAATGGGAACCCTAATGGCAGTCGGGACGACTGCCTTAACAAGAGGGTAATGTTACAATTTATTTACTTTTTACCCTTCAAACCTTCACATCGGCACTATATGCATCACGTTTGTGACAGTTGCATCAACTTCCATAAATCTTCACCATCACTGTCACTAAGGACTATTATTAGAACCACCTTTCTAGTATATAAGTAGCACACTTTCAGCTGTAAAACTCAGCTTCGAGCTAAAGTTTACAATCTTACTCTTCTCTCAATTCTCTCGCAACGTACTAGTCGTTGAGCCAGTACCCAGTAACCCAACCAGACATCAACTGAGACTCTACTTGACTCGGGTGTAACCCGGTATAGTCAGGAAGTTTACTCTAGTTTGGTTTACCTGAGGCTAGCCCTAACAGGTGAGGAACAAATACTTGGCGAGCCTTGTTGACCATGCACTCTCCATGAAACAAGCAGGTGTGCTTATGAATGGCACACCTAAAACATTTTCCTGAGCCAGAACAAATAGTCCTGCATTGCGCTCCAGCAGTGCTGCAAGCATCACACGGCTCCACCATCTATAACAAAAGTCAAAAACAAAGTAAACAATTTAGAAAAGGAAAACTCACAAAATGGCCAACGAGGTCGCCTAAGGAATGATGGAAGTAGTGGCTGTCACACCCTATGAAGTCACCATAGTCCTTGTCAGGGACTAGGAGACCCAATGGCATTAGGGCCGGGTCCTCCACCTCAACTGCATCCTCAGGGGTTTTCTCCCCAAGACCACCCTTGACCACGACCTTGCGAACATCTTTGGTCATGGCGAGCGAGTGACCTTGTTTGGTAGTAATATGGGCTAAAACAAGTTCGGGAATCAAAACAGACACAAGCGAAGACAAAAAGAGACATACCAAGGGAGGTCGCGTGACCTTTTCCCTTTTGGGCCGCAGTCAAATGGGGCGGCGAAGTAAGACGAGCACGTTTGTTAGCACCATCCTCATCAACAGAAGCTGTAAAGAAGCTAATAAGACAAAGACACCAAGAAAACGAAGAAAAAACTCACAAGGAACCAAGGGGCGCTTCCTTGGCTTACTAGGCCCAGCAACAGGAGGAGGCATGGGTGTGGACTGCGAAGATCTTAGAATGCGCCCAGTGGGGGCTGCACAAGAAAAATGATCAAAGAAGTTCGCGAACATAAGCCAACAGATCATGCACCAGCGAGCTTTGCCGGGGGAGGCCCCAACTTGAAGTTTTTTGGCAGAACGCGCCTCAGCGAAGCCAAGGCAAGCGTGGCTGGGGAAGGGCAGACCATGTAGTCGTCGGATGTGATGGGCGACACTGACGGGCGAGGGAAACTAGGGAGCATGACGAAAGCGAAAGGAGAAGAAGACGAAGAAGGAGGCGCTAATTTGAGGGCCTCGGGAGAAGGAGTCGCCAGAGGAGGGGACAATGCTGGCGGAGGGAGTGCAAACGGCATAGGCGAAGGCAGGCAAGGAGAAGGAAAATTGGAGGTGCACCCAGGCACCAATGGAGAACCGCCAAAAGAGAGAGGAGCAGAGGAGGCGGCCGCCTCAGCTGCATATTGAGTCAAAAGAAGTTTGGGAATTGGGTCGATGGCGACCCCGCACTTCAACTAGAAAAAGGAATTAGCACAAAACAAGTTCAGGAGAAAGTCAGCACTTACCGCCTCGGCAACTAGAAAGTTGTACTCCTCCCCCGACGAACACACGTCGTCCACCGCAATCTGTTGAAAGGCAGCCCACAAAACGAGTTGGAACTCCAGCCACTCAATAGGGCTGGAGAAAAGGAGGTCCTTGCGATGAAAGGACTGGGAGAGTCAGGACCAACACTTGAAGGCATAGAGGACCCAAGCATTGGTAGTCAAAGACGTCGACGAGTGGCCAGGAAGAAGATCGGTGCATGATGAGACGAAGGCGGCGGCCTCGCGCACGTGGAAAGAAGCGGATTTGACATAAGAGGGAGCCATTGTAGAATAAAGCAGAGAGTGCCAGGGGAAGCGGCGAAGATAATCCAAAAGGCTTTTAAAGCTTGACCTCTAGCAGGACCCATACCCGATGCTGACGCTGATGAGCCTCCAGGCTCTGTATGCCCAGAAATTTCATGATTTCTATCATAATAACCAGTAGCGCTCCTGGGCGGGCTTTCAGTAAACCCCATGCTGCCTACAGAGGCATACTACTTTCATATAAAATCGCAGCTACCCTCACGACACCAATATCCCTCCCTCCCGACAATGCATCCCAATCCTTGTATACCATCACAATAAGGTACAGTTGATGGCCGGTCTCCTACTTTCAGCCATAGGTGCGGATTACCGAAACATTGATGCATCAATGTCGCATCAACTACGCATCACAGCTTGAAATGCTGGCATGATCATTTAATTATATGATGTCATAATCATCGACATTCGAGTCCGCTCGATAATCGAGGACCGCAGCCACTATAGACCGTGGTTACTAACGCTGCATCCTTGCCAAGGCCTTCAGAAATCGTTATCCCATTTGGCGACCTCTGAACAGACCCCTACCCTCTCAGTCCGCAGCTAAACAGCACCTGAAATATCCACACATCGGCCACTCATGACAACTAGTATTATCTCCCTACGGGAATGCAAAAGAGTTGCTGTTACCGAAGCCTTCGGCAATACCCATGGACACTCGAATACTTACAGAGCCGCAGTCTTACAGCCTTACTAAGTAGATCTAAATATATCATGTACATCGTAGTATAAAAATCGGTAAAGTATTGTAGAAAGGAGGACACTAGACAACCCCACATGTC
Source organism: Armillaria novae-zelandiae (assembly GCA_030435655.1). Classification (NCBI taxonomy): domain Eukaryota; kingdom Fungi; phylum Basidiomycota; class Agaricomycetes; order Agaricales; family Physalacriaceae; genus Armillaria; species Armillaria novae-zelandiae. The sequence continues at coordinate 120,690 of JAUEPR010000098.1, read as the reverse complement.
CTAGAGAACAATAACCGGCACACCAACGGTTATACCTTGTATTACTGTGCTTTACGAGCATATACACTCTATTCTATCGATCATTTGGCATACAACCTGTCACTATAAGCCTAGGACTGGGTCTTCACCATCTAACCACTTCATTCATCCCTCCATTGTCTCTACCCTTGACCACATACCACCCCGGCCTCGAATACTCGATTGCCGGTCGGTTTTGCACCGGCTACTCACCGATAAACCAGTCATAGCTTTGGTATAGGCTTTGACATCTCTCTACGCTGCATGCATAAACATAGCATCCCGTTTCATTTTATAGGCCACATCGTCTTCACTTTCACAGATAGGAGTTTACTTCAGTTTCATTGTCAACATTGTATTGCTGCCCATTTGGGAAGTCTCCGAACAAGACTTGTAGGACTCGTATCGTCGACATAGGATCGTTTAGCCCAGTTCAGTTATAGTTTCAGCATAGGATAGGATAGGAAAATCCCCGTGTGGATTTATAGGTTTGACATTAACACAGGATAGGATCAGTAAACTGCCATCGACATAGGACCTCATTTTTGCCCCGTATTCTCAACAACGAATAACCGGCTGTGGTTTTATCTTCGTCTATTCACTATTTCTATTTAGATCCTCTTTAAAGAAGATTGTTGCCTAGCGACTTAGTATCACCAGATCAGATTCGTTTTCCCACAGATTACTGGTATTCACATCATACCGGTTTCTGTCCGCTCTCGTTTATTCGAGATAATTACCGGCAGATAGCCTACATCTAAGTACTCGACTGCTAAAGGGTACTACTTGCTAGACTTTCACGTCGCAGTATACACCTGCGTCTAGAGGAATTGATTGGAGTGCACGGAGGTGCCCCGAACATACTCACACACACACTGCCTTTATTGCCGGCGGTTTTGCACGTTACCGATACTCTTTGAGTTTGGTATTGCCATTGCCACGGAAGTTTAGGCTCATCAACGTGAAGATGTTTCAAGAAACACGAATGGCCCTGGGCAAGTTTGCGAAACATTCCAGCGCTAAGCTAAGAATCATTAGTAGCAGAAATCACTCAAGTTCTTCAAAAATGAGCGAACTACTACCAGGCACATATCCATCCACATTGAGCAGTCAGGAAGATCCACCTAACAACCGGCATCTCCCATGAATGTGAAAGGCCTCGGCCAGTACGAAAAGAAGCATATGGTGGGAAAAGAAGGGAGCAAATCAATAAAAATTAAAGTTAGGGGGAGATGATGAGCCTGGTGGCTCTGTGCACTCAGAATTCACAGGAAACATACAACAATTTTATCAATCTATTCATAGGTCAGCACCCTATGTAATGATCATGCCGCGGACTCCACAGACCACGTCCATCATCCACTCCACCAGCTCCAAGTCAATTATTGGAATCTGACAGATTCCGAATCCTGGTTTCTATCTCATATTTCATATCTCTATTTCATTTACTTATTTCACATATTCATTTATCACACCTAGATCCCGTTACGGTAGCGAGTAGGTGTTATATTGGAGTCCACGGAATACTCCACTCCTCTAGATACAGAACATTCCAGATCATGTCACTCTAGCCATACCTACACTATTCCAGACCCCGACCCGTTGGACTCCATCTTAGTATATAAGCTGTACATTTAGTAGTACATACCTCAGTTTGAATATCAACTTGGTTTAGCCCAATAACTCTCGTCCTCACTCTCTTCGGCCTTCAAGCCATAATCCATCTCTCTACGTCCGCGGACTCCGATAGCCGTTGGACTTAACCTTTGATCCTAGAGATCATAATCCCGTGGACTCCGTCCGTAATCCTTCTTTGGGCTTCGACCCAAGGGTGACATGGCTAATAGCTTTGCCAAGCCCCATGCACTCCATGGAATACATGGCGTGCATTCCTTTCACTTAATCCTATTGGCATGATCCTAACAGTATATTCGAACTCAAACCCTTGAGTCAAAATTTTTAGGAATGTCTAATACTACCCTCGATCCCTCACAAACTCAATCCTCCTCCACGGCTCTGCCCATAACCCATCTCTCCATGCGCGATATTCCTGCCTCTGCATCGAAAGAGGATCACACCCTCTTTGGCGAGGACTCAGCCTCCGCACAATGTTCACATAGGGAAACCTACACTCACAGTGGTTTCACCACCCGCCAATCCGATGTCAACACTACTCTCAATCTGTTCTCCGCAGACTCTGTGAGTACGAACGGATGGGGTGGTTATCGAAGCATCATCCCAGAAACCCCGCACACACAGCCTCTCTTCCCAGTCGAGGAAGAAGGTGACAATGGGGATCCCAGTGACGGTGATGGTGAAGCAGAGTCCCCTAGCAATCACAATTGCAATCCACGGCGCCCTGGTCCACCAGCTGGCCCACCAAATCCTGTTGGCCCTGGGGGTCCTGGGGGTCCCGGCGGACCAGGCGGTAACCCTCCTAATCCTCCCAATCCTGATCCTAACAACGAGAACCACCTCATGATGGAATTCATGAACCTCCTCCATGGCCTTACCTGCCAAGCCAACAACCTGCCTCAGCAGATAGTCCATACCAAAGTCAAGGCACTGGACACCTTCGACGGAGCAGATCCATGGAAACTCAAAGCATTCATCGTCTCCCTGCAGTTGAACTTCAATGACAGGCCCAACACATTCACTGTGGACACTGCCGAAGTCAACTATGCCATTTCCTTCCTCTCTGGTGTCGCCCTTGACTGGTTCGAACCGGATATCCTCCATCCCAATCAAGCCAATCCTCCCGCTTGGGCATACTCCTAGGCCGCCTTCCTCTTGGAGCTCCGTACCAATTTTGGTCTGTTTGATGCTGTCAGAGACACTGAAGATGAACTCGAAAATCTTCGGATGCGTGACAGAGACAGGATCATGAAGTTGTTAGGATCGTGCCAATAGGAGGAAGTGAAAGGAATGCATGCCGTGGATTCCACGGAGTGCATGGGGCTTGGCGAAGCTATTAGCAACGTCACCCTTGGGTCGAAGCCCAAAGAAGGATTGCAGACAGAGTCCACGGGATTATGATCTCTAGGATCAAAGGTTAAGTCCAACGGCTATCGGAGTCCGCGGACGTAGAGAGATGGATTATGGCTTGAAGGCCGAAGAGAGTGAGGACGAGAGTTATTGGGCTAAACCAAGTTGATATTCAAACTGAGGTATGTACTACTAAATGTACAGCTTATATACTAAGATGGAGTCCAACGGGTCGGGGTCTGGAATAGTGTAGGTATGGCTAGAGTGACATGATCTGGAATGTTCTGTATCTAGAGGAGTGGAGTATTCCATGGACTCTGATATAACACCTACTCGCTACTGTGACGGGTTCTAGGTGTGATAAATGAAATATGTGAAATAAGTAAAATGAAATAGAGATATGAAATATGAGGTAGAAACCAGGATTCGGAATCCAACGGATTCCGATGATTGACTTGGAGCCGGTGGAGTGGACGATGGATGAGGTCCGTGGAGTCCGCGGCATGATCGTTACAGTATCCCCCCTTTAGTGTTCTTGCCCTCAAGAGCGCAGATCCCGATGGCTGGTGGTACCATGTGGAATTTGTGAGTGAGGTATCACATGATTTTCACCTCTTGACTTCTAACCACCACCATCTCGGTGGTAGGAAACTCTTGCTTTTTTCTTTCTCTGTCGCCTACAATGATGACAAATGAATACCGACGGTCAAGGATGCTGGAAGCATACGAGGTGCCACCTACTCCGGATGACTTGGACATAGAGGAACTGCCAGTGTTCTATGCTGGCAGGGATCAGGAGGAGGATGCATATCGGAGCACCGTGGAGGCCCACGAAGTGTGGGTAGCAGAGAAGATGAAGGCTGACAAGGCCACGGAGGCTGCTAAGAAGAAGGCCCAGGAAAGGGCGAAGAAACTTCAGGAACTGAAGTTGAAAAAAGAGGTGGAGGCTGTGGAGAAGTGAGCAGAGGAGGCGAGGGTAGCAAGAGAGGCTGAGCAGCGGAGATTGGCTGAGAAGAAGAGGGAGGAAGCGGCCGCCGCAGAGGCCAAACGGAAAAGGCTGGTGGAGGCCAAGGAGGAGGCGGCGCGAACGAGGCACCTATTGAAGGAACAGACAGAGTTGGCCACGAGGCAGGCCATGGAAGCGGCGGAGGCAGCTGCAAAGGCAGCCGAGGGTGATGATGAGGAAGCTGCAGAGGATGCGGGGACAGAAAAGGAGAAGGCGATGCAGGAGTTGAAGCAGAAGAGAAAGGATAAGGGGAAGGTAAAGGCGGCCAGAACCACGGAGGGTTCTAAAAAGAGAAAGAGGTTGACGAGGTCGGTGATTGATAGTGAGGATGAGCAGACCGTGGGGCCGTCGGAGAGGCCTGCTAAGAAGGTGAAGGGAAGGTCAGCTGAACGTGGAGAATTCCACGGATCGGGTAAGTGGACTTGGAGTTGGTTCTTTATGTGCTGAATGTTTTGTTAGATAAATGTGGACGGTGTCGGGCCGATGGAGCCCGATGTATTATGTCTTTGACAATGCGGTCTTGTGAGCGCTGCCAGATTCGCAAGGCGAAGTGCCTTTGGGCAGAGGAGGCGGAGCCATCGGTGCTCGAGCAGGTGGTGGACCTGCTTCAAAGGTTACATTCTAGGTTCGATGACGTGGAGGAGCAGATGGAGCGAATGGAGCAGGAATTGGAGGCCGTCGGAGGGTGCATCAATGACTTGGTCGACAATTTCAAGGAGGGAAGTGGCCTCGAGTATCCGCAGGATTTTGTGTTGGCCGCGTCCACGGAGGAGTGGGAGGCATTGTTGGAAGAGCTCCAAGAATTGAAAGGGGTGATGCCAGAGGCCCTCCATCGGGCTATGCGACTGCGACTTGATCAAGATGTCACTCAGGTTTTCCATGCCCACTTGTCTTCCATGGAGTTCAACGGACAAGATCCATTTGAACTGGCAAATATCGAATATTGGTGTGGAAGCCATGGAGAGGGAGCGTTGGAGCAGTTGATTGCGGCAAGCAAGAGGTTTTGTGAGACCCACGTGCAGTTTTACCGCCTCGGAGGGCTGCGTATCGAGTGGGTACTCTGGAAGGAGTACCTGAAGGGGGGCAAGGATTTTTTGGTGGAGGATTCTGACAGGGAGTTGGATGCGAATGAGGTGGCAAGGCCTGAAATGGCGCCGGAGTCCTTGGCAGAAGGGGTACCTGGAATGGCAGAGTGGATGAGGAAGGTTAAAGGAAAGGGAAAGGAGGTAAAAGTTGGAGAAGCCGGTGGTTCCACGGATGCTTAGTGCCTAGCTCTTTGTATATATTTTATATGGATATGTGTAGATAGTAGATGGATAGTAGATTGCACCCAGAGGGGCATAAAAATGTGTATGGTTTTCTTGCTGTTTTGAAACTGTGTGAATAAAGTGAAGTCAAGAAATGCATCCGATGGAGTCTGTTCCTGATTAGGCAATGAATTTGCAATAGTTTTCTAGAATCGAATTTGAAATTGGGGAGACAGATTCTGACGGGAACCAATGGAATGGATGATTAAGAAGAATTAGGTGAGGTCTTGACTGAGACCTTGTGAATGGTGACCTTGGATAACGGTCCTGGTTTGTCTGGGTAACGACGATGGAAATCTTCAATGTAATCTTCCGCGGAGAGCTCTGTAGCGGGGATCCAGGCAAATTCTTCATCAGTACCTTCGTAGCCCAACCATTGGACACGGTAGAGGAGTGGACGGTGGAACCGACGGTTGAGCTTGGAATCAAGAATCTGTGCGATCTCAAATTGCTCTTCTCCATTGACTTCCACAGGAGGTGGAGGTGGTTGGGTGCGATTAGGAATGGTATTGATTTCCATGGGTTCCATCTGTGAGATGTGAAATACAGGGTGAATGGAACGGAGGTCCATGGGAAGTTTGAGCGTGAAGGAATGGGATCCAGGCTGAGCAATGATATCGAATGGTCTGAGGAATTTCTCAGAGAATTTTGCAGTAGGGCGAGTAGTCCTGATGTGTTTGGAGTTAAGGAAAACCTTATCACCTACTTTGAAATCTAGAGCTGGGGACCGTTGTTTGTCCGCTTGGAATTTGTAACGAGACTGAGCGTGAGTGATTTTGTCTCTAAGGAATTGATGAAGATCATCGAGGTTGACTATGAAGTCATGGGCCCGAGCGGAGGCAATGTTGCGTTCAGGGTACACTGTGATGTTAGGATGGTAACCCTTATTAGCGAAGAATGGAGAGATTCTGGTGGAAGCGTTCGGAGCATTATTGTACGCAAATTTGGCAATGGGTAGTAAGGTATCCCAATTGTCTTGTTGATATGAACAGTAGATATGGATGTATTGTTCAAGGGTTTAGTTAGTGCATTCAGTTTGTCTGTCAGCTTCCGGATGATAACCAGAAGTGAAGTGAAGCTCCATATCAAGGGATTTGGCTAGGGCACGAGTGAAATGGGAGACAAATTCGGAGCTGCGGTTGGAAGTGATGTGATTGGGAACACCATGCTTGGAGAAGACATGGGTGACGAAGAGTTGAGCTAGCTCCAAGGAATTGATGGTGTCATGAGTGGGAATGAAGATGGCTTGTTTACTTGCACGGTCGATAATGACAAGAATGGCGGTGAATCCATTGGACTCCGGGAGCTGTTCAATGAAGTCCATGGAGATGGAATCCCACAGCCATTCTGGTACAGGCAAGGGTTTGAGTAAGCTGAATGGACGGTGTCTAGGTGTTTTGTTATGACCACAGGTAGTACAGGATTTAACGTAGTGGCAAACAAATTCACGCATCTGTGGCCAGGTGTAATTCCGTCGGACTAATTCGAGAGTCCTGTTTTGACCGAAATGACCTGCCAAGATATGGTCGTGATTGTTTTGAAGGACACGAAGATGGAGGTCCATGGAGTCTGGGACGTAGATACAGTTGTCAAGGCGGAGTATTCCTGACTTGTCTACAGACCACTGGGAAGGATTGGAAGGGGAAGAAGCAAGGTGGAAGCCTTCAGTCGCCATGGAATCTGCAGGTTGTGCGAGCTTGATATCAGAATGCAATTGGTCTACATCCATGATTGCACTAGCGCGGAGTACGGGACCTTCAAGAAGAGTAGCACGGAGAGAAGCGGAGAGTTGCTCTTGAGTAAATACAGGGCAGAAATTGTGAGGATTGACTTGAGCATATTGACTATCCCCCTCTTTAGGGTAGACATCCCATCGTCTAGTGAGTGCGTCCGGTTTCCCACCTAGTTTTCCTGGATGGAATCGGATAACCAGGTTGAATTGGGAAAGGAATTCGGACCAGCGGACTTGTCGGTGTGTCAGGACCTTGGTAGTAGAGAAGTACTCAAGGTTTTTGTGATCAGTAACGACGTCGATGGATTCCGCGGAGCCTTCGAGGTAATGATGCCAGTATTTAAAGGCTTCAAAGATGGCGAGAAGCTCTTTATCATGGGTATTGTAGTTGAGTTCAGCTCCGTGGAGACTGCGGGACAAGAAGGATATAGGGTGAATTTCCCCATCATCAAGGTAGATTGAGAGGATAGCAGCAATAGCGTAGTTGGATGCATCGGTTTCCATGACAAGTTGACGGTCGGGAATCCAATGGGTAAGGATAGGAGCATGAGTGAAAGCCTGTTTTGAACTCGTTGAAAGCTGCTAAGCATTTGTCATCGAATTTCCATGGAATGCCTTTGCGTGTAAGACATGTTAGGGGGAGCACGATCTCACTGTATTCGTAGATGAAATGGCGGTAGAAATTAGCAAAACCAAGAAATGATTGGATATCTTTGACCTTCTGCAGGGTCAGCCAGTCAACAATAGCTTTGACTTTGTCTTCAGCCATTTGTAAGCCTTCAGGAGAGAGGATGTAGCCTAGATATTCCACGGAATCCCGATTGAACTCGCATTTAGAACCTTTGCAGTAGAGCCCATTGGCTCGCAGTCTGCGTAGGACTTCACGTACATTCTTTCAGTGTTCCGCGGGATCGTCGGAGTAGATGAGGATATCGTCGAGGTACACGACAACAGAGACATCGAGCATGTCTGCGAAAATGTCATTGACGAAACATTGGAAAGCTGCGGGAGCATTGGTAAGACTGAATGGCATGATGTGCCATTCGAAGGACCCATAGCGGGTACAGAATGCGGTTTTCCATTCATCTCCGTCGGCAATACGGACTAGATGGTAGGTGTGGCAGAGGTCGAGTTTGGTATATATGCGCGCGGAACGCATGGAGTCAAGAAGGTCGGATATGAGAGGAAGTGGATAGCGGTCCTTTTTAGTGATTTTGTTAAGGCCGCAGAAGTCGACACAGAGTCTGAGTTCACCAGTTTTCTTCTTGATGAAGAGTGCCGGACCTCCATGGGGAGAACGTGTGGGAGAGATGAAACTATTATGGACGTTATCGTTGATAAACTCGCGTAAGGCTTTGAGTTCGGATTCGGAGAGTGAATAGATGGGTCCGAGTGGAGGTGAAGAGCCTTCCTCAAGGTTGATCTTGAGATCGTAAGGACAATGCTCAGGGAGTTTCTCTGAGAGAGAGTCACTGAACACATCGGCAAAGTCATGATACTCCAGTGGAATATCAGATAAATCCAGCAGAGCCACAGAAGCAGCCTGGCCATTAACACTTGGCATAGAAGGTTGGAGTGTGAACTGTTGTGCACCCTCCTCTGCACAAGCTTGTACGAAAGCAGCCGCGGATATGATAGATATTTTGGGGGCAACCGAAGCGGAAGATGATGGGATGGACAGGTATGAGTAGATAGGCTCATATGCTGGCGGAGTCCGTCGGGATCTCGGAGGTGTTTTGGATGGGATAGGACCTGAAGGGTCCTTGCAAACTTGCGCTGTTGCATCAGAAGCTGCGGAAACATCTGGAACAGACGCACCAAATAGCTTTGAACAGAAAGTGATACTGTGCTTTGCCCAGTCAATCAACACATTGTAGCGGGAGAGCCAGTTGTATCCCAGAATGAGGTTACAAGATGAATCAAGACATGTGACGTAGAAGTCAATAGGAATGATATCTCCCGATGGGAATTGCACGGAGAGAGTAACAGATTGTGAGATGTGAGATCCGGCGGAGCCATTGAGAAGCCGAAGTTGTACAGGAGGAATGGAGTTGGTAGGAATATTGTGATCGTTAACATACTTCGAGTCAATGAAGCAATGGCTGGAACCAGAATCGACTAGAGCAAGAAAACGTAGGATTGTGGATATAGGAGATCCGTCGGACTCCGATCCGGAGCCGATTTCACTGGATAGGGATATGGTATGGGAATGGTTAGAAAGAGTGGCGGCATTGAGGGTTATGATCTCCGAAATGCAATGACAGTCAATGCAACCCTGTCCTTGCATGGAGGAAGCAAGGTTGCTCTCTATTTTTCCGACTCCAAAGGAGCTGAATCGACAGAGGCAGGAGTAGGGTCAGAGACCTCAGCTGCATGTCCACGTGTGGAGGCCATGGATTTTCATTTGTTGCAGTCCTCGGTCTTGTGTTTGTTACCACAGAACATGCAGAGGTCATTCTTGTGGTGGTGTTCCTTTTCCTCGGGTGGGAGCTTACCGTCCTTGCCTAGCTTGTCAGCATAGGGCTTCTTGGAGGCGCCCATGGAGCCGGAGGAAGAAGAGGTAGATGATGAACCAGCGGTGGAACCATAGGATTTCGGGGCCACGGAGTTGTTGGAAGAGCTCGAGTTAGAACCCGAACCCTTAGGTTTGAAGGTGGAGGAGGTGGAGGGCTGGTCACGGTTTTCCCTGGAGACCTCAGCTTTCCTAGTCCAGTAGCGAGCATCAAGCTCCTGGGCCAGGGTATGCATATCGTGGAGGTTGTTGGGTTTTCTGTGGTGAGCCATGTTATCCTTGATCCATGAGCAAAGCCCGCAGTAAAAGGCATGACGGAGGGAGTTGTCACCGTAACCGATGATGGCGGCATGTTGATTGAAGCTTACTATGTACTTCATGATCCTGTCTCCATCGTGCATCCGAAGATTTTCGAGTTCATCTTCAGCGTCTCCGACGGCATTGAACGGACCAAAATTGGTACGGAGCTCCAAAAGGAAGGCGGCATAGGAATATGCCCAAGTGGGAGGATTGGCTTGATTGGGGTGGAGGATATCCGGTTCGAACCAGTCAAGGGCAACACTGGAGAGGAAGGAGATGGCGTAGTTGACCTTGGCGGTGTCTGCGGCGAATGCGTTGGGCCTGTCATTGAAGTTCAACTGCAGGGAGATGATAAACGCTTTGAGTTTCCGTGGATCCGCTCCGTTGAAGGTGTCCAGTGCCTTGACTTTGGTACGGACTATCTGCTGAGGCGGGTTGTTGGCTTGGCGGGTAAGGCCGCAGAGGAGGTTCATGAATTCCATCATGAGGTGGTTCTCATCGTTAGGATCAGGATTGGGAGGATTAGGAGGGTTACCCCCTGGTCCGCCGGGACCCCCAGGGCCACCTGGGTTTGGTGGGCCAGCTGGTGGACCGGGGCACCGCAGATCGCGTGGGTTGCGATTGCGATTGCTAGGAGAGTCGGGCTCACCGTCGCTGCCACTGGGATCCCCATCGTCACCCTCTTCCTCAACTGGGAAGAGTGGCTGCACGGACTGATTGCGCAGGGTTTCCAGGATGATGCTTCGATAACCACCCCATCCGTTCGTACTCACAGAGTCTGCGGAGAACAGATTGGGAGTAGTGTTGACATCGGATTGGCGGGTGGTGAAACTACTGTGAGTGTAGGTTTCCCTACGTGAGCGTTGTGCGGAGGCTGAATCCTCGCCAAAGAGGGTGTGATCCTCTTTCAATGTGGAGGCAGGAATGTCGCGCATGGGGAGACGGTTTACGGGCAGAGCCATGGAGGAGGATTGAGTTTGTGAGTGATTGAGGGTAGTGTTAGACATTCCTAAAAATTTCAACTCAAGGGTTTGAGTTTGAATATACTGTTAGGATCGTGCCAATAGGAGGAAGTGAAAGGAATGCACACCATGGATTCCATGGAGTGCATGGGGCTTGGCGAAGCTATTAGCAATGTCACCCTTGGGTCGAAGCCCAAAGAAGGATTGCGGACGGAGTCTGTGGGATTATGATCTCTAGGATGAAAGGTTAAGTCCAACAGCTATCGGAGTCTGCGGACGTAGAGAGATGGATTATGGCTTGAAGGCTGAAGAGAGTGAGGACGAGAGTTATTGGGCTAAACCAAGTTGATATTTGAACTGAGGTATGTACTACTCAATGTACAGCTTATATACTAAGACGGAGTCTGACGGGTCGGGGTCTGGAATAGTGTAGGTATGGCTAGAGTGATGTGATCTGGAATGTTCTGTATCTAGAGGAGTTGAGTATTCCGTGGACTCTGATATAACACCTACTCGCTACCATGATGGGTTCTAGGTGTGATAAATGAAATATGTGAAATAAGTAAAATGAAATAGAGATATGAAATATGAGGTAGAAACCGGGATTCGGAATCCAACGGATTCCGATGATTGACTTGGAGCCAGTGGAGTGGATGATTGGGTGAGGTCCATGGAGTCCATGGCATGATCATTACAGCAACTTGTTTCATGGCTAAAATTGTATGCCATCACAGCTAGGCACCAATATCGACCAATTAGGCAACCACCAGAGATAAATCATATGACACATCAGAGCGCATCATTAGCGCATCATGGCATAAAAACCTGGCATTGATCCTTTAATTATATGAGGTCATACCCGTCGACCATTATTCTGCTTCAATAATCACCAGGTTTTGGTCAGCTAGATGCCCAGTTTTACCAATAACACCGTGCCAAGGTTGCTAGTGCTCGATACTCCTTTCATACACCTCAGGTTATCGACCGTACCCTCCCAGTCTGCAGTTAAACAGCACCTCAAAAACCATGCTGGAGAAGACCCATGATCTAGGAAATTTACCTTCCTTCAGTAATGCAGAGGATTGGCTGTTACAAGCAACTATGGAGATATGTATGGATGCTAGGATCTTTACAAAGCCGCATCCTTGTAGCTTTACTAAGTACCACTAGAAAATCGTAGTACAATAGTTAATCAACTACCACCCGTTACTCTGCCATTAGCCTCGCTATACACTTGTCACCGGATATAATCTCGTCTCTACACACTTGCTACAGTCATTAGCACCGGTTTTAAACAAACCATACCCCACGCATAGCGCAGTATACAAACAATAGCAATTGTTTGCACTCCATATGCTCACTATAAGCCAGAGACCGGTTCTACACTGTCTGAGCTTCATACTCCTTCGCGCTCTCCTTGACAAACACTCTAAACCGTGATCAACCGGTTTTAGGAATTATCTCCGGTGTCATACATCGCATGTTAGCTTGCACCCTGTCATTCGTGGTTGATACTCGCGTCTAGCACGTAACACCAGTGTTCGTGTCGTACACCACCTCTTTTGTTTTATAGGATTGGATCATCTTCATCTTCGTACCATAGGAGTTTTATTCGGCTTTATTTTCAACATTGTTTATCGCAGCCCCCTTGGGTAGTCTCTGGCAGACTTATAGGAATCAACATCGTCAACATAGGATTGCTTTGGACTCAACACTGTTTAGGACTGTTATAGGATAGGATAGGATAGGATAGTCCCTTGAGAGGACTCATAGGTTTGACATTGACATAGGATAGGAACATCTCTGAGTAGACTCAGCTTTTGACATCGACTTCAGTATATTTCGTCTCATATAGGAGCAACACTCGTTATCTCCATGCCCCACTGGATATAAATGTATTTTCACACTTTTGCCCACATTAACCGGCATTATTAGGATCGCCACCCAGTACATCGACACTCCATCGGTTATAAACCAACTACCGCACACCTAGCTTCATTTTCACCATTATTTTCATAGGACCAATGTCTAGAGACCTCGTCTATTTGTTTCTCCTCATTACACGGGATTTGTGGTATTCATGTCATACCCAAAACCATTCAATCTCGTCATTGAGATTATCACCGGCCTACAGCCAATACCTTTTAGTACTTGATCGTTTGAGTGCTACTTGCTTGACTGAAAAGTCACAGTATAAACTATTAATCATTACTCTTTGAGTTTTGGTTTGCCGTTGCCACGGAAGTCTAGGTTCATCATTTTTGGAGCCCACCGCGAGGGTTCAGTTCACCACCCACATATCATTTCTCTTCATGCGTTTTATATACCTCATCACCTTTAAAATTCGCCCTTCATAGCAAGCATTCACTTGCTGCAAACCCGAATCTTTCACCATTTCCCATAAATTCGCTCGAAAAACCCCATATATTCCCATAGAGGGCAAAGGTCTCCGTAATACCTCTGCTCGCCAACAATTACAAGCTTCCACTGCTCATTTATTGGAGCCTGAGGCTTCAAATTCCACTATCAATACACAAGAACAGTTACCAGAATCTCCGCTTAGCCCAATACCAGGCAACTTCATGGAATCATCACCAGAATCATGGGTTCCTCATGAACTAGATATTTCCACTGGTGAAGTATACTTATTTCCCAACACAGATGACAAATCCATATTGCCAAATCCAGTGACATGCTTGCAACATGTCTACGCATGTAATTTTGCAAAATGTATCAATACATGCATTGCATAATGGCTGGGTACTGAAATAACGAAAGATACAGATAGAGCGCAGTGCTATATGCATAGAGTGCAGTGTCAAACACACAGAGTGCAATGATTATGTATGAAGCACAATATAGAGTCGCGTGCAGTACAGCCTTGGGTGACAATTGGTAGAGTGCATGCTCTAACTTAGAATGATACTAGTCGAGGTCACACTAAGTATGAGAGCTCAGCACTTGATACTGAATGCACTAAAATGCAGATCAGCCACGCGCTCTAAGGAATGGATGAGAGACAGGCATGATACATGGAGAACTACATTGATCTATGACGTGCGCTGCGCACGTATAGGAACATAGAAGTAGAGCACATGTGTAATGATCATGCCGCAGACTCAACGGACCTCATCTATCGTCCACTCCACCGGCTCCAAGTCAATCATCAGAATCCATTGGATTCCGAATCCCGGTTTCTATCTCATATTTCATATCCCTATTTCATTTACTTATTTCACATATTTCATTTATCACACCTAGATCCTGTCACGGTAGCAAGTAGGTGTTATATCAGAGTCCATGGAATACTCGACTCCTCTAGATACAGAACATTCCAGATCATGTCACTCTAGCCATACCTACACTATTCCAGACCCTGACCCATCGGACTCCATCTTAGTATATAAGCTGTACATTTAGTAGTATATACCTCAGTTCAAATATCAACTTGGTTTAGCCCAATAACTCTTGTCCTCACTCTCATCGGCCTTCAAGCCATAATCCATCTCTCTATGTCCGCGGACTCCGATAGCCATTGGACTTAACCTTTGATCCTAGAGATCATAATCCTGCGGACTCCGTCTGTAATCCTTCTTTGGGCTTCGACCCAAGGGTGATGTTGCTAATAGCTTTGCCAAGCCCCACGCACTCCGCGGAATCCACAGCATGCATTCCTTTCACTTCCTCCTATTGGCACGATCCTAACAGTATATTCAAACTCAAACCCTTGAGTCAAAATTTTTAGGAATGTCTAACACTACCCTCGATCACTCACAAACCCAATCCTCCTCCATGGCTCTGCCCATAACCCATCTCTCCATGCGCGATATTCCTGCCTCTGCATCGAAAGAGGATCACACCCTCTTTGGCGAGGACTCAGCCTCCGCACAATGTTCACATAGGGAAACCTACACTCACAGTGGTTTCACCGCCTGCCAATCCGATGTCAACACTACCCCCAATCTGTTCTCCGTGGACTCCGCTAGCACAAACGGATGGGGTGGTTATCGAAGCATCGTCCTGGAAACCCCATGCAATCAGTCCGTGCAGCCACTCTTCCCAGTCGAGGAAGAGGGTGACGATGGGGACCCCAGCGGCAGCGATGGTGAACCTGACTCTCCTAGCAATCGCAATCGCAACCCGTGCAATCCACGGCGCCCCGGTCCACCAGCTGGCCCACCAAATCCAGGTGGCCCTGGAGGTCCTGGCAGACCAGGCGGTAACCCTCCTAATCCTCCCAATCCTGATCCTAACGACGAGAACCACCTCATGATGGAATTCATGAACCTCCTCCACGGCCTTACCCGCCAAGCCAACAACCCCCCTCAGCAGATAGTCCATTGATGAACCTAAAGACTCCTGCGGGCAGAAAACACAACACCTAAATGGCAAGTATAATCAATCACAGAATCTGAAGGCAGGTTCTTAGCGAGTCTAGTCGGGCACCTCCATGCAGTGACTATAGGTCCTAAGTTCGTAGCTTATTCAAGGCTACTTGGTGTTATGTCTTGAGCTACTGGCTCTGTATAAGACAAGGTCGGTTCGCGAAGCGATTATTAAAAACTATCTAGTTCGCGGAGGTGTTATTGCAGCCTAGTATGCGGTGCGGTCTACTGTTGCACTTGTCTTTGAGTGCAATGTCTGGAAGTGTGAGGATGCCAATGAAGGTGAACAACCGCCTTCTTGGTTTATAGAGTAAAGCAAGGGACAGTGGGGTCGCGACTTAGTTAAGTGCGTTCATAGTCACTGACTTGTTGGTGTATATGTTCTTAGTGCAAACACTAAGGGTTCTGTAGTCTTTGGTATGGGGGAGTAGTATCCTGAGCGTATTCTGTCTTTCTGGCTAATACACTTGAGTTTTTATACTAATTTTCTCTAACGGTTCATGTAATCTAAAGGTGTCATTCTTTGTAACTGCACTAATAGATTAGTGAGCTTTGTGAAGGGTTTGTAACACTATTATCGTTGCTATAATGTCTCTTACTGAGCTTTATAACATATAATTGTGTATGCCAGTTTTCAACGTATTGCGGCATCCTTAGCTGACTGACAGATACTAGTTGTGCAGTGCTAGCCTGGGTGATTCGTGAACTTCATTTCTTATTTAACTTCGCGACCGTATGTTTGTGTTACGAGTCCCGTAGCCGGGCACAGCCTGTGCGCTTATGCGCAGTCGGTGATCGTATGGGCGGCATCACATGACTAATATTGCATCATGCCACCTTTGTTTAGGTGATGACATGAATTGAATGACTAGTTCAGTGTCGGTCTCGTGGTAACCGGTATTGCCACGTACTTTGTGCCGTATTGATGATTTATGGTTCGCAAACCATTATTGCGTATGCGCTTCGCGACCTAAATGACTATTTGGTGGGGATTTGACTTGTAACGGACTTGCAAGGATTGGTTAATTGAACATCCTTGCAAGTAAGAATTTCGTTAAATTGTTTTGTGTGCCCGCAATTTCTGAGCACACAGAGCCATGAGGCTCATCACCATACCAAAGTCAAGGCACCAGACACCTTTGATGGAGTGGATCCGCAGAAACTCAAAGCGTTCATCGTCTCCCTGCAGTTGAACTTCAATGACAGGCCCAACGCATTTGCCGCAGACACCGCCAAGGTCAACTACGCCATCTCCTTCCTCTCCGGTGTCGCCCTTGACTGGTTCGAACCGGATATCCTCCACCCCAATCAAGCCAATCCTCCCACTTGGGCGTATTCCTACGCCGCCTTCCTTTCGGAGCTCTGTACCAATTTTGGTCCGTTCGAGATGCTGAAGATGAACTCGAAAATCTTCGGATGCACGACGGAGACAGGATCATGAAGTACATAGTAAGCTTCAATCAACATGCCGCCATCATCGGTTATGGCGACAACTCCCTCTGTCATGCCTTTTACCGTGGACTTTGCTCACGGATCAAGGATAACATGGCTCACCACGGAAAAGCCAACAACCTCCATGATATGCATACCCTGGCCCAGGAGCTTGATGCTCGCTACTGGACTAGGAAAGCTGAGGTCTCCAGGGAAAACCGTGACTGGCCCTCCACCTCCTCCACCTTCAAACCTAAGGGTTCGGGTTCTAACTCAAGCTCTTCCAACAACTCTGCAGCCCCAAAATCCTACGGGTCCACCGCGGGTTCTTCATCCACCTCTTCTGCCTCCGGCTCCACGGGTGCCTCCAAGAAGCCCTACGCTGACAAGCTAGGCAAGGACGGTAAACTCACACCCGAGGAAAAGGAACGCCGCTGCAAGAATGACCTCTGCATGTTCTGTGGCAACAAACACAAGACCGAGGACTGCAACAAGCGCAAATCCATGGCTTCCATGCATGGACGTGCAGCTGAGGTCTCTGACCCTACTCCTGCCTCTGTCGATGCGGCTCCTTTGGAGTCAGAAAAATAGAGAACAACCGTGCTTCCTCCGTGCAAGGACAGGGTTGCGTTGACTGTCATTGCATTTCAGAGATCGTAACCCTCAATGCCGCCGCTCTTTCCAACCATTCCCTTACCATATCCTTATCCAGTGAAATCGGCTCCGGATCGGAGTCCAACGGATCTCCTATATCCACAATCCTATGTTTTCTTGCTCTAGTCGATTCTGGTTCCAGCCACTGCTTCATTGACTCGAAGTACGTTAACAATCACAACACCCCTACCAACTCCATTCCTCCTGTACAACTTCGGCTTCTCGATGGCTCCGCCGGATCTCACATCTCACAATCTGTTACTCTCTCCATACAATTCCCATCGGGAGATATCATTCCTATTGACTTCTACATCACATGTCTTGATTCATCTTGTAACCTCATTCTGGGATACAACTGGCTCTCCCGCTACAATGTGTTGATTGACTGGGCAAAGCACAGTATCACTTTCTGTTCAAAGCTATTTGGTGTGTCTGTTCCAGATGTTTCCGCAGCTTCTGATGCAACAGCGCAAGTTCGCAAGGACCCTTCAGGTCCTATCCCATCCAAAACACCTCTGAGATCCTGACGGACTCCGCCAGCATATGAGCCTATCTACTCATACCCATCCATCCCATCATTTTCCGCTTTGGTTGCCCCCAAAATATCTATCATTTCCATGGCTGCTTTCATATGAGCTTGCGCAGAGGAGGGTGCACAACTCCTATCCTTACCCATTGGATTCCTGACTGTCAACTTGTCATAGAAACCGATGCATCCGACTACACTGTTGCCGCTATCCTCTCAATCTACCTTGATGATGGGGAAATTCACCCTATATCCTTCTTGTCCTGCAGTCTCCACAGAGCCAAACTCAACTATGATACCCATGATAAAGAGCTTCTCGCCATCTTTGAAGCCTTTAAATACTGGCATCATTACCTCGAAGGCTCCGTGGAATCCATCGATGTTGTTACTGATCACAAAAACCTTGAGTATTTCTCTACTACCAAGGTCCTTACACGCTGACAAGTCCACTGGTCCAAATTCCTTTCCCAATTCAACCTAGTTATCTGATTCCGTCCAGGGAAATTAGGTGGGAAACCGGACGCACTCACTAGACGATGGGATGTCTACCCTAAAGAGGGGGATAGTCAATATGCTCAAGTCAATCCTCACAATTTCTGCCCTGTATTTACTCAAGAGCAACTCTCCGCTTCTCTCCGTGCTACGTTTCTTGAAGGTCCCATACTCCGTGCTAGTGCAATCATGGATGTAGACCAATTGCATTCTGATATCAAGCTCGCACAACCCGCGGATTCCACGGTGACTGAAGGCTTCCGCCTTGCTTCTTCCCCTTCCAATCCTTCCCAGTGGTCTGTAGACGAGTCAGGAATACTCTGCCTTGACAATCGCATCTACATCCCAGACTCCGTGGACCTCCGTCTTCGTGTCCTCCAAATCAATCATGACCACATCTTGGCAGGTCATTTCGGTCAAAACAGGACTCTCGTGTTACGATTTATTTACTTTTTACCCTTCAGAACCTTCACATTGGCACTATATGCATCACATGGGCAACGGTCGCATCAACTTCTATAAATCTTCACCATCACCGTTGTCAATAGCTATTATTAGGACTACCATTTAGTATATAAGTAGCACGCTCTCAGCTGTAATACTCAGCTTCGAGCTAAAGTTTACAATCCTACTCTTCTCTCGATTCTCTCGCAACGTACTAGTCGTTGAGCCGGTACTCAGTATCACAACCAAACACAACTGAGACTCCCCTTGACTCGGGTGCAACCCGGCATAGTCAGGAGGTTTACTCTAGTTTGGTTTACCTGAGGCCAGCCCTAACAATTAGCTCGAAGCTTCCCTACATTCCTTTGAAGTGCTAGCCACCATTGGAACCAATGAACATCACCCCCAACATCTCGACCCTCACACTTAAAGTCCTAATCGTCGCGCTAGTAACAGCCGCCCTAGTACTTGCAACAGTCATCATCGTACTTGTATTTTTTGGTGCCCAAATCAGAGCGTGGTGTTCTAACGCCTGCTCGCGAAGAAGGCAGCCAATCCAATACCCCCGCCGACCACCTTACCACTATAACCCACCCTTCAATGTACCCCCAGGACCCCTCCCGCCACCATCGGTGTACCCCGAGGCAGAGATTGCAGGGGATGTTAGGATTGACAACCTCCCGCCCAACCTCGACCCCCGGCGACTTCCCAGACGACCCAACCAATCCACTGAGTCCGGAAGCCCCGTTGCTGGACCTTCCAGAACTTGGCACTCCATTCATACCCGAACTAGAACTCCCTCCCTCGCCGGAGAGGAGGACATCGTCGACTACTACGGCCCAGGAACCGAGCCACCCGAGGAGCCCGCTCTCAGGGAGAGCAGGACTCTACCAGGGACCGAGGGAAGGAGTCTACGGGTTACAAACCCTAGTCCAAGAGGACAACTCTCCCCCAGCACCATCACCATATCCTCTGGCCCCACAGAGGCCAGCATTCTTTCCCCCGACAGTAGCCCCGAGGCCGGTCCTTCACAGCCGCGTAGGGAGACGACAGGGACTCCAAACCAACAACCCCTTCCAGCTTCCACCCAGTGGAGAATCAAGGTCGAGGGACGCAGCGGAATCATCTGGACAGCAGACAGTGGAGATCCGAGAGATATTGAGCGAGCTCGCGAGCTCTGGAACAGAAGGTTACTGGTCGCCTGGATCGGGAGGCCCCGCCCAGAACAACGACCCAGAGAGAGTGACGCCCGTTATAACGAGAGGCTACGAGACCTCAGCAGACACAAGAACCCACTCCACTACCGCGTGGAAGCCCAGCTCGGCACGCTCGAGCTTGGAGAGAACCCGTTCTCCCTTGAGGGGGAGGACAGAATCTGGCCAAACCTCTCCGATGAACAGGACCTATTACTCGGCAGACGAGGCATCGCCTGGAACCTCAGAAGAAGGGACTATCTCCAGCGAGGGGGAGTCGACTATGGAACCGTTGATCAATATAGGAGTCTCTTCACTTGCCAGCTTTCTCCCGGAGAGAGGCGATGGGAGAGGGTATATGGCCCCCGACCAGGGTGAATACTACCCCGAGGAACCTTACGAGAGAGAACGATCAATGAGCACAGTAGGCTTATCGACCTACTGGGACAGATCGAGGGGAGTTGGATCGACTCCCATGACAACCTTGACTATGACGAGTGGGCCCGAGAGGGGACCATTAATCGAAGCCTGGCAAGAACAAGAATCCGCTTTGAGGAACCCGTTCTATCCGACTCCCCTTCCCGACTTGCCCCCCCCACGGACTAGGAACCAGGGATACTACCCCTGGCCCACCCAAGGACGCCTCTTCACCGGGGCAGATCCAGAAAGCAGCAAAACGGAAAAATGGAACGACGGGCTCGACCCTATGAAAGAACATGAAGCCGAGACAAACAGGAACCTTGCAAGAGAACAACAAGAGCAGATGAAACGAGAGTACGACAAACTCATGGAAAAAATGGTTGAGTCTGCCAGATACTGGGATCTCGACCCAGTAGACGAAGGAAAAGGTAAAGGTAGGGCCGAACCCCCAGTCGACCCCCCTCACGTACCAGCACCACCACCGGTAAACCCCGACAGAGGGAGACCAGGCTATCCAACTGGACCCCCCTCGATCGGACATCGACGAGATCTCTACTCCGTACCCAGACGACCCCCCAAGTACCCACCACCGGAACCCCCTGACTGGCCCACTGGGTATGCTAACAATAACAACCAGTTCCCCTCCATAAAACCGGTCTTAGTACGCCCCCCCCTCCCCTTTTCCGGGGGCCATGACGATATAGTCCGATTCTTTGGGGACTGTGTTGCATACTTTGAGGTACACGACACCTACTTCAATCCCACTCTCAAAGTCCCATTTGCCACCTCCTACCTTGAAGGGGGAGCAGCCAAATGGTGGACAAATAAACGAATGGAGTATTACAGGGAGCGATACAAAAGGTTCCACTACCCAACTTGGCCACACTTCATGCGCATCGTCCAGGACCAATTCATGGACACCACGGCGAAGGAACAACACGAAAAGAAGATGTTTGATCTTCGAATGGGGAACGGGTCGGCAGTAGTGTACTTCCAGAAGTTGGAAGCAGAAGCACAACTAGCCGACAGGATACAAGATAACGGAGATAGGGGAGCGATGGTCAGGGCCCTCCGACAAGGGGTACCCGAGGACTATATCAGGTTCATCACTGATATAGGGATAAACATCCCTCGCGATTACAGAGAGTGGAAGGCCCGAATTGTCACAATGCATGAACAACGGTCAAAGTCCCAGGCTTACAATCGGACCAATTACGGGGGACGACACCACGACAATCGCCCAAGCAACAACGCCAGCAGTGGGCAAAAGGCTGCTGGCGCGACAAGTGGCTCAGGGGATAAGAAGACCCCCACCGGAACAACGTATGGAGGAACGGGAAGACCCATGGACATAGACCGGATGCGAGCCGAAGGAAGATGTTTTAATTGCAACCAGAAAGGTCACCTATCAAGGGACTGCAAGGAGCCGAGGAAGGAAAGAAAGAAGTGGAACTCGCAGGAGCTGCGAGCATTACTCGCCACTGCCGAGAAAGAGGAGAAACAAGTCGAGGAGAAGACGCCCTCGACAACGAAGATAGAGGAGGTAAAAGAGGGGGCCAACAAGTGAGCGATTCCACTTGCTCGGCCGGACTTATTAAAACCCAGGGTGTGTGCTTGTCCCCGACTGGTCGGACTTATTGTACTTCTGTAGTAACCACATGTTTACCTACGTATTCAAATATACCCGCTTCGACACCTTCCAGAATGACCACCCCAAAAGAATCGCACAACCGCTACGCTCCGCTTGCGGAGCTAGAAAATGATATAAAAACACCTCCAGAACATTCCACTTCCCCACCCCCCTGGACCAACCTCACCCCCCTAGGCTCCTCTGACCATTTGAGAGCACCTATGATCCCCTGCGTGTCCGCTCAAGGTGCAGGAACGCATCCAGCTGCGTCAAGACTGAACAACGTTCAATCACCGGACGCAAAGGGAACAACCATTAGGGAAGCCGTCTTGTCAGAGGAGGGATCCGACAAAAGAACGGACAACAACGAACACCCGGAAGAAGAGCGGCGAAGACTCAAGACAGCAAGACCCGACGACCGGGATCATAGGGAAGGGCCCCCCCAAGATCGTCACCCGGTGTCGGAAATCGCAAGCGCCCGCGAGAAGGGCCGAATGGGGGCCTGCACGCCCCAACAGCCGCGCACCACCCTTGTCGAGGTACCTGACGAGGATGACGACATGGCCTATCAGATATGGAAAGAGAAGCAGCGACAGGAAGAAGAGAGAGAGAGACGGGACCCCCCTATCACCCCCGCTAAAGATCAGGTATGCATCCCTCCCCTGGGGCACACCTGGTTCAGACCCTTTGAGGTCGACTGGACCCTCTGGGCGATTCGGGAAGCGCATACTGAGTCCGAGGCCCGAGCTGCCCTTTCACTCTGGGTTCATCGAGACCGGGTCGGCGAGATCATAGCCGACCTGATCGATGAGCTCAAGGTAGGAGGGGAGGTCACAAGGGAACGACTCTATGAATTATGAAAACCCATTCGATATATCCGCCGAACAGAGGGAGCATCATTACGAGCCTTAGTTCTTCCGGTAAACATTGAAACCCTTGCTGACAGACGAACCCTGAAAACCAATGGGCTCGTTGACAGCGGCTGCACCGGAAGCTCCATCAACTGAGCTTACATAGAAAAGCATCAACTACCAACCTCGAAACTGCCAGTACCCGTCCCAGTCTACAATGCAGACGGCTCCCGGAATAAGGCAGGGGACGTCACTGAGTTTGTAGAACTAAGGATGACAATTGGCGACCATAGTGAGCGGATTGACCTTGCCATCACGGACCTAGGAAAGAATGACCTCTTCCTCGGTCATGACTGGCTCAAACGACATAATCCAGTAGTCAACTGGAAGTCGGGAAGAATCACGTTTGCCCGCTGTCAATGCCGAAAAAACCCCTTCCCCTTACCGGACGCCGATCCAGAAGACAGATGGGACGAAGAGTTAGAAGAGGGGGAAACCATTCTAGCGGTCGACATGCAACAAGCCCTAGAAATTAGGGCGGTACACCATGCAAACGACCTAGCCGCCCAGGCAAATGCCGGGAAGGCAAAAAGGACGTTTGAAGAGATGATACCACCAGTCTACCGAGAATTCCAAGACCTCTTCTCGAAAGAGAACTTTGATGAGCTCCCAGAACGAAAGCCCTGGGACCACGCAATCGAGCTGACCCCCAATGCACGGTCGACCTTAGACTGTAAGGTCTACCCCCTCAACCGTCACGAACAGGAGGAACTCGACAAGTTCCTGGACGAGAACTTGGCCACAGGACAAATCCGTACCTCAAAATCGCCCTTTGCCTCGCCATTCTTCTTCGTCAAAAAGAAGGACGGCTCGTTACGCCCGGTACAAGACTACAGAAAACTCAACGAGATGACCATCAAGAACAGGTACCCGCTCCCGCTCATCTCAGAATTGATGGACAAGCTTAAGGGGGCAAAATACTTCACTAAACTGGACGTCAGATGGGGATACAACAACATACGGATCAAACAGGGAGACGAACAGAAGGTGGCATTCAGAACCAACCGAGGCCTCTTTGAACCAACAGTAATGTTCTTCGGCCTCACAAACTCGCCGGCCACCTTCCAGTGGATGATGAACAATATCTTCAAAGACCTAATTGTGGAAGGAAAGGTCACCATCTATCTCGGTGACATCCTTATCTTCACCAAGGACCTCCAAGAGCACCGAGCCATCGTAAGACGGGTGCTCAGAAGGCTGAGGGAGCACAAACTATTCCTAAAAGCAGAGAAGTGCAAATTTGAAACACTGGAAACCGAGTATCTCGGGGTAATCATCAGTGAAGGAGCAATCAAGATGGACCCAGTGAAAGTCAAAGGAATCACCGAATGGCCCACACCGACAAAAAAGAAGGAACTACAGTCATTCCTAGGCTTCACCAACTTTTACCGACGCTTTATCAGAAATTATTCAAAAGTCGTCCGCCCTATGACTCAACTTACGGGAAACGCACCCTGGACCTGGGGAGCTGCCCAGAACCAGGCATTCCAACAGTTGAAGAAACAGATGGCAGAGGACGTGATCCTAGCGATGCCAACAGAAACAGGGAAGTTCAGGGTGGAAGCTGATTCAAGCGAAGGGGCAATTGGTGCCGTCCTCAGCCAACAACAAGACGGGAAGTGGAGACCAGTTGCATTCCTATCCAAGGCCCTTACCGTCACGGAGAGGAACTATGAAATCTACGACAAGGAACTCCTGGCTATCATGCTCTCCCTCGCAGAATGGCACCACTACCTCATGGGAGCCGCCGACACATTCGAAATCTGGACGGATCACCAGAACCTACAATACTTCAGGAAGCCCCAAAAGCTCAACTGCCGACAAGCCCGATGGGTAACGGAACTCGCGGAATATCATTTCACCCTCTTCCACAAGGCCGGCACCGCCAATAGGAAAGCCAACCTGCTGAGTCGACGAGATGACCACAGCCAAGGTAAACAGGACAATGAAGACATAATTGTCCTAAAACCCGAACACTTCCGGGCAATGATCATGCCCACCGATGAAGAAACCCACGCTAAGGTCAAGGACGCCACCAGAGATCACGGGAAATGGGACCAGGGCATTGCAGGGTCCCTCAATCATGAAAGAGGAATAACAGAAGCAAATGGACTCCTCTACTATGATGGACGAATATACGTCCCAAGAGACCACCCACTTTGTGGAGAAATCATATCCCGCTCCCATGATCACATTATGGCAGGCCACCCAGGAATCGCCAAAACCAAGGAACTCGTCCAACGAGAATTCTGGTGGCCAAAACTCCATAAAGATATTGAGGCCTACGTCAAGGCATGCGAAACATGCCAACGAACCAAGACAAGCACACAAGCAAAAGCAGCCCCCCTCCACCCCAATGAAGTCCCCTCCGAACCCTGGACCCATATCTCGGTGGACATGATATCCGGTCTACCCGAGTCGAATGGGTTTGACGCTATCCTGATGATCATTGACCGTTTCTCAAAAGAGATGGTCCCAGTAGCTTGTAATATTGAGCTGACCTCAGAAGGATACGCAAAAATACTACGAGATCACATATACGCCCGCTACGGAATGCCCAGCATAGTAATCTCCGATTGAGGTCCCCAATTCGTCTCAAACTTCATGAAAGACCTCTACAAACTACTTGATATAACTCCAAACGCATCCACAGTGTTCCACCCTCAGACCGACGGACAAACAGAGAGGGCCAACCAAGAAATCGAAAAATACCTCCGAATATTCGTCAATCACCTACAGAACGACTGGAGCGAATGGTTAGCAATCGGCGCCTTCGTCCATAATAATTGTATCCACTCCGCCACCGGTAAAAGCCCGTTCATGGTCAATTATGGCCGGAACCCTAGGATCGTCCCAGACTCTCACCGAGCCAACCCATTTACCAATCCCACCACCCAGTCCTTCTCCGACAAGATGAAAAGCATCCATGCCGAGGCAAAGACCTCACTTGAAGAGGCAGCGGACAAAATGAAAGCACAGTACGACAAGAGAAAGCGAGCCGCAATCAACTACAAAGTCGGAGATCGGGTATGGCTCGATAGTTCCCATCTGAGTCTCCCCCGTCCCAAGAAGAAACTCGACGACAAGCGAGTAGGCCCCTTCCTTATTCTCAACAAATACGGTGCCTCCGCTTATAAATTGAAACTCCCACCTCATTGGAAAATCCATCCCACCTTCAACGAGAAACTCCTCTCCCCATATACTCCACCCGCATTCCCCAATCAGGAACAACCGCCACCACCTCCCCCCGACTTAATTGAAGATGAAGAGGAATACGAAGTTGAAGAAGTCCTGGACCATCGCACCAGGAAGGTCAGAGGAAAGAGAGGGGAGCTCCCAGTAATCGTCACCGACTACTACGTCAAATGGAAAGGCTGGACCCGGGAACATAACAGCTGGGTACGAGAAAAAGACATGGAACACGCCAGAAAGTCAATCAAAGACTATGAAAAGAAGGCCAAACACGCAGGACGACTCACTGTAGCCTATGCGTCCTCCATCAAAACCGCGACAGTCCAGATCGAAGTCAGAAAATTCCCAAGAATGATCCTGGAGGGAAAGTACGATGACAATGGAGTACTCAGCTACAAAACGCAGGCAGGCAATGGAAGTCAAGAATGGATAAAGGACCCACCAGACTACCCACCAGAGGCAGCCTCTGAGCGTCGAAAATGGGAAAAAATGGTCAAAATATACTGGGAAAACGTACACCAAGAAGAGCCCGAATGGGAACCCTAATGGCAGTCAGGACGACTGCCTTAATGAGAGGGTAATGTTACAATTTATTTACTTTTTACCCTTCAGAACCTTCACATTGGCACTATATGCATCACATGGGCAACGGTCGCATCAACTTCTATAAATCTTCACCATCACCATTGTCAATAGCTATTATTAGGACTACCATTTAGTATATAAGTAGCACGCTCTCAGCTGTAATACTCAGCTTCGAGCTAAAGTTTACAATCCTACTCTTCTCTCGATTCTCTCGCAACGTACTAGTCGTTGAGCCGGTACTCAGTATCACAACCAAACACAACTGAGACTCCCCTTGACTCGGGTGCAACCTGGCATAGTCAGGAGGTTTACTCTAGTTTGGTTTACCTGAGGCCAGCCCTAACATCTCGAATTAGTCCAACGGAACTACACCTGGCCACAGATGCGTGAATTTGTTCGCCACTATGTCAAATCCTGTACTACCTGTGGTTGTAACAAAACACCTAGACACCGCCCATTTGGCTTACTCAAACCCTTGCCTGTACCAGAACGGCTGTGGGATTCCATCTCCATGGACTTCATTGAACAGCTCCCAGAATCCAACAGATTCACTGTTACGATTTATTCACCTTTTTCCTGATTTTCCTCATCTAAACGCCCAAGCGCTTATCTTCGTCAATCTTATCACCATATCGCCGCACCAAACCCACGACTATAACAGTCGACTACCGTTCCCCTACTACGGCTCACCCCCACCACAAGGTTACCGTTCGCCTTATTGTCATCCACTCATTGTTCACTCGTTGTCGCTTACCGATGGACTTATTATTAGCACACAGACTTTAGTATATAAGTAGCACGACTCTCGCTGTAATACCTCAGCTTCGAGCTATCGTTTATCTATACCAAATCCTTACTCTCTCCACGACTAGCACTTAGTGCCACGCCTTAACGAGTCCATCGCTACAGCCTAACTCCAGTCATCGGTGTCTACCGGTATATGACTTAGGGTTTGCGCTTGTTTGGATCACGTGAGACTTGGGTCTAACAGTTAGCTCGAAGCTTCCCTACGGTTCCTCAGTGCCAGCCACGACGAACCAAAATCTATGACTCCCGACTTAACAAAGAAGCAAACCATCGAACTAGGCGTAGCCCTACCGGCTGCGTTCCTTATTGTCCTTTTCACCGCCCTCACGGTCTACGATCAGTACGACCGAATTCACAGATACCTCCACGAGAATGGAATCCTCGTCGGAGGAGAACAGAGACCTACCAGGAGGATTCCCCCCCTCCACTATCAGACAACAGCCCCCCCCGCCGCCACAGGGACCCCGCCGGGGGCCTACCCCGAACCCGAGCCCAGTAGCTCGCAGACCCAGCATGCAAGGAGGCGCAGCACCCCCCAGACCTACGGTGACGCTTCCTCAGACGAGTTCCCCATTCGCGAGGGGACAGTACGCGCACCCACTCGCGCACCCACTCCAGCCCCAGTCCATGCCCCCATGGATGAGCCAGAGCCAAGGCGGTCCTCCGCGGCCGAAGAATACGGGAGGGAGCTTCGGACTAGGTTCCGTAGCCCGACCCCGCCCCCAGACTACACCCCAGACCACCCCACAAGGATGGAACGACCCGCCGCTGGTAGAAGGATACGAATTCCTGCACGAGAGAACGAGAGGAGCTATAACGGTCCCCGCCGAGGACACCGACTCCAATCCCTCAGAGCCCGACCTACTCGCCCCTTTCCGAAACCCCGAGACAATCCGAGTCCGAACGCCTGAGCCCGCTCGATTGGTCCCCATCCAGGACGCCCACGAGCCCGAGTGGCTCCAAATCATCGACCATGAGCTCTTCAACCGATGGAGCCCAGATCGACTATGGCCGGAACTCGGCCCAGTTGACAGAGACCTACTCGGGCCCGTCAGAATCGAGGCCTGGACCCTCCGACGGGAGGACGTGGAACAACGAACCCGCGTTCCCCTCGACCATGGACCGATGGCCTTCTCCATCGCCCATGCACACCTACCCCCAGGGACAACCGGGGAGGACCTCGGACTTTTCCTTCGGGCCAACGCAGGCCGAACCCTTCACCCACCAGAACTGGGCCCGCTCATCAGCAGGAGGAGCACTAGGGGGAGGAACAATGACAGGGATGACGAGCTCTCCCACAGACTTTACGAGTTGGAACACCGTGCAGGGAGGAGGGCAGATAGGTACCTTCGGTTCGTTTGGGCAAACGAGCAGGCCCGCCGAACGCGTCGGGCCTATCGAGATGCCAACTAATTATACGTACATACATCCCCAAATCAATCCCTTCGCCGCCTATTACCCAGAGCCGCAATGGCCGACTCAGATGCCGGACTCGCCACCGGCCAGAACTAGACAACAAGGGTACTACCCCTACCCTACCACGAGCCGACTATTCGGCGCAGCAAGGGACGATGAGATGGAAGAACCCGCACCACAACAGCCACCGCCACGGAATCCCCCGGGGCCAGGCCAACCCATCAACGAAGAAGAACGACAGGCACGACTAGGAGAACAACGCGCGGAGATGGCAAGGCGAAGAGAAGAACTGCGACAAGCCCGACAAGCCGTCATAGACGCGATACTCAGGAACGACGAGTACGCCAACATACATGGATTCCTACCGGACGATCCAAACGACGCAAGGGGAAGACCCGGAGCCCCCCAGGGTGCTCCTGCACCGCCACCAGCTGCACCAGCCACAGCCCCCATCCCCAACGAGCTACGCCCCGTACATGATAGGGATGACCGCTACTCGATCCCAAGACATCCGGACTGGCCGTACGCACCGCGAAACCCCCCGGTAGGGAACGGACTACCCAATGCCCCCTACTTCGGGGTAAAACCAACACTGATCGCCACCCCACGCCCATTCCACGGAGCACATGACGACATCCTCCGCTTCGTCGGAGATAATCTAGCCTACTTCGAAACCTTCCTTCCCTTCTTTCAGGAAGAATCCCAGAGAATCACATTTGCGGCATCCTACTTCGAAGGAACCGCTAAGGACTGGTGGACCCATAAGAGACCTGAGCTCTGGGACCCAGTCAGTCGACATTTCCGATATCCCTCCTGGGCAGAGTTCGTCGAGATGCTAACCAACCGATTCAAGGACCATGCCATAGAGCAGGTCCACGAAAAGAACATGTTCGAACTTCGAATGACAAACGGAACGGCGGAAGACTATTTCCAGGAATTGGAACATCAAGCGAAGCTCGCCGGACGACTCGCAGATGAAAGCCTCAGAGGACCCCTCTGTAGCGCCGTCCAAATCGGAATCCCAGAATCTTACGCCCGCGCAATCGCAGATGGCGAAAATACCCCCGGAGATTACCAGCAATGGAAGGCCCGAGTAACCCGGATGTACGAAAACCGCACCAGAAAACAAATCTTCGACCAGACCATCAAGCTCCAATACGGCCACCCACCACGAAAGGACAACAGACCCCAGAACCACCCCGCCGGCGGACAAAACAAATCCGCCGGCGCGACAAGTTCGCCGTCGACGCCCTCCAGTGGCACCAACCAGAGCGATAAGAAGACAAGCACCGGGACGACATACGGAGGCCGCGGACAAGCAATGGAGATTGACCGCCTCAAGAAGGAGGGTCGATGCTTCAACTGCGGAGAAAAGGGGCACATGTCCAAGGAATGCCCAAAGCCGAAGAAGCCACGGCGACAGGACGCCAGGGGAAGATTCACCAAAGCGGAACTACGCACGATGCTGCAGGAGTTGGAAAGAGACCCCGAGGAGAAGACGACCTCAGGCCTCGAAGGGGTAAAAGACGAGGCCAGCGAGTGATCGATTCCACTCGGCTGGCCAAAGGACATTCTTCTGGTACGCACTCGCTCCCTGATGGTCGGACTTATGGTACTTCTGTAGATACGAATATATACGCGCATTCAAATATACCATTTTTAGCACCTTCCACCGTGAAACCAGCAAAGAAAGAATCGAACCGATATGCTCTCCTCGCCAACAACGAGGAGATGCCCTCTCAAGCGCCCGCCAGGACAAAGGGGGCCGAACCAGGGACGGAGAGTCCCTCAAGTCCGCTTGCTAAGGTGGCCACCGGACCAGTCCGAAAGGCGCCTGGCTCAAGCCACAAGCGCGCGAGTTCAAGAGCACGAGTAAGCGCCCAGGACCGACGAGCTGACGCCCGAGGCACCGCCATTACCGCCACCGTGAGGGGAACTAGCCCTCGCCCTGCATCGCCCCTGGGACCAGTTGAGGGTACGGACCATGCGACAAGCACGCGACGATCACGACCCCCACCTCAGACGGCACCTGCGAGTACTGCGCCCTCGATTTGCGATGTAAACGGGAGCGCGACATTCCCCGCCTGTATAGTCAGTGAAGAGCGGCAGAAGGACGAGGGTGACGACCCGATACACTCAAACGCTCACAAGGATTCGAAGAGCCGAACAGGGCGAGAGACGCCCCGACCGCCGCGCACCACGATAATCGAAGTCCCCGATGAAGAGGACGACACTTCGTACCAACAATGGCTCGCACGGGAAGCCAAAAGACAGGCCCCTCCTTCCGTTCCAACGGAAAGAGGGAAACCACTCCCCGACAATAGGTGGTATCGACCCTTCTCCGCCGAATGGACCTTGAGAGCGATCCAAGAAGCGCGTACGCCTGATCAGGCGAACGCCATCCTCGCACTCTGGATTCATAAAGGGAGAGAGGCCGAATGCACCCAAGAACTACTAGAGGAACTCCAAGAAGGAGGAGAACGGGCAAAGGAACGCCTATACGAACTCCAAAAACCAATCCGATACATCCGCGCCGCCACTACAAGGCACAATAAAGACCTGACAGTCACCGCCAAACTAGAACCTTGTGTAGGCACCCTGGCCCTCTCGGTCAAAGCGTTAATCGACAGCGGATGCACAGGCAGCTCTATCGATCAGAAACTGGTCCGACAATACAATCTAGACACCAGAAAGGCTGCCGTACCGATCCCAGTCTATAACGCAGATGGAACCCGGAATAAGGCTGGGGATATCACGGAATTCGTAGAACTTCGCATGAGCATCGGAGGACATATGGAACGAATCGACCTTGCGGTAACCGACCTCGGAACAAAGGAGGTATACCTCGGACACGACTGGTTAAAACGACACAATCCCGTGGTCAATTGGAAGACGGGAACCCTCATCTTCGGGAGGTGCCAGTGCCAAAAGAATCGCCTACCACTCCCAGACTCCGACCCCGACGACGCGTGGGATGAGGAACTAGAGGAGGGAGAAAGCATCCTCGCGGTCAATATGCAGGAAGAAATCATCATCCGCGCGGTCCATCATGCAAACGACCTAGCCGCAAAAGCCAACGAAGGAAAGCCAAGAAAAACCTTCGAAGAACTAGTCCCAGAACACTACCGCTCCTTCCGAGATCTGTTCTCTAAGGAGAACTTTGATGAACTCCCAGAACGAAAAACCTGGGACCACGCGATAGAACTAATCCCCAACGCCGCCTCCACTCTCGACTGCAAGGTATACCCACTGAACCGCAACGAACAGGAACAGCTCGACAAGTTCCTCGACGAAAACCTCGAGTCAGGACGAATTCGCCCCTCCAAATCTCCGTTCGCTTCCCCTTTCTTCTTCGTCAAGAAGAAGGATGGAACCCTACGCCCCGTCCAGGATTATCGGAAGCTCAATGAAATAACAATCAAAAACCGATATCCGCTCCCGCTCATCACCGAATTGATCGACCGCCTCCAGGGCGCCAGATACTTCACCAAGCTAGATGTGCGATGGGGCTACAACAATGTCCGCATCAAGGAAGGAGATGAAGAGAAGGCAGCGTTCCGCACCAATCGCGGGCTCTTTGAACCCACAGTAATGTTCTTCGGACTCACCAACTCCCCCGCCACGTTCCAGTGGATGATGAATGATATCTTCAAGGACTTGATAGAAACCGGGAAGGTCACGATATATCTCGACGATATCCTAATCTTCACCAAAGACCTGTCAGAACACCGACGCATCGTCAAGATGGTTCTCCAACGCCTCCGAGAACACAAATTATATCTCAAGGCGGAAAAATGCGAATTCGAGGTACTAGAAACCGAATACCTTGGGGTAATCATCAGCGAAGGGACGGTCAGAATGGACCCCGTAAAGGTAAAAGGAATTGCGGAATGGCCAACCCCAACAAAGAAAAAGGCGCTACAATCATTCCTCGGATTCACAAATTTCTATCGAAAGTTTATAAGAGACTACTCCAAGATCGCCCGACCCCTAACCCAACTCTGCGGAAATGCCCCCTGGACCTGGGGAACCGCACAGAATCAAGCCTTTCAACAGATCAAAAAACAGATGTCGAAAGATGTCCTCCTCACCATCCCGATGCAAGAAGGAAAGTTCAGGGTGGAAGCAGATGCCAGCGAAGGAGCAATCGGCGCCGTACTCAGCCAAGAACACAAAGGAAAATGGAGACCGGTAGCCTTCATGTCAAAAGCACTCACAGAAACAGAGCGGAATTACGAGATCTACGACAAGGAACTCCTTGCCATCATGCTTGCCCTCGCCGAATGGAGGCACTACCTGATGGGAGCCGCGGAGGATGTAGAGATCTGGACAGATCATCAAAACCTCCAATACTTTAGGAAACCTCAGAAACTAAATCGACGCCAAGCCCGATGGGTCACAGAACTGGCCGAATACCATTTCACCCTCCATCACAAACCCGGTACACTCAACAAAAAGGCAGACCTACTCTCCCGCAGAGAAGATCACGATCAAGGGCGAGGAGACAACGAAGAAATCATAGTCCTAAATCAGGAACACTTCCGGGCAATGATCATGCCCACACACGACGAGCTCCGCCCTCGAATCCTCGACCTACTCAGGGAAAACGAAAACATAGACGCGAACGTCCACGACTCCTTCATTCATGGAAGAGGAGTGTACGAAGACGGCCCCGAAGGAAACAACGCCAACATCCTGATGTATGACGGACGGATTTACATCCCAAAGGACGCAGAACTCAGAGGCACAATCATCGCAATGAGCCATGACCACATCACGGCCGGACACCCCGGGGTGGCGAAAACAACAGAGCTCGTCCAAAGGACCTATTGGTGGCCAAGACTACGTAAAGACGTTGAAGCATATGTCAAAGGATGCGAAACGTGCCAGCGAACCAAGACCGACACCCAACCAAAGGCCGCCCCACTCAATCCAAACGCGATCCCTGCCGAACCATGGTCCCACATTTCAGTAGATATGGTCACTGGCCTCCCAGAGTCCAACGGGAATGACGCCCTTCTCGTGATTGTCGACCGTTTCTCCAAAGAAATAATGCCAATCGCCTGCAACGTGGAACTCTCATCGGAAGGATGGGCAAGGATACTCAGAGATCAGGTATACGCAAAACACGGAATGCCGACCCACGTAATCTCAGACAGAGGGCCCAACTTCGTGTCAAAATTCATGAAAGACCTGTATAAGATGCTAGACATCACACAGAACGCCTCAACGGCGTTCCACCCACAGACCGACGGCCAAACAGAACGAGCCAACCAAGAGGTGATCAAATACCTCAGAATCTTCATAGACTACCGACAAGAGGACTGGGCAGAATGGCTACCCCTGGTCGCATTCTCCCACAACAACAGAGTCCACTCAGCAACCGGAAAGTCACCGTTCTTCGTCAATCATGGAATACATCCCAGACTCCTACCAGATTCAATTCGAGAAAACCCCTTCGCCAATCCCAGTGCACAGGACTTCTCCGTCAAAATGATAGAAATCCATCAAGAAACCCAGAAAGCACTCTCCGAAGCCGCCGCCGCAATGAAAAGGCAATACGATAAAAAGACCAAGCCGGCACGAGGATACAATATCGGAGATCGAGTCTGGCTAGACTCCCGAAATCTCAACCTACCACGACCAAAGAAAAAACTAGACGACAAACGAGTCGGTCCATTCCTAATCCTCAACAAAGTCGGAATGGCAGCATACAAGCTGAAACTTCCACCGCACTGGAAGATTCACCCCACCTTCAACGAGAAATTACTCTCGCCATTCATACCACCTGCATTCCCAAACCAAGAAATACCGCCACCACCTCCTCCAGACCTAATCGAAGATGAAGAAGAATACGAAATCGAGGAAGTACTAGACTCCAGAACACGCCGAGTACGAGGGAAGAAGGGGCAAAAGTCCAAGACGACAACGGACTACCTAATCAAATGGAAAGGCTGGACAAGGGAACACAACTCGTGGGTGCGAGAAACAGAAATGGAACACGCACAAGAAGCGATAGAGGACTATGAACAACGCGTCCAGCATGCCGGACGCGTAGAAATAGCCAAAATCGTAACCTCAGACTACGATAAATACGCGGAATATTGGGAAATTCTACATCAACACAGCAACCCCGGAGACAAACCTTAATGGCAGTCGGGACGACTGCCTTAACGAGGGGGCAATGTTACGATTTATTCACCTTTTTCCTGATTTTCCTCATCTAAACGCCCAAGCGCTTATCTTCGTCAATCTTATCACCATATCGCCGCACCAAACCCACGACCATAACAGTCGACTACCGTTCCCCTACTACGGCTCACCCCCACCACAAGGTTACCGTTCGCCTTATTGTCATCCACTCGTTGTTCACTCGTTGTCGCTTACCGATGGACTTATTATTAGCACACAGACTTTAGTATATAAGTAGCACGACTCTCGCTGTAATACCTCAGCTTCGAGCTATCGTTTATCTATACCAAACCTTACTCTCTCAACGACTAGCACTTAGTGCCACGCCTTAACGAGTCCATCGCTACAGCCTAACTCCAGTCATCGGTGTCTACCGGTATATGACTTAGGGTTTGCGCTTGTTTGGATCACGTGAGACTTGGGTCTAACACGGTCACTACGGGGGTAATCACTCTTTCTGAGTCTGAAAATAGTGATCAGGGGCTAAGCGCCAGCATAATTAACATGAAATTGGTGTGGTGCAAGAATTGTGAGCAAAGGTTAGATAATCAGGACAATAAGATGAACATTTTCTGGTTATTAAAGATAGTATTAAAGTATAATATAGTCTCAATGTATACTACATCAGAAAACAGCATGAAAACCTTGCCTTGTATATTGGTTACTTCAGTACTTACCTGATGGGAACATATAGATTGAAATCAGGGGCTTCAGACCCCACAAATAGTAACCAAAGTTGAAACCAGCTGAGTCATTGCTCAGGATGGATGCAAACGGAATGGGCTGAAAAAAGGCTGAGAAAAGGGTGAAACCTGGGTTTTTTGGCCTTTTCTCACCCTTTTCTTAGCCTATTCCATTTGCAATCATCCTGAGCAAGGACTGTGGAAGTTTCAGCTTTGGGTACTGTTTGTGGGATCTGTAGTCCCTGACCTCAGTTTACATACTTCCAGTATGCAAGTACTGAAGTAACAAATGTAAAAGGAAAAATTTTCAGGCAATTTTTCGAGGCAGCATACATTGATATTATTTTATACCTGATTCCAACTAATATTTTTAGAAAAGGCTTGTTTTATTGGTCTGATTATTCAAAGTTACCAGACAATTTTCATGCCAAATAAATTACATGTTAAATATGCTGGCACTCATTATTTAGTCACTATTTTCAGACTCAGAAAGAATGATTACCCCCGTAGTGGGTGCTATGATAGCCATCAGTGACTTAGTTAACCGTAACAATGACGAAAAATGCGAACAGAACAATGCCGACCTCGCCAACTTTCTGCCGGAGTTTCTCTTTTGCTATTTCATTCTTGACAATGATACCTATGTAAGAAAATATGAAGTCAGCTAGCTTCCATGCAGATGATGGGGAACTAACATTGTTGAGCACCTAACTCGATAGGCTTGTCGCCATCACAAAAAATGAATTGTCCCAACTGGGCGCGATCTTCATTGTTAAAAAAGATAGGCTTGGCCCCATCTACAATGCCCATCTCTGGAGAAAGACAATCGATGGAATCCTTCCAAAACGTCGTGATGAGGTCAATAATGGAATGTGCGCAATTAACAATGCCTGCATGCGACCTATAGTTGACGGCAAGTTGGAACATCTTAGGCGGCTGCTGAGATGAAAGACTATGTCTCCTCCTGTACAGGTCCTACTCGCCGGATTAGACTCACATACAAATTATTCAGAGTAAATCTTACTTCAATCTCCCATTGAAATGCCTTCAGAGCATTGAAAGAGAAAGAGCTACCAACGGAGATGGTTTGAGCAGTGTCACCAGCCTAGAAGAGACCATCCGCATTGCTACACAATGCTCTCAAGACTAAATGACAAGTCGATCAGTCGACTACGATCCATGCAAGAAGATGAGTGATGGAAATTACCCATAGTGTCAATAAGTGTGTTATCCTGTACTTCGTCGACGTATCTGTGATAACGTTGATAGCAGATGAAGAGCACAAGCAAAAGACTCACAGATGGTCAAGACCTTTTCCTGGGATGCCTTGCTCTGCAAAATGCTTCAAGATTTTATGAGTTCTAGACTCCGATTATTTTCAACGCAAGGAGTTTCAAGAAAGGCCTTACCGATCACTAGTGTCGTACTCTCCATGCAGTTTCTTCTTATGCAAGTACAACTTGAAGATCTGGTACACCTTACATCTCTGGTCCACAGGTATAGATTGCCGACGTGAACTGAGATCAAGGTAGGCGGCTTCACTGAGGTATGGCTTCTCGTCACTCAGCGTCTCTGCTGAACCTTCGATGATGCCTGAACAGAGACTCAGGTCAAACCCTTTTACACGCAAGATATGGATATGTTACCTATGATTTCGCTGAATACCAAGGCCGGATCTAAATGAGCATTGTTTCAGTGCCGGCCTGCAGACGAAAGTGGGAAGTGGAGACCTAATCTTTTGATCAAATACTCAGGGAAATGAGACCAATAGCACTCGCAAAAGTAATCAAAAGTAATGGCGCCCATATGGCACTTCACATCAATAGGACTCGTGGTGGCCAATGTTTGAGTGCGCATGTCGGTTTCCAACATATCGCAAAGCTATAATCGGTGAAAATGACAAGATTTGAATGAAAACAAGGGTTGCTACTTACACCATCGAAGGTGATAAATAATGGGAAGTGTCTCTGCTCAAGGTCACTGTACTTGACTGGTAAATCGGTCCGCCAGTCCACAATGTCATCCACATCAATCAGCCGTAAAAGAGCCTGGTGATTAGGAGCTGTCGGTAGGTTGGTGAAGTCAGCAGGCGATCGTGATGCCATTGCCAAAGAGCTGGCCAACTTTTCAAAGTACTCTTGTACTTTCTTAGCGAGTATTTTAGATTTCGTAACAAAGACTTGACGAGGGCGAGGTAGATCTGACGCCATGAGTTGAAATGTTCGCTCGATCAACAACATCTTGAATAACATGGTAGTCGTTTTTCTACGTCGAATACGCATGAGCGAAAGCATTAAGTCGGCGAACTGCTCATGCATACCCAGTGCCGCTACGGCCTATGACATAGCAAGACTTTGGATGCTCTATAATACGTTTCTCTTGAGTTCTGTGAACGCATGTTGTCAGCAAATGAACAAGAAGGGTTAAAGCAGCGGCGCACGAAACAACGTAAGGAAAAGTCGCATCCACATCTGCTAGGATGGCTATCAAAATGAATCAGATACGTCTTTGTAGGGCAGTATCACAGCGTGCACATACTTTCCAAAAACGGCTGCATGTCTTCATTGTTAAATCGTCAATCGGCGGATAATTCCCAGAAGAACAGACCTGCGAGAATGTGACATATTTCTCCACGCTGTAGGGGGGTAAACAACTATAACTCGGCTCCTCTTGATATGACTTACACGAGTCTTGAATGAATCTGAGTGGAATGGTCAGCGTTCGGTTTGGAGGAACAAAGAATGTGAAGCCAACCTGGACCGTTTCATCAGGATGTAGATTCCGGAAGTCTTCAATCTCCAGAGGCAATACTCCAGGTAACGGAGGGAAGAATGCTGGAATGAAAGTCGAGGCTTGATCTGCACGCTTCCTGACTGCACATCTGTCCCATCACATTAACAGGCATTCAAACTGCAGCAAGAAAATGATACCTCTTGCGATACTCCTTCCCCTTTTTTCGAAGCTGGCTACTAATAGAACTCCAGAGGCGATGGTCCATTTGAGCATGGGTATAGATACCGAAAATTTTAATAGCTTCAAGAACTGTAAGGAACTAGCAAAGAGATGCGAACATCGACCCACCTTGCTGTTCATTCTGTCGGTGTTTCAGGGTAGTTCAGTGTCAGGCTGAATAACAACTTTATTCTCTGAACGCACATCATCCCCCGGGATTATATCAATTTGATACTACAAGACGGTGTCAGCGATATCCGCGATTGGCCAAGAAACAGATCTCCTACGACAAGCCTGAGGTCACGAGATGCTTTAGCCTCAAAGATAGGAACCTCAGTCGTGCTTCCGCTCAGACGTTTTTGATTGTTATCAGTGAATTGGCCACACGAGAGTTCCCTGCAGAATGTTCTGACAAGACTGATATATATGTATTACCGACACATACTTTATCTTCTTCACAGTGACGTTGAACGTGAATATATCTTTCTTGTGGGTGCTCCGCAAAAAATTGTCAGCGTCCGAGGATACAACGACCGTCCATTGTCCAAAACCCTCGGCAGTATCAAAGTATAATGCCCTTGATAGGTATCAATACAATATTATTTCGTGAAATTTGAAGGACGGGAGGACATACGACTTCATCGGCTGAACGATCGGATATGCGAATGGCTCGACCGCAGATCCTGGAACGTTCTTGCCATCCTCTATGGGGAACGCAGAAGTGACATAATGTTCCTTCAGAGATAGAGACACCCCAGGACGACAGAGCAGCTCTAGGTAGAACTAGTCACGCATCAAATTCCAATGGATAGCATGCAGATAACGCGAAACTTACCTTCAGCGTTTCCTTTTGACTCTGCAAAACATAATCCACGAGGGCAGATGCTTCGCTCGAGGTTTCAGGTATATTAACGTTCAGAACATCAAAATACTTTTTGACCAAAGTCGTGGCTCCCTCTCGCTTGGGTTCCTGGGGTTTCTTCTGAGGCTGTTTGGCCTTGCTCTTCCTGTTATAATCCTCCGATCCTATATCGATGGGACGGAGGAAAGAGACGAGGTATTGCAAAACCTTGGGTGTGATATCAGTTACTTTGCGGTATTTGGCGCATAATTCTTTATCTTCCACAAAATCGGAGGAATCAAGCTCTGTAGAAAGATAAGATATGATTTTGTGCTGAATGGTGGCGTCATAATTTGTAGCTTCAGCGGGAAAGGAATCCAGCAGCCACGAAACCAACGGTTCAGTCTGACCCAATGCTGTAAAGATGTAAGTGCTTGATATACCATTAGAATATCCTGGCGGTGTCAACGTACTTGACAAGACCAAGGTCAGAGTGCGGGGAATCTCGTTATTGACTAGTTCTTGTAAGACATACTTGAAATTGTCCTTTCTGAGGATGCTTTGGAGCTCCTCCATGGCAGATTCAAGCGCATCCCTCGACGTGAGCTGCTCAGTGCTGAAGAGATCACTCCGATAGAGGCGCTTGCGGAACATGGTTGCAGCGTGATCAAGGGGTTTCCTGGATTATATAGACATGGCTTCAGTTGCAAAATAGGGACAAAGCCAGACCCCAACGAGAGCTTCAAATCAATCAGTCACAGAAGATTTCTAAGGGCCTAGATAATCTCGAGGCGTGTAGAACTCGAGGACAAGATCCAGCACGGGCTGCCTTTGGTGGAGTAACGATAGATACACTCGTAGCATCTTTTGAAAAGTGGAAACTTCCTCGTTGAGCCAGCGGATGGAGTGCAGGAACGAAGCGAAGGAAATTCGATGTCTCTCGGGCTAGTGACCGAAGTGTGAACAAGTACGGAAGAAGCGCGCCAATTGAGTTCAAGCATGACCAACGACCTGCCGAATCGGGAACAGCGGACTCCTGCCACCGCCCGTGCTTAATTCATTTGCACCAGAAATGAAGTCAGATCGACCAGGTAACATCAAAAGAAGACGGCCAGGCCCAAAATATATCAACCCTCTTTTTCATCACCACATGGTACGAAGGCAAGCACGAAAACGGGTAGTATTTACAAATATACTACAATAAAGTCATCAGTCATGAAGTGTCCTTAATCACCAACATAAAAATCATGAAGACGCCTGGGTAGCTTTGATCTCAGCAGCGACAGCTTCAGTTGGACGTATATGCCCTCTATCATCCATCCGTGCACTGATACCAAGGTCATGAGAAACCATCAAAATCAACAAGATAGATGAACTAACATGGTCTCGTCGTCCAGATCAGTATGGTTCTTGATGCGGAGAATAACCATAGGCAACGCAAACACGAGACCTCCAACAAGGAGAGCCCATTCGGAAATGAACATATTCATGAACCTATGTGAAGCGTCAAAAGGTATCACAA
Organism: Armillaria novae-zelandiae; assembly: GCA_030435655.1. NCBI lineage: Eukaryota > Fungi > Basidiomycota > Agaricomycetes > Agaricales > Physalacriaceae > Armillaria > Armillaria novae-zelandiae. The sequence goes on along the minus strand of JAUEPR010000098.1, from coordinate 79,592 downwards.
TAAAGTGTCAGAGAAAACTTACGGAATCTTGACAGCATCCGCACGCCATATCCCAGCTGCTCCAGCCGACTGGATCGACTTGTAGAATCCAGCAAAGAATGCCAGCTTCGAAGGATCATTCGACATCGCACCCATGAGCCAGTACGCTGTCGTCTGCCACATCGCATCGAGAATCCCACAGAAGATATAAAACCACACCCTTCCAGCGTATCCGTGATCGTAGATATCCATTTTTTCCGTCTCTGGGGCGATGCTTTCGCGTGTGTATTGCTTTTGATAGAAATATCCCCAGATGTGGACCACGAAAACCATTAGGAAGAGGACGGTCCATCCTGTGTAGGCGCGGATGCGACGACTGATGGATTTTCGGTCGAGGAGGAGACCAATGAGGACGGAGCCAATGATTTGTGAGATCCAGTAGCAGACGTTGTTCAAGCCTCGGGCACGGATATTGAAGATGGCGCCGTTGAAGCCGCTAAATTCTGGATGTAATCAAAGCATTAGCTAGATGAATTCACAGAAGGGAGGTGGGTGCTGACGCCATGTGTAGAACCAGTTGGAAGCGAAGAACATAGGGAAGAGAAGAACGATCATTGGATCTGTCTTCAGCGTCACGAATAGACCTATAATTTCGGTCTTCCAGGATGGGTGTCGGGGAGTCGTAACCTTTGTTCCATCGGAACGTATCATCTTGTCGGGATTTGCCATTAGCATCGGGATGAGAACACCGATGAGTGTAAGGACGAGGAATCCAATCTGAAAACGATTTGAGCAAAATGTTGGATGGTTGAAAACGCTAACGCACATATGTTCCGTTATCAACAGCATTGGCCTGTGGACACAAATGAACACGCAGTCGTGTGTTACACATGCTTGAGCACCTACCGTAGATTTCCAATTTCTCCCAGCAGCAACAGATGCTCCGACGACACCGCCAAGATTGAAAATAGACCAAAAAATTCCGATAAATGTCCCCTTCTGCGTTTCGGTGGGGTATGCCATCATCATCGAGCCCTGTGCGGTCCATAAAAGACCAGCGCACATTCCAAGGATGGCACCTGCGGCAACGACGAAGCCGCCGGCATCGGAATGAATGTTCATGGCTCTAGAACTAGTATTAGCGTCGATTAAATAGAGATGAAAGGGCAATAATCACAGATAGGATCCGATGTACAAGCTGTAACCCATACTTCCAATCAGGAGCGTAAGTCGTGGTCCGAGCATGTTGTTGACCGATCTAAGGAAAACATGTGGATAAGTCTACCAAACGTGGATGAAAACGAAATGTATTAACCCAGCAAAGAATCCCATGGCAGCAAAAGTTGAATACAAAGCGCTATTCGCGTTGGAGTTGGTCTTGGAATCGACTTGACCACCGGCTCCCAGACCGTTTAGAGCGTTGAACAATCCTATACATGGACGATTTTAAACGCCGTCAAAGAAGGTTGGATGTCGCCTACCTGGTCCCATGAAACAAACAAATCCCAGCATTACGATCTATGCACAAGTCAGAAAGTGAAAACTTTCAAGAACCGACTTTACTTACCTGGGTGATAGGGTTGTAATACAGACCCTTGAGGCCCGTTCGCTGCTGGTAGATTTTCGGGGCATCATGTCCTTCGTCGCTGCTCCCGGCGTAGCCTTTCTCGTTGTCGACGACTGGTTGTGCCATGACCGACTGAGGAAGGAAGAGGGTCGAGGGTCTTGCGGGTATAAGTAGCGCAGATAAGTAGCCATCAAGTGACACATGGTTCGTCTATCGAAGGACCAGGAACCAGGCAATTCTATGCAAGTGTATGTAACTCCATCAAAGTGTGTAACATTCTCGGATCAACCAAAAGTTTCGACACAAGGCTCAGATAAGTCCTTCGTCTGGCCAGCTATTGCATATGTGTCCGTTTATCGTAGAACACGGAAGGACAGAAAATTTTAACGACGAGACCAGACACGCTGATTTTTTCACAAATGGAAGAGGTGGTGGTAGTAGACCGAGTTTCAAATCGCCGCCCGATCCGACCAGTGACCACGCCACCACTCATTGTCCACCTTCTCTCGACGTAACCATGCGCAAAGACTTTTTCACTCCATTTCTAGCCTCGACATCGTCGAGTCCTGTAGCTCTACGAGACCACTCACGGCGCCCGTTCAATCTTGCCCTGAATACACCTTGACGCGTTTCTCTCACAGGTATTTTTGTTAACTATGATACTACCCCGTAAGGGTTGGGCCAGACTGGATCACACGTACACACCCCCTGACGGCGTTTCATGTCCAGCACTGTGAATCCCAAATTTCCATGACCGACCTAAATCGGCCTCCCTCTGTCGCTCTAGCCTGTAGTTGATGCTATCATTGACTGAGGCATCACCTCCATTCGGTTTCCCGAGGACAACACACTGTGGGCTTTTTCATTGAACTGAACGCGTGTCGTTCGTGCCCGCATGCTCGTTGATTATCGCGTCGATTTGAGGTTGATAACGAGTTGCTTTTCGTCTCCGATAGTATGATCCGGCTATTTATACATCCAAGTTCGATAAGGGATTTAAAGTCGGCGAAAGCAATTGACCTTCTTCATTCTCTGACAATTATTCTCGGTCTTGGCAGTGTCGTCGTGTGAGCGAGTTTGATAAGAGAGTGAATTGAGTGGGCTATTGACGCCTTTCTCTCACTGCTGTCAGGTTAGGTTTCTTCATTAATCAATAGACTCTGGACATATTATTCTGTCGCACTGCTTTCCGTTCAGCTCTAGTGATACGCGAGGCAGTCCAAGTTTCAGTATGCTACACCGTACGTGGGTTCTTCATTCGACTAAACTAATACTCAGCATCATGGCGAAATAGTACGATGTTCAAGTTTTTAATAAGTACCCTTCTCATATGCATTCGTACATACATCGTCTTTTTACCTGGTACTAGCATTCAAGACATTCGTAACTCATGTGTCCAATCCCACCTCCCTTTTTACCTTGTACTAGCCCTTGAATAGCTCATCTTCAAGTGGCGGCCTCATCTAGTAACCGACAAATCAATATGGAAGATAGCAATGCATTCACTATCACACCCCGCACCATACGCGGGTTCTTAGTTCAACTACACTAGCGCTCGGTACTGCAGTGAAGTAGTACGAGGTTGCTGATAAGTAACGTCCTCATGGACATGGATCTGAATACGGTGTACTCCCTTCAATACATCGCCTTCGTACCTTATACTGGCATGAAACAATTATAACTCATGTTTTCAATTCCACCTCCCAGTTGCTAGTAACCGACTAAGATAACAACACCCCCAAATGAGTTAGCAACGTTATCATCCATTAATTATCATTGATCCAAGACCCGGGATCAAAATGCATCGATAAGAACTCGCCCACGGCACCGCAAAAAATGGCCCAGAAAAGAAAAGAGTAAATCATTATATCTCTAAAGCCTAAAGTTCAAACCGTAACATCTACCTTCTGCTCCAAACTCCCATTCTCCTCCCTCTTCAACTTCTCCGACTCCAACCTCAGCCTCTCCCTATACTCATCCCCCCGGTGATCATGATACACATACACGAACCTCTTCGACAACTCCCCATTCTCCAGCTGGACCACCTCCTCGTGCACCTTGTACCCCAACAACCACGGCGCGATGTGCATCCACGATACCCAATACGTGAAACAGAGGACCAGTATACCAATACCAGTAACCTAGACAGATGAATACCGTTACGAATCTTCATGAGACGAATACAACACGCACCCAAGGCACCCAATAAGGAAACGAAAACGGCTCCGCGCCCTTCGCAGGCGGTAACCACGGCACCACCAGCACGAAAATATTCACCTGCAATCGAGAACCACAGCGCGATGTGCCATGTGCGGAACTCGGGCCTGGGCACGCCTGCCTTGGCCCTTCTCCGCCGGATCCAGTAGATCCCCGTGACCATCGCCAGGTCGAAGAGTCGACTGGGGTACGTCTGGATGGACACGATGAGGTTGAAGGCGTCGCCGACGGCTGTTCGGGGCTTAGATTAGAAGGGGAAGGGGAAGAGGAAGAGAGAGGAAGAAGGGGACATACGGGGTCCGATGATCACGATGGTGGTGAGAACAAATTTGAGCAACATTGGAGCGGCGGGGGTGCCAAAGGGTTTGGTACTAGCGAAGAAACGGCTGAACGGGAAGACACCTGGAAATAAGGTCCATTCCTTCAACGCTGGTTGAAGACAGAGATTGGAAGACAAACGCACCTTGTCTCGCTACCTCCCTAAACACCCTTCCCTGCCCAATAGCCACCGCAACCAAGTTCCCAAACGCCGACAGAGCCACGAATACGGGCAAAACCCTCGTCCCAGCATACGTACCAAACACCGCGGAGAAGAATTTGGCAGCGAGGAGTTGGCCGGATTTCTTTGCTTCTGAGATGGGGACAGCGGCGACGTATGCGACTGGGGCGATGAGATGGGGATAGACGACAAGGAGAAGGGAACGAGTGCTTACTGTTTGCGAAGAAGTAGAGGAAGAAGACTAGGCCGAGGGAGAATGGGCCTGCTGTCTTGAGTGTGTGTACGGGGCGGGACATTTCGTTGGCGACGTTGTTGGCTGTTGGAAATCGATGAATGAACGTTCAATAGGGTAGAAGGGCTGAAATGTACCATTATTCCAACCCGCATACGAAAAGATGACATTAATCATAGCACTTGCCATCGCGTTCCCATTATTACTAGAATCGAAAAACGATCAATTACCGATCCCAAGCACACAAATGACAAGCACATACTTGGTCCCACTGAATCCATTCTTGAAATGGCTCTTAGGGTCCTCGACACGCGTACCCCCACCAAGGACGACCCATCCTGCGACAACGATGAAGCAAAGGATGACCACTTTGAAGAAGCTGAGAACGTTGGAGATCCACATTGCCGTGCGGTTGTGGGAGATGACGACTGCTCAAAGATCAGGAGGGAATTCGATTTGGTGAGATGCATGTTGCGCACTGATGCAAGCGATCCCATAGGCAGCTATTGCTATTCCTCGCATAGTCCATTCACTGTATGTCTCTTGTCCATTCGCGTAGAGTATATATTCCGCGCACACTATGGGAAAGAATCAGCAGGACGGTTTGGCATATTCGACGAATATGTACCGATGGCATTAGAGCTACAAGATAAGGTTAGCTGAAAACCAATGAAGTAAAGCACCAGTGACATACCTTGCAAAACTAAGAACAACGGTGATAACCGCAAAGGTTACCGGTAATCTATCCCGTAGAATACATGCATCAGAACTCGCGAGAGTCGCACGCCGATTGAACGCACAGAAACTTGGGCCGAGCATATGCCTGCTCCAGATAAGCCACTTCGGCTCCAGCCCTATTCGGGAACATGGCGAGGTATTCCGTGTAGTATGATAAACCCGCTAAAGATCCCCACTTGAGCCAGCGTCCCAGCTGTAGTATGGAGGTTGCATACCAGCACTTAGGAAGAACCCAATAACCCAAACTAAAGGCCGCAAGCATTAGTTTTAGTCCGGTGCACAAAATACTGAGTGGAACTTACAAACCATAGCCAACCCAAAACTACCTGTCTGCCTCAGTATAGTCCCAGGCGTCGCTAGCCCACACAACTGTTAACCTCCGCATGCAACAAAAACAAGTATAGGTTACTCACAAAAGATGCCTGTCCCAATCATCTGGGAGAAATTCAAAAAGACGGCCGTCCACCAACCGACATCCTTCCCCATCGGACTGGAGTCCTCGATGGGGGCGCCTCCAAGGTTCCTGTGCTCCTCATCCAGGGAGAGGTTATCAGCGAGGACGACATTCGAGTCTGCGCTTTTCTCGTCAAGCTTCGACATGAGACCACAACCCGAGTAAGTGAGTAGCTTCTTCAAACTGTTCACGGCCCGCTTTTGTGCATTCGGACCCCCCTCGCAATCCGTTGGCTAGATAGTGCAATCTCCCCAGGAAGAAACGTGATCATAGAATTCGTCCAGGGGTGGAAAGAAGGCGCGATATGATGCCAACTTGACGGTGGGGTGTATTCTGCCCTAAAGCCGTAATAGAGTAGAGATAAGCTAGCGGGTCATGGGAAGCGATGTCTACTCGAATCACAGCATACACAGAAAACGCCGGTGAGGATCTGATGTCCCAGAATAGAGCGCGGTGGTACGCGATCGCGGTATGAGGTCAAGATCACTCAGAAACGCGTCGTGAGCTGGGGCCTGGCGATCCATGTGGACGCAGGCTTACGTTGGCCACCTAGTTCCTAGCTGGAGCTGGCACTAAACCAATAGTAGAATCGGAATTGTCTGGAAAGGATACTTGTATTGTCGCCATCGATCATGGCGGAACGCAACTTGAGCCCACAAGTGGCGCGATTATAAAAGACTGCGGTGCGATTGGCGCTGGGTAGAAGGATACGGAACGAGTTTACCGAGAGTGGAGTATAGCACTAGACCGTCTTGAACTCGCACGGAAATGCCCGGAGAGCATATGGGGAGAGCATGTCAAGATGGCGATAATTCGCTTGGTGAGAGGAAGCCTGGAGGTGTTGGTATTGGCCTGTGAGCACAGAGTCGACGAATTGAACTTTCATATGGCAGAGTTTCTCGCTCCCGCAGCGCCAGCTAGTCTCAGGCTTGTCATCAGTAGGCCGGATCTACAGGCTTGCAAGAAAGAAGTTGCCAGGTGAGCGGAGTTGCAAAATTATGATACTTCCGGAGTCCTCCGTCAAGTTCTGTTGTTCGTTGGTTGGTGTCTACATGGATCAACAACGCACGAGGCGTTTATAAGTGATCTTGACCTCATACCGACCTCACTGGCGCCTGATCTTAGTTTTCAATTAAAGCCTTGACTTGGCTATTTATTCTATCACGACTATGTGGTAGAGAAACTGGGTGATAGCTATTAGCGACGTCCACGACTCCACTCCTCGTGCAAACCTCTTCCTCTAGCCATGAATCCAACTCCCGTATCGGTGACGACGCGAGTAACCAAAGAGCTCTCATGATTCTGCCTGGTTCTCCCGAGTCTTATTTAATGTAACGATGCGCGGTTCCCGCAAGAACGGCTTCCTCTGACTCTCAACGAACAATCGACGGAGCAATATTCGTATTCATCACACGATTCTTGGATTTGTTATAGAGCGCCATCAAAAGCATACAGAAGGAGCCCAATCTGCTTGTACTGGAACTCAACCTTCATTTACTTCTCTAAGCCCAAGTTCCCTGGCCCCACCTGCCATAGTCGTTGTCTACGTCCGCTGAAAGGAAGCGTCAGTGATTTAATCAGATAACTCGCGCGATCCAGCTTACTCTTAAACTGCACAGAAAAAGAAGAAGGACTGAGTATCCTGACGAAACTAAATGCAAGAGGGGAGTGATACTCACCACGGCAACGATCTTGTCGTCCGTCCAGAAATCAATCGCCACTCGACCGTCGGCGACCTGGCCAGGTCTCATACGAGGGGTATTGCTGGTACCAAATTTCGTTGTCTCCTGCTAAGACCGATGCGCCCTCTGGCCTGAAGAACAGCGTACCCGCAGTACGCGAGACGTCTGTGACACCTAGCAGGAGTCCGCGCGTCAGTGGTCCACACGCCAGCATCGAACTACTCCTACTCACCACTAAGTGGCTTGCTGGTGAACTTGTTGTCGCCTACCTCGACGGTGACGATACCGCCTGCGACGGTGACGTATGCCGCCGCGTCCTGCACCTTCGTAGGTGCCATCCGCGGATACGGCGAGTGTTTTGACTGCGTCGTGGAGGCCTGCATGGTGGGCGTGCGCGACGAGTAGGAGGATACCGTCTTCGTGAGACAGCGTGGTGGTGGAGGTGATTGTGGGAGCCATTGTAGTTGTGAGAGGACGATTGGGATGTTCAACTCGATGGTTTGTAGGGGTTAGTTCCTTGCTTCTTATATACTGTCTTTGCGACAGTAGGGAGCTTAGTGAGAAACGCGTCGGTGCGATGAACACGGTGCGTTGACAATAATGATGGTGTTATGAGTGGAACCGGGGATCTTTAATTGCGGTAACTGGTAGAACAACGCTGGTTGAGATTCTCAGTGATGACCTAAAGGCCAGTGACAGCCAGCATGGAAGTCTCGTCTTGAGGCGCACATCGAAAAATATCGATCAGTGAGACCGAGAATGAGTACGAAAATGCTGGATGCTTTCGCCCCAGTTTGTCCTTACATGTAGAATTTTGAAACAATTATCTTACAAATACTCAGAGAATGAGGAGAGAAAGTTGGTTCCCATCATAGATCTCGACACGCACATTGGCAAGTGACCGATCGCCACTCCACTTCGTTCCAAGTGTCAACCCAGTACGATTCTGTCAGTTGTGTTTAAATCTCCGCGAAATATTTGTTACCCTGCTTTTGAAACAATCATATTACTTCAGAACTACGGAAGTATATACCTGGGCCCAGCGACCGGTATGCACTTTTTGAATACGATGTAGCAGCGCGCGCACGAAGGTAATAGTATCAATGGTACACATCTTTGGTCTTTAATCCCTCAACCGGAGTCCAATCCCATAACCGAAGATTACTAGAAGGTCCTTTGGAATGATCACCGGAGCATGATGGGGACAAGCTGCCGGAAAGCACATACTTGTAGGAGATTTACCGGATCACGATTCTCGGATTCATTGTAGGGCAACTGTCAAGAGAATACAAAAGGACCTAACCTCAGCGAGAATTCCAACCAGTGTTGTTCTACCATTACCGCAATTAAAAATCTCCGGTTCCACTCATAACACCATCATCACTGTCAACACACCGTGTCCATCGCATCGACGCGTTTCTCACTAAGCTCCCTACGTCGCAAAGACAGTATATAAGAGCAAGGAACTTAACCCTTACAAACCATCGAGTTGCACATCCCAATCAGTCCTCTCACAACTACAATGGCTCCCACACTTCACCTCCACCACCACGCTGTCTCACGAAGACGGTCTCCTCCTACTCGTCGCTCACGCCCACCACTGCAGGTCCTCCACGACGCAGGTCAAGACACTCGCCGTAGTCCGCAGGATGGCACTACAAAGGTGCAGGACGCTGCAGGCATACGTCCACCGTCGCGGGCGGCTGTCGCTTACCGTCGAGGTGGGTGACAACAAGTTCACCAGCAAGCCACTTAGTGGTGAGTAGGAGCAGTTCGATGCTGACGTGTGGACCACTGACGCGCGGACTCCTGCTAGGTGTCACAGACTGTCTCGCGCACTGCGGGTACGCTGTTCTTCAGGCCAGAGGGCGCGTGCAGTCTTAGCAGGAGACAACGAAATTTGGTACCAGCAATACCCCTCGTATGAAACCGGCCAGGTCGCGGACGGTCGAGTGGCGATTGATTTCTGGACGGACGACAAGATCGTTGCCGTGGTGAGTATCACTCCCCTCTTGCTTTGGCTTCGTCAGGATACTCAGTCCTTTGTTTTTCTGTGCAGTTCAAGAGTAAGCTGGATCCGCGTAGATATCTGGTTAGATCAGCTGACAGCTTCCTTTCAGCGGACGTAGACAACGACTATGGCAGGATGGGGCCAGGGAACTTGGGCTTAGAGAAGTAAATGAGGGTCGAGTTCCAGTACAAGTAGAGTGGGCTCCTTCTGTATGCCTTTTGACGGTGCTCTATAATGAATCCAAGAATCGTGTGATGAATACCGACATTGCTCCGTCAATTGTTCGTTGAGAGCCAGAGGAAGCGGTTCTTGCGAGCTTTTTGGTTACTCGCCTCATCATCAATACATGGAAGAGGAAGCAAGACGAAGAGACACAGATCTTGACCTTGTCATAATTCTCTCGACAGAATCATCGATCTACTAAAGAGACTTTGATTGAAAGATAGGATCAGATCCGGGGATATTCTTCTAGTGCGGTGAGCGCACCCGTAAACGGACCGTGAACTGGGGACTGGCAAGCTATGTGGACACGCGCTGACGTTGGTGACCTAGTCCCTAGCAGGATCGTCGGGAAAGGACCAGTGGCCACCAATTATGTCCTTGAACCCCAGAAAAGTAATCAGAGCGAAGAATTCAAGATATCCGAGAGAATGAGCAAAATCAGACCGCCTGGATTTGGGCAGAATGTATGCAGCGTCCAAGCGACTACTTCATAGTCGCAGCGTGCCATCTAGTAGGGCCTGCGCGCACTAGACTAGCCCAGCCAGAAGGCCAGATATTGTCCGGTTACAACATGCTATTTCCATGATGACAGTACAAGGTCAAAACCACACCCACATCCGCTCACAAGGCAAAAACACGATCACCGGTAAAATGATGCGCGCCGAACAGAGTGTATTAATATCGGTGAGTGGTTTATTTTTTTCAGAGGGGAAAGAAGGCGCGAGTTTTGATTGGACAATGGGATCAGATCCGGGGGTATTCTTCTAGTGTGGTGAGTGCACCCGTGAACGTCAAACGGACCGTGAATTGGGGACTGGCAAGGTATGTGGACACGCGCTGACGTTGGCGCACCAGTTCCTAGCAGGATCGTCGGGAAAGGACCAGTCGCCAGGCGCGAGGAATCTAGGATATCCGAGAGAATGAGCAAAATCAGACCCCCTGGATTTGGGCAGCGTCCAAGCGACTACTTCATAGTCGTAGCGTACCATCGAGTAGAGCCTGCGCGCACTAGACTAGCCCAGCCAGAAGGCCAGATATTGTCCAGTTACAACATGCCATTTTCATGATGACAGTACAAGGTCAAAACCACACCCACATCCGCTCACAAGGCAAAAACACGATCACCGGTAAAATGACTGCGCGCCGAACAGAGTGTATTAATATCGGCTGAGTGGTTTATTTTTCTCAGAGGGAAAGAAGGTGTAAAATTAGCCCGCCTCGAATTCTCGCCGGAGATTCCCTGGAGACTAGAAAGAGGTGCAGGCGCGCCAATCAGGTGTGGAGCAATAGTAAAAGGGAGGATAATGAAATCAGGAACGTCATGGGGAGAAAGTTCCGCTCCTGGGTATGAGGTCAAGATCACGTCGTTGGCGGTCCATGTAGACGCGGCCTGTGATCGCCGGATCTGGAAGCTCGTATGGCGAAATTACGATCACTAGGCAAAGAGATACGTGTCATCGGCCGTTGCCAGTGATTTGACGTCAACAAGTTGGTACAAATTTTCCCAAGGCCAATTATGTGGCGGTAAATGTTTTAGAGTGACGTCACACGCGTCATGTACGCATAACAGTACTGGCTTTTCGTTTCCATTCGTCAGGGACAGCATATATCAAGGGAAAAAGGCACGGGAGTACGTTACGGAGGAGCACAGACGAATGAAAAAAAAAGGGGAAGAGAAAAGAAGATATCAAAAAAATGTTCTATGGTCAATCGACGTAATTTAACACAGCCAGTTTACTCGGTTGCCTCGGCAGTACGCTCACGAAGAGTGTCCGCCTTTGCGACGACACCGCTGGAGCTGATGTTATTCAGGACGGGCTTGAGGATGTTGACAGTAGGTAACTTGGGCACCCTGTGATGGACACGTAAGCACAGCAACGCAACAGGCCGGCAAAGATTGCAGTCACACGACACCGCGTAATGTCGTGTGTTGCACGGAAAAGAGACGCACCCGGAAGTAAGGAAGCTGTAACCACACAATGAAGAGGGTCTTGAAGGCGAAATACCACGGGACGTAGTAGAGGACGAGGCGGAGGGCAAAGCTCTCCAAAAAGTTGAAAAAGCCAAAGACGACCCAGTACGTCAGCCATTGGACGTCATCGTGGGGGGACGGCGACTCGACAGCCTTGAAGGAGAGGTAGGCGGGGAGGGCCCAGCCGACGAGGTTGGAGACAGGAGCGGCGAGGGAGTTGAAGATGTGCAAAAATGTGATGACAAAGGTGCTGCCGAGGACGAGGTAGCCCTTGGGCACCTGCGTGCGTTGCTCCAGGTTGATGAGCACCGGATACTTGGTGAGCTAAGTCCGAGATAAGCAGGCTGCGCCACGACGGACAATCCGGGACTGACCTCCTTGTCGAGCTGGCTGTAGTAGTACTCTGCCTTGGATTTGGCCTGCTTGAAGACAGGGTGGTCTTGCAGTTTTTCGGCGGCTGACATCTGCGTGGAGGAGAGCGTACGTCAGCATGGCGGGAGAGCCCGGCCGGCGTCGTGAGGAACGGCGGCAGGGATACTGGGACGACGTACAGCGGCGATGTGGAGATGAAGTGGGGTGGGTAAAGTAGAAGTGGTGGTGGTTGTTTTCAGAAAGCAGGCAAGCGCAGGCGGGAGTCTGATATTGGTTGCTTACACGTGTTTGGCAGGGCTGACACCTTTGCCATGGACGAATACAACGCCGTCAAGGTTTGTGCTGCTTGCTGTTAGGCTCGTCTGGCCCGTCTGACTGGCGCGACAGAACCTGTATAGCACGCTGCCGGCGTTCGAGCCGCTTATCCCGGTCAGCCTGCTGCCCTACATTGCGCTAGCGCTACTTTCGGCCACGTTTACACTGGCGTTCTACTTTACGACGTATGGCAAATGGGCTGTATTGGTGTATGTTTTCTGACGGATACTAGGCTACCAAAGGACACGATACCTGTGCGGGAGGTGGGGGTCGCGGCGACGGCGAGTATCCTGGGTGGAGTGGGGGTGGTCGCGCTGTTCTGCACAGCGGGGGTGTACGTCTAGTTGTTCACGCGCCAGCCGTGTTTGCAGGAGGCGCACTAGTAATACTTGTCAGGGATGTGGCTAGGCGAAGGGGGTTTGCTCACAGTGTAAAAGACGGTGGACCCTTCATCTGCACTGCGCAGCTGTTCATTTTGTTGAGTTGTGGGTTATGCGATGTTGCTTGCTGGCGTACCTGTAGTTCTTTTGAGTAGGCCTCCATGTGGCCGCAGTTGGGGCACATCTCGGATACCTGCACAGACGGCGGTCAGAAGGAATACGGGCAGGACGGGCGACATACGGCGGTGCCCTTGTCGGCGCCCTTCGTGGTGCTTGGTCTGTGTCTTTCGCTTCTGGCGCAGGGCAGACGGGAACGCGTCTGGGTCGGAATGCGTCGTGATCTGGATATTCTCATACGCTGAAGACCACCTCAAATTCGAGGCACAGCAACTTGCATTTATCGACTCACAGGTCGCGGGCTCTTGATGACCACACTGATCGCAGCTCACATGCATTTCACTGTCCTTGGGCAGATCTAGCAGGGTCCCGCAGTTGGGGACAGAACAACAAGGAACCTTGCACGGAATTAACGGACACGCCGGCGCAAGGAAGAACAAGGACTGACCGATTTTGTGGGCCCTGGTCGTCATTCGAGATGAAAGAAAAATAGGCACGTGACAGACGCGTCTGGAATAGGAAAGCCGATATTGAATATTAAGGAACGATCCTTCTTTTGTTCTCAGGGCTGGCTCCTCCGATAATTGAAGTCCTTGTTCTTATGCCAAAACAACAATAACAGCTGCTGGGTTCTTTTGTTTCCCTACTTGCTTTGTGGGTCCAAGGGTAGTTGATAAGCTCCACCAATGAAATCGACATACCATTCCTCTTCCCTCTTACGCAGTGCGTACTCTTTACACAACCATGCCCTGCTCGCTCTCCGCCCCCCGCTTCGCCCGGCTGTCCACCACGCTGCGCCACTCCACGGCCCAGTACGAGCACATCGCCGACTCCCACCGCGCCTCTGTGCGCCTCACCCACCGTGCCCGCAAACGCGCCGCCCGCCTGCGCCTCTTTGTCGACGTCGCCGGCGCCGTCAAGTGTGCCCAGAAATACGTCTCGCTCATCCCCCTGCCGCTCATCGACGACGAGGTACGCCCAGAGAGCCCCCTGGTCCATGCCGCGTCCGAGGCTATCTACCCACTGCCCCGGCACGAGCGGATCCCGCCGATCGTCATCCCTGCTCTGAACGACCCCCGCCGCTCCCCGTCGCCAGAGCTGATGTCGGCGTGGTCCGACGTCCCGTCTTCGAGTGGCTCCGCGCTCATGACCCCCTCAGTGAGTCTGCCCTTTCCTCTGCCTTCTCCAATCTGAATGTTCTGCTAGGATTATGAGGGATCTCCTGTTATGATTCGCATCAAGCGTAAATCAATGTTGGAGGAGGCCTCGGATGATGAAGCCGTGGAGAAGCGCCCGAGGGTGAGTACCCTAGTTTCGTGTGGACGTTGTACTGAGTGTGGGTTTAGTATCTTCGAAAGGACTGGTCCTCTCGTTAACGTACCCTTTCAATTGATACAATACCCACCTATTAATCATACCTACTTTTCGATACTTTATACCTTGACGTCAAATTACTGTGATTCAGGTATAATCTTTCTGTCATGCCTTGATGTCATTCAACAAATGCGTGGCGCAAACTCTCATTTCTTTCCAAGGGAACCACACTCGCAACTTCCATCCAAACAGTCAGTGACATTAATTCCAATACACATACACATTTCATTTCAATAATTTCCAGCCTGAGTCTCGACTACGACCAATCTTCCCTCTTTCGTCATACGCTGGAAACATGTCCTGTACGTCCATGCTCGTGACCGGATACCTGGTATCCGACTCGGGAGAGAACACCGCTCTGTAAGGCTGTCTCTGGATCTGCACTATCAGCTTGCCTAGGCGGGGCCAAGATGTGAATACCGTATCGAGGGCCTCCCACTTGTCGTAGAACGTGCGCACGTCTTCAAACAGGCAGAACTGGACGAGCTGGAGGGTGCAGGTCTCGATGGAGATGTCGGTGGTGGCTGGGACGGGGAAGGAGGCGATGAGCCAGTCAAGCCAGGATCTGGGCGCGGGGTGCTCTTGGCTTGAGCGGGCGGTAGAGTGGATCTGAAAGTCGACAGAGAGGAGGGACGGTTGGGTCTACGAGCGTCGTAAGAGGTTCTACGAGACTCTTAGTTTACGGATGGTACCATTAGAGAGAACACACCATTTAGACAGACGTTCAACGCAAGATGCCGAAGCGTAGCCCTGTTTCTCCGTATGACCTCCTCAGTGGTATTCACGACGCTGACGTCGCCGACGACGTAGCACATGCCGACATGGATCTGTATCCGGTGCAGGTTGTCAAAGTGGATCGACGACTGCGACGGGAACTCGCGGTTGAGGAGGCGGAGGTACCAGAACTTGCCGCACGAGACGAGGAGCGAGTTGGGCGTGAGGGCGGGCACGCGGGGGTACAGCGCGAGGTCGACGTGGCTGCGGCAGGTGATCATGCCGACGGAGAGGCTCGACAGGTGCGGGCATTCGCAGAGCATCGTGAACAGCTCCAGCGCAGAGCCGAACGGCATCGACAGCGTGCTCAGCGTCGGCCGCCGCAGCACGCTGATGAACGCGTCGCGGACGGTGTCGGGGCATGTCGTGAGCAGCGGATGCAGCAGGTAGTTGGTAAACGAGAACCGCTCGACGCTGACGAGGCTTTCGAGAATAAAGGGCAGGTAGCGGTGCCATATCCGGGATATCCTGCTCACGATAAAGTTGGAGATGATGGTGGTGAGCGACGTGTAGCGCCAGTAGTCGCCGTGTATCTTGACTGCGAGTTCCTTGACGTGTCCGGCGAGATGGGGCGACGCCTTGAATGCTTTGTACAAGGGCCGTATGTCGGGCGCAATCCTGACCGTCGGCTTGAAAGGCGGAAGATGCGACTTGGTCCGTACGTGCAGCGTAATCTCGAGCTTGCGCCAGAGGTACCGCTGCACGACCGGCGTCCAGCCAGAGCACACCACGGCACACGCCCTCAGCGCCTCCTCGTCGTCGCGCAGCTCGTCGAGCACGACACACACAATCTCTGCTGGCAGCTGCGAAGCGGTGAGCCGGACGCACGGACCCCAGGGACGAGACTGACCTGCATAGCGGGCGGTGGGAGTCAGAGGCAAAGCGCAAGGAATGATGCAGCAATCAACAAAAGACGGATTTCCATGCTGTCCGAAGAATCAGAAGCACGACCCTGATTGATGCTTTCCCCCTGCCAACGTCGGTCCCGCCGGAGTCTGAGCTCGTGGCGTGTACAGAGCAGCCGCCGCCGGCATGGCTCTTCCCTCCTCCCTCTACCAGCGCCTCCTCCCCAAGCTCGTCCTCGTGCTCGACCTCGTGCAGCACTCTGAGGGCATTACGACGCCGCACGCCAAGCAGGCTTTATTGCATGCGGTAACCCGACCGAACACCCCCCCCTCCCAGCTTCGCTGACGGCATTATTAGACCAACGATTTTCGCGATGCCGTAGCGGGTGCCAGGCGCCGAGCGCTGGATCTCCCGGGTGGCGAGATGATGGTGGGAGAGCAGGACGAGGTTCTCGCGATGCTGACCCTGCTGCGCGATGGGAAGCGGTGCGTGGCCTGCGTGGCGTCGCTTGTGCTCTGTGCTCATTTTTTGGTAGGCGGAGGCTGCGCCGGTTTTCGGCTTTGGTGTTGCCTGATGATATGGACCTGGACTCGACGCCGTGAAGTGTATCTAGCTCGACTTGAGGCAATCATATTGATTACGCTAAAGTATCTACGTAGCGAAATCATTCATCGTCAAGCCATTGCCACACCTTCGCGGGAAGCCTGTCCACCTTTTTCACCCCGGATTCCAGGCCACCCACTTGCAGTTCCGCCCAGCTGCTTCACACGTTTCTGCGTGTCAGCCTCGAGGCTCTGCATCGATTCACGTGGCTTTCTGCGCCGCTTTCTTCAGGCAGGTCGACGATGTCACAGCACTGATGAGAATCACACTTGGCCGAAATGGCATCATCAGTTTACATCGCTCATAATCAAGGATATCTAAATCCTTCGACATATGGTAGCAGGGCTCGACGCAGGACTTTTACCAATTTATGCAACAATACAGAGGGATTTCCTGCCGTGACTCTCAGACCCGTCAGGAGTCAACGATTCAACGATGTATATACAAAAAGGAGCATTTACAAGTTGATTTGGGTTCGAAAACATGACGACGTCATTCCTCACGATTCTCATTGTTTTCCAGAAGCGCCGTAATCGAATGCCATTCCGGAAGCTAATTTTTCAGCAACTTGCAAACCTTCAAACTTCAAATCTCGACTTCGGTTTTAGGGTACTTGTATCGTACGAACCATCGATAACATTTAATTGCGATGCACGTGGATTTTTTAGAGACTTCGGTCCAGGTACTCTTTGACTATACCTCGTCTCGGAATCATCGTCTTTGCGGGAGCGCTAAAGTGCTGACGCTAGATAGGGATTTTAGTTCAGGCACTCTTTGAACTGTCCTGGAATCATTATCTTCAGGCCCTCATCTTGTTCCTTCTTGCTGGGAATTCAGCCGTTTTGTTGTAATCCTTACCTGCTTAGCATCATGTGATGAGATCTGTTAGACGTTGACCGAGGACTGATATAAAGTTATCGATGAGACGAGATTATGTTACACGTGCCCTTCTAGCTGTAGGACGACACGCCTTCACCTTACTTTCGCATCCTTCCGTTTCTCACGATGTGTCTGACATAAGGCCTGGGTCTCCGAATCAATAGGTGTGAGCCACTATCCCCAGAACCATTCCTCATCTTTCGCTCCAGCATGGAAACCTCTACCAGCCCAAGCAAAAACGTCTTGTACAATCCTGATTTACTCGGCATTATATGCTGGTTTCTCAAAGACATCAAATTCCTACCTTTCGGCACGTTGGGTACCAATGGCAACAGCCTCTGCGCCCTGGCTTTGACATGTCATGCTACTTGTGACACGGCTCTAGATTGCCTCTGGCACGATATATCTGGGATGGAACCTCTATTGTCCATCTTTCCCCGTGCCATCTCACCTAGTAGTAATCTTCCATGGGTAAATCGTAATCTTGCTTCGCATCAAGTCATACTGAAAGCTCATAGATCCCCCCCGATCCTATATCAGACGAAATATGGGCCCGATTCGACCGATACTCAAACCGAATCCGCTCTTTTACTCTTACTGCAAGCTTAGGCGCATTGTACTCCCCAACCGTTCCCCTACGACTCGCTGAGAGACAGGAACCCCTTCTTCCCAAACTGCAAAAACTCAGGGTTGAGGGTTTTGCCGATCCCTCCATGTTACTGCCTTTTTTGTCCAGTCCTCTGTTAGATGAAGTTGTAATTGTTTTTCCTTCCGATATAGAGGCTGACATGGCCTCTATGTCTATATGGACAGTCGGTTGGAAAGTGCCGGGACTTCGCTCATTGACCGTCGAACAACATTTCCCGTCTTTCCCAGATGACAGCATATCCGTCATTTCAAACGGCGGCTTCTCTAATTTGCGCCAGCTGCGTAGATTGAACATCGAAACATGCCCGGTCGACCTCACTTTTTTGGTCCAGCTTTCTTCATCCCCTCACCTCGCAGAGCTCCAGGTTCTCGTCCTTCAACCTGGAGTCGGAAGGCCCCAGAGGCGCCTGACGCAGATTGCATTCCCATCCTTGAAATCTCTGCAAGTCGCAGCTTGTGCTTCATTGATGCCTAGCATCCTTAGGCTGATCCGTCAGGGATCCTTGACACACTTGGTTTATCAAAATTTTCCACCCGCATCCTTCGGCGAGGATATTTTGGGTCTTGCAGAATTCGTGCCAGCCTTCCATGCAGAAATTGCGTCCCGATTTCCATCTCTTATAAGTCTGACATTGGATCACTCTTTACACCTCGCTCTTGAGGATTCTGAGGAACTTTGCGAACTTTCCAGAGTTTCCATGCACCCGCTCTATGACTTGTCCAAACTTCAGACAATGATCTATTATGGTATGCTCTGTGTGGATAATGACGCAGTCGATTTCGCAACAAGTTGGCCAGAAATTAGATCACTCTTTATTTGCCGTCTCCATGCAACATCTCCGACATATGGAATTCTCGCCGTTCTAGCCAAACACTGTCCACTTCTAACCGACCTTTCCATACCTATCACGTTCCCCCCAAAGGATGTCCCACTTCGGGATGATGGTGTGTTCTCTCATAAACTGCGCATCTTCCATGCGTTCCTTGAACCCATCGACTGCAACGCGAGTATCGCTCATTACCTGGACAGGATGTTCCCGTTTCTTGTTTCGATCGAGGGTGGTGTAGGATGGGATCAGGTTAGGTCCATTATCTTGGATGCTTGTCAGCCGGCGCGTAGGGATCAGCTACAGAGGTTGCGGGAATGATCGCGTCAGGTGTAACGAAAGTATCGAGGAGAGGTGATAGTACACCATCCAAACTCGTTCTTGCGGGGAGTCAACCGTGGCCCGTTGTACAGAGGCGACCAGACGTGCTTTGTGGAGAGGATGCAGGGTCGACCGTTTAATTAAATAAGGTTCCAAGCCGATCGAGTGTTGCGGTATGAATTACAGATCGTGTACTTATGTCTATCCCCACGCGCTAGTCAGACGCCGGCTTTGGACAAACGGCAATTTGAAAGTACCGAGTCTAAATCATCCGAATTGCGAGCGCTATCCGACTTCGGACCGTTGAATTGATACGGTATGTGCGATCCGACAATGTACACCACTTGGACGTTGGAAATTATTACGTCGAATTCATCATCTTGTTACAATGGGGTTATGTAGTTGGAGAGGTGAGCTCCAAGTCGACGTACCCTCTTTTGGGCTTACGTCACGACAATCGTCCTAACATCATGGCAGGCCTTGAGCCAGTTACCACGCTAGCTCGAACATAACTTCATGTATCCATCCAACGCTACGTCCGACTGGGAATCTGTCAAACGTAAGTGAAGTCAGTCATCGCAGTTCTGTTTCCTAATTCAAGATATGCTCAGTCAAAACTAAAGTTGGTGTATACAAGTGCCAGTGGATGTCCCATAAGCTGCTCCGCAAATTACTAGATGTGAGTAATTATGTCGGAAATTGAATGTATATCATAGTTTGCAGGTAAATCGCAAGTCTGATTGTAAAAGTGGTCGCACAGGTCAATTTCCTCAAATTACAATCTCCTCCCAAACAGAGATTGGGCAAACGGAAGAATCCATCAAGGTTCCAAATCAACGAGTATACACCGGCAGAACCTATAATATCTTCTTCCCTCGCCAACACTCCCTGCTCTGGCCTTGGCATCCAGGGCCTCTTAGATTTACTCAACAT
Source organism: Armillaria novae-zelandiae (assembly GCA_030435655.1). Lineage (NCBI taxonomy): Eukaryota > Fungi > Basidiomycota > Agaricomycetes > Agaricales > Physalacriaceae > Armillaria > Armillaria novae-zelandiae. Next base: position 59,630 of record JAUEPR010000098.1, on the reverse strand, counting down.
CACGCTCGGAAGCTCGTACACATTCGATACCCCATCCCTCTCCTTTGTTCTCAAAGACTGCATCACACAGAACTACGACTTTGGAACTGCGTATGGTCGTCTGCGCTCAGCATGGTACAACCAACACTGGAGCGTCCTTCAGATGGAACTATGGGAACGTGAAGCGAAGGACGTGAACTGGCGAAGAAATGCCCTCGATGGCAGCCGGATAGTCGACTCGAGAATGAAGCCTCGAAGAGTCTGGGATCTGTACAGTAATCGCGTGGTCCCATATTGGAGCAGTCTGAAAAGGCCACGACCGATATCGCATGCTTGGGTGAGCGAGGTGGATCGCGTCGACGTGTTGACGCCTATCAATGGATGTGAATGGCCCGTGCCGATCCCGAAAGGTGCCAACCTCGACCTCATCCGGATTGAGATGCTGAACTTGGGAGTTGAATACGCATGGCTGGATGTTCTCTGCTTGAGACAGAGAGGGGGGGCGAGGGAGGATCTGCGTGTGGAAGAGTGGACACTGGATGTGCCAACCATCGGGGCGATATATTATGCTACACGGGTGGTGTGCTATTTGAGCGGGCTAGGGAGGCCTTTGAGTTTTGAGGCGGGTGACTTGGACAGTGACTGGTGTTGGTTTAGGCGTGCGTGGACAGTGCAAGAGGTCGGCTGGGAGAGGGTTATTGCTGGGGATACACCTGATGGACCGATGCACTCTAAGCCGATAGACAGGGCGGGTCACTACGAACACGAAGCATTAACAGATTTTCACAAGCAGCTCATGTCTGCAAAGAGTACATCGAACGGCCTATATGGCACACTATCCGTGATGCAGGATCGGATATCAACGAACCCTGTAGACAAAGTCGCCGGGTTAGCATTTTCTCTGAAGGCGCGCTCAATACCAGCTTATTATGAGAGCCAATCTCTGGAGGATGCATGGACCTCACTTATAAATGAGATGGACCCGTTCTATCGGGGCATTCTACTCTTCACCTATCCCGAACCTGGAACTGGATGTAAGAAATGGAGACCGTCATGGAAGCAGGTCATGACCAAGTCTCTGCCCAATGTTACCGATAGTCTCGATTGGGTTGCATTTGTTGGGAGGGACGATGATGACTGGTGTGAAGAGCTTCACATTGAAAGGGGATTTGTGCGTGCATTAGCTGAGGGAAATGTAGAAAGGATCGATCGACGTGGAGAGTTAGTTGTTGAAGACGCAGATGGGAAAGCGCATGTATTCAACATCCTTGCTAGCCACCAGTACCCGATACCCGAAGACATATACGCACTGCTCGGCAGCACTCCGCTGTTCTCATGGAACGGTGAAATACGGTCGCCACAATATTGGGTTGTCGGCCAACGACTATCAAGCAAGAGGTTCGAGAAGGTGTCTGTGTTTAAAATGACTGACCTGGATGAGATAAATCGCCTTATAGCGTTGTGTTTATCTGCAAAGTCTCGTACGATTCTTGCCTGATTATAAAAACTTACCCACATTTTGATAGTTTTTATACACGATTCCGAAACTAATGTGTAATTTGTTCCATAATGATGAAAGGCAGTTGCCGCTAGATTTTAGAAGTTCTAGCATCGCAAACCTGACGAATTGTCTCCCAGAATAGTCCGATTCTTTCCACCAACAGGAAAAATTTATTACTATTATATAGATCCGATTTTAGGGTGAGGGAAAGACAACGACTTCACCGATTCCGAGTCTAAATTATCCGAATTTGCAAGCGGTATCCGACTTCGGAGTTCGGACCGTTGAATTGATACGGTATGTGCGATCCGACAACGTCACCACCACTTGGACGTAGGATGTTATTACGTCGGATTCATCATCCTGTTCTGCAACAATGGAACTAGACAGTGAGAAGACCCACAGCTAAAGAAGCGTACCAAGCCTGGGTTCAATCTGTTTTCTTCTATTTGTACCGCCAGGTTCAAGTTTATCTCTGTCTTCTTGGGCTGGTCCGTTCGTCATTCTGCTCCGAGCTCTCTGTACTACGCGACTCAGGCCGAGAATCATGATTGTCTATGGAGCGTTATGGCTCGAACGTTCTAGCTTAAGGGTTTCCCTCTTTAAAATGCTACCTTGCTGATCTAAGGAACGGAAGAGATGCGTCATGATTGCGTCTTGACTCCTCTGAGCGCGAACATCTTCAACACCATCGCGTTGTTCAAGAGACGTCGACTCAACAGAGACTCTGAGGGTATGTTTGTTGACTTTTCGTGGATCCGATGACATGCAACGACAAGTTAATATCATTATATGGGCAGAAGTTGCAGGCTATTCTTTTTAACCGGTCGAGGAGCTGTTTTTTTACTTGAAGTCGCTAAAGTACTACCGTCTGGGAGTACATTCGGAAGGCTGAGGAGCTGGAAGTAATTCTTTCAAGTCAGTTTGATATCTCTTCTAAGACTATTCCCTTGCCACCATCTCAGGATTGGCGGTGGAATGCATTGACTCCGGTAGAGCTTATGAATGCGTATTCAACCTATGGAAGATGATTTGTAGTATGCAGGTATGTTTATTTAACTTCGACTAGCTTCCCTTCATTTACACTAATGTTTACCATTTTCCGTGGGTGCATTTAGACCGGATGAATTACGACCTGCAGAGTCAGAGGGAGGAGAGTAAACTACTTGACCGCTGCGGCCCCGGAAATGAACAAGTAGTCAAAAGCTCGGCGCCATTCGCACTCTTTTTCATCTGGGGTAGCTTTTGCCGTAACGCACCGGCATGAAATATATATGTGCGAGAGAAGCATCCTCTGAGTAGCTGGCTGCGACATAATTGCCAGTGACAAAAGGTGAGTTGTGGCTACTGCCATGCAAAGAGATTAATAATTTTGTATTGCTTGCCGGTCTTCATATCACACCGCTCATGATTCACCTACTATGATACTAGTTTGCGAGACATGTTTTGTGTGCTGTATGCCGTTCAGGCTATCACCTCGAAGCACTACCTATCGAAATGCTGCTTCCTGTCTACAATGTCCTAGGTAAACGATCGGAACCGAGAGCCCAGCGTGTGTAAGTTGATCAGTGACTATACCGATCGGATTCTGCGAGGCGCACCATCTTGACATGCCATTGGGATTCTCTGTGTGGCGCGCGCCACTTTGCATTCAATGAAGTCCTGGGCACACTACCTGCCGCGTGTCTTCCTTCCATTCTCCGATGCTTGCATTCCAGATCGTTGTCCAGGGACTCGGAGTGACCCCTATAACGACGCACAATTCACTGATGCCTCGAGCCGCTGTCATATTGCGACTGCTAGTCAACTCCAGTTTGGGTCGAAGGCTTCCCATGTGCATCAAATAAGACGCGGATTCTCCTAGGAATACGCTAGACCGATTAGCCGTGTAATGATGTTGGATTATGGTTCTTCTCACCACGATGTCGACGCCCAGGCCTCCGCTGACCACCCGTTGCTCAGCGCTCCATGCATTTTCCCTACCTGCTGCTCCCCGCACACTACAGCAGGATTTTTTTCGTTAGTGGCGTGGAAATACGCGCAGTGAAGATTTTTATGAGGGCTTCAGTGTCTCTCATCGTATTTATGCGACCGTCGAAAGGGGAGCTAGGGAACGCTCGATTGAGTCATTATTACGTCGTCGTTACCCAAAATCCTATGGTTGACGTTCTAGGACTGTGCAACTCTGGATGGGGTCCTCACACTGTCACGGAACCCTGGTTCGTCTTGGTAACACCCCTCTAAACTCGGCGGATAGGTTCCCAAAATACGACATCATCGTTACACCCATCTATGTGTTTACTAAACCGGAGTTGTAGACTACCCTAGTACCATAGTATTAGATCAGCTCACGCCACTGTGCGCTGGATAGTTTAATTACGCGTAGCTGTCAAAAGCGCGTTCATAGATGAAAGTATTGTATGCAGTGGATACTAGGCGATACAGTTTCCCTCCTCTACAACCAATATCGCCCATAGACCTTTCAATACAGGCCCCAAAGAAGGGAGTTCGGCGGAAAACAACGTAATGCATGGAAGGGACGTCATCTAGAAAATGAATTCAGGGCGTGCAATAACTTCAACTTTTAATGAGCGGAACTTCAGGCTTTTAGTAGCGCAGAATTCATTATCCTAAACGACCCTGGCTTGGGTCTTCGCGGAATGTATGTAGTATCCTTCATATGGTAGTGGATTGTTCCTTGGTTGTCGCCACTTCTTACATACAGATGTTTCTTATAAGGGAAATAGAATGGTAATTTATCAGTGCACTGTGACTGCCGGCGGAAATGGAGCTGAAAGGGGAAAGTTCACGTGGTAGATCACTAGTACTCAAGCACTCTCACGTCCTTCCATTCATTACGAGCTCGCCGCCGAAAGGCCCTTGCTCATCGACCACCATGGCAGGTTACGATCCTGGTGATCCCTTCAGATCCCACCTCATAGCTCTGCTTTCTGTCTATGCCCTTGGTCCCGGATCCTTTTCTTTGCCCAAGTATACCGGTCCGTCCGACTGGCAGACAGATTCAATCTTGCGTACACTCTCCGACTTCGCGGGGAGAATGAACCGCGCTGAAAAGGCCCTTTGGTCTCTCGGCACCGACTCCAAGCAGGTTTCTGCCATAAAGGCGACAACAATGACAGCCCCACACACTACTGTATCTACCCGTGCGCCGGCTGCACCGACCTCTATCAATCTCGATGACTTATCATCCAACGATTCTGCACCTTCATTTTTCCATAAAAACATCCCTGTGCATGCTGCCGACGTATCCCCTGCACATCCAGTTGCCGAGTTCGTCTATTGTCCGACTTGCAGCACTCGATTTACGGATTCAAATCTTGTCAAGAGCATGTCGTCGTTTGGAATCAATCTGTCGCCCAATTCTCCGCTCATTGTTACCCCGAGCGGTTCTTTGGCGACTGTTGCTGTTGAAAGCGGTCTAAGCGCCGTCGAGGAGCTCAAGCTTCTTAAAGATCAGGTGCAGGACGTCGCTAGGGTTTGCAATGCAGTAGCCAATGGAGACTTGAGTCAGAAGATTACCGTTGAGGTTCGAGGCGCGGTAATGGTTAGCCTCAAAGACGCTATCAACACCATGGTGTGCGCCCTATCTTTCGCATTATCTCCTCTCTTAACATTCTATCTATCTAAATTTAGGTTGAGAAACTCGGAAAATTCGCGAAGGAAGTAACTCGAGTATCTCAAGAAGTCGGCACTGAGGGCAGGCTCGGTGGTCAAGCTGTCGTTCCGGACGTTGAGGGCACTTGGCAGGAACTGACCGATGTCGTCAACAACCTTGCAGCAAACTTGACCAGTCAAGTACGATCTATAGCTGCCGTTACGAAAGCTGTTGCCGTTGGTGATCTATCCAAACAAATCGAGGTCGATGCCCGGGGCGAGATTCTCGACTTGAAGAACACAGTGAATGGAATGGTCATCCGATTACGAGCATTGGCCGCTGAAGTTACGCGCGTAACCCTCGAGGTCGGTTCTCAGGGCAAGTTGGGCGGTCAAGCGACCGTGGAAGACGTTGAAGGCGTCTGGTTCGAGCTCGTGAAGAATGTTAATCGAATGTGCTTATCCTTGACGGATCAAGTGCGATCAATTGCGTCGGTGACGACAGCAGTTGCCGAGGGTGATTTGACGAGGAAGGTGGAGATCGAGGTTGAGGGCGAGATGCATCAGTTGAAGGCAACTGTCAATTCCATGGTGGACGATTTGAATGCATTTGCATCCGAGGTTACTCGTGTCGCTCTGGAAGTCGGTACGCAAGGTATCCTCGGTGGTCAGGCGAAGGTCGAAGGGGTCAAGGGCACATGGGCCGATTTGACTAGGAATGTGAACAAGATGGCGAACAATTTGACGGACCAAGTGCGGTCGATTTCCAAGGTGACCAAGGCCGTGGCCACAGGCAATTTGACACAGCTTGTCGAGGTCGACGCTCAGGGCGAAATGTTGGACCTGAAGATCACAGTCAACAAGATGGTTGAGCAGCTCAGTGTCTTTGCGAGTGAAGTAACACGCGTTAGTTTGGAGGTCGGGACGGAGGGAAAATTGGGAGGACAGGCCGTCGTGCCCGGAGTCTTCGGAACATGGAAGGTTAGAACACACTGCAGTTTTCGTGACGTCGCTCACTTCGATTCAGGCTTTGACAGACAACGTGAACCTGATGGCCATGAATCTGACGAACCAAGTGCGGTCGATTGCCGAAGTCACGAAGGCCGTCGCGAACGGTGACCTTTCCAAGCGCGTTGAGATCGATGTGAAAGGCGAATTCCTCGAGCTGAAGGAAACTGTCAATCAGATGACATCGTCCTTGAGTGTCTTCGCTGATGAGGTGCGCTTATGATTTGAACTTCTTTGTGTTCATTATTTATAATTGCTCAGGTAACGAGAGTGGCGCGCGAGGTCGGCACGGAAGGAAGGCTAGGAGGGCAGGCTCAGGTGAAGAATGTCGCGGGAACATGGAAGGATTTGACCGATAATGTCAACGTCATGGCTAATAATGTATGTGCCGTTAACCTCCCTCGCTCCTGCGTATTCCTATTTATTGGTCTTTTAGTTGACTAACCAGGTTCGGGTTATTGCAATCGCCACGGTGCGTCCCCTTATTCAGCATTCCAAGACCACGATACTGATTTTTATCGCTTAGTCTGCTGTGGCGCACGGTGATCTAACACAAAAGATTGTCGGAGTATCGGTCTCTGGGGAGATGTTGGAGTTAGTTGAGACGATCAATAAGATGATTGATCAGCTGGATATCTTTGCTGTCGAGGTGAAGAAAGTCGCACGAGAGGTTGGGACCGAAGGAAAGTTGGGCGGTGTGGCGGACGTGGGCAATGTCCAAGGTATCTGGCAAGAGATCACGTAGGTTCCTTAGCCGCTCGCACTGCTGCCAGTGTTCTCATCTCCAACGCAGATTGTCTGTAAACGCCATGGCAGGGAACTTGACCACCCAAGTACGAGGTTTCGCCCAGATTTCGGCTGCTGCTATGGATGGCGATTTCACTCGGTTTATTACCGTCGAGGCCAGCGGAGAAATGGACTCACTAAAATCGCATATCAACAGTATGGTTTTCAATTTGAGAGATAGCATCCAGAAGAATACTGCTGCGAGAGAGGCTGCTGAAATGGCGAATAGAAGTAAGAGTGAGTTCCTGGCCAACATGTCTCACGAGATTAGGTGAGTTAATTTTCATTTTGGTCTCGGATAATCTGACACACATCAAGGACACCGATGAACGGGATCATCGGCATGACAGAGCTTACTCTCGATAGTGATCTGAATAGATCACAGCGAGAGAGCTTGCTGTTAGTCCATAGTCTAGCGCGGTCGTTACTGTTAATCATCGATGATATTCTGGATATTTCCAAGAGTGAGTCTCGACGGATAGAGTATCGACTCAACTCACCTACCTTTCTACACAGTCGAAGCTGGTCGGATGACAATGGAAGCCGTCTCTTATTCTCTCCGTCAAACGGTTTTCGGCATTCTTAAGACGCTAGTCGTGCGCGCGAATCAAAACAACCTTGACTTGACCTTCGATATCTCTCCTGATATCCCCGATCAGCTCATTGGTGATTCGTTACGTCTGAGACAGGTTATCACCAACCTAGTGGGCAATGCTATCAAGTTTACGCGATCTAAGGCCACAAAGAAAGGCCATATTGGATTCTATGGCAGGCTGGTGGCGTGCGATGACCAGAATGTGACGCTGGAGTTCTGTGTCAGTGACACAGGTATCGGTATACCAAGAGAAAAGTTGAACATCATCTTTGATACCTTCTGTCAAGCGGATGGATCCACAACTAGGGTCAGTTCTTTTCTGTTTATTTGCTGTATATTCAGCTGATAGTTTTTCTACCAGGAATACGGTGGGACAGGTCTAGGATTATCAATCTCGAAGCGTCTAGTCAATTTGATGCAAGGGAATATGTGGGTCGAGAGCGAGGTTGCACGGGGAAGCAAGTTTTTCTTCACAATCACTTCTCAGATCAGCCACAGCTCCATGGACAACATCTTGTCCAAGATGTCGCCGTTCTCGAAGCGAACGATCCTTTATATGGACAGTCTAGGTGACGAGACAGGGGTAGCAGCGAGCATACGAAATCTAGGTCTGAAGGTTCATGTGGTCCATTCCGTCTCTGAGGTTGCGGACAAAGCAAAATGCCCCCACATTGATACAATCGTGGCTGACGCTCTGGCTGTTGTGAGCATTGACTCTTTTCTGATCTTCTAGACGTATCAATACTGTTTTATCCAGACCGAGAGCCTTCGGGAGCACGAGCATCTTCGATACATACCTGTGGTGTTATTGGCTCCATATATGCCCCGGCTTAACTGTGAGTATCCTTTCATCCAAAACGATGATACCTTCTGAAACCCTTCCAGTGAAGTGGTGTTTGGACAATAGCATCAGCTCTCAAGTCACGACACCGATAACTGCTCATGATCTTTCGTCTGCGTTAATATGTGCTCTGGAGTCGAACACTGTGGTCCCGGTGACTGTACCAAATGATACAACGCTGGACATTCTTCTCGCTGAAGATAACGTCGTAAATCAACAACTAGCCGTGAAGATCCTGGAGAAGTACGGACATAACGTCGAAATTGCGGAGAATGGTAATAGCGCGCTAGATGCGTTTAAAAGACGAGTGTTGCAGAATAGGCCATATGATATCATTCTAGTTCGTCTTTGTCTGCTTGTTCTTTGACCGTATTCTTTGACGAGGGTGCTTTAGATGGATGTTTCGATGCCGTTTATGGGTGGTATGGAGGCCACGGAGTTGATTAGGGCGTATGAGATGCACGCTGATTTGCAGCCTATACCAATAGTTGCGTTGACCGCTCATGCTAGTACGTATTTTCTAGAATTTGATTTGTTTGCGATTCACATTCGCGTTTTTAGTGATTGGCGACAGGGAACGCTGTATGCAAGCAGGAATGGTACGTGTTGTCAACGCTCGTAATATACTGTAGTTATTGATGGGTTTGCTCCGCAGGACGAACATATCACGAGTACGTCGAGGTCGAGGTCAATGTTCCATTGTTTGTTGACTGATTGTCGTCTAGAACCCCTTCGTCGGGGTGATCTGTTGAATATCATTAACAAACTTACGGCTGAAAGGGCTGCCTCACGACTGGGAGGGAAGCATTGGCGTCCGCGTCCCGCAGGATGGATGGATCTAGGTGGAGCGTACTAATGGAAACGTTTTTTGGGTTTTGGGTTTCGGGTTTCTACTGTTTTCGGTTTGCATCGTGTACCATACTCATCATCTCACGACATATACTCAGCGGCCATGGACGTTTCATATATCCTTACGCAGTGTGCTTTTAGCCAGTTATATGCTTTCTCTTCTACCGGGTTTAGGTCTGCTGTATCAAAGGAAATCTTTGCAATTCTTGACTCAGCTTCACCGCATTTGGAAAGGGTCGCATGCCGGTACCGCCGGCTTTGAAAAAATATCATGGCTACTCTACTACCACCTCCGAAGCGCGTCAAGCTGTATCATGGCGTCCCCGAACCAGCGCCAGAACCACCAAAGCCGTCCCTCAATATTCTCGTTCAATTTGTGTCAGATGATGATGGCCGTCCTCTTGCACCAGCCGTGAATCTACCAGCCAGTGTATCAAGAGAGGGATTAGAGGCTCTGGTGAATAAGCTAAATACTCAGGTGCGTCGCAAAAAGTATCTAGAGACATGGAAGCCCATTTTTTAACACAGGATGAAGACCCCGTTCCCTTTTTGTTCCATGTTACACTACCAAACGACGATGAGGCTTCCGCTAGTGCACCAACTCGGATCGTAATATCCAAGTCAATAGAGGCAGATGTCATCGACCACCCTTCAAATTCGTTCACAGAAGAAGATGTGATTGTCGTGCGGTGCTCACCCCAGAGCGTATTTCGAGTACGACCGGCGACGAGATGCTCGTCGTCTCTTGGAGGCCACACCTCGCCCATTCTTTGCGCTTCGTTTTCACCGACCGGGAATTTTCTCGCTACCGGTTCTGGGGACACGAACGCCCGATTATGGGACTTGAATACGGAGACACCGTCGCACGTACTTTCAGGCCACAAAGGCTGGGTGCTTTGTGTGGAATGGGAGGCGATGGAGAGGAAGCTTGCGACTGGCGGACATGACGGCCATGTCCGTCTATGGGACCCGAAAAATGGGAAGCCGATTGGAGATGCACTGAAAGGACACACGAAATGGGTGACCTCGCTTTCTTGGGAGCCCATACATCTTAATGTGACTGCTCCTCGATTGGCCTCATCATCCAAGGATGGGACGGTTCGCGTTTGGTCTACTCTAACAAGGAGAGCAGAGTACACCCTAGGTGGCCATACCGCCTCAGTCAACGTCGTGAAATGGGGCGGTGTCGGTAAAGGTGTTTTGTATACCGCGTCAAGCGATCGTACGGTGCGCATATGGGATGCGAATGTAAGTTTGGTCTTTTCACTCGTTCTCGTAGCTCATATTCTCTGTAGGGCCGGCCACTTCATACCCTAAAAGATCATGCCCACTGGGTCACAACATTGGCGTTGAATACGGACTTTGTATTGCGGACCGGGCCATTTGATCATACAGGCAAGAAGCCTCAATCGGACGAAGAGGGTAAGAGTTTGCTCCATTGCTACTTATCGGAGTGTTCAGACATCCTTCAGCACAACAACTGGCTCTGAAGAGATATACAGCCCTGCTTGCTACCACACCAGAGATCCTCATTTCCGGCTCGGACGATCATACGCTTTTCCTGTGGTCTCTCTTCCCTTCATCATCACCTGCATCCGAGCCCTCTTCAGGAAAATTGAAGCCAGTGGCTCGGCTGACGGGACACCAGCGGCAGATAAGTCACGTCGCGTTCTCTCCAGACGGTCGGTGGGCTGCTTCGGCGGCATGGGACAACAGCGTGCGTGTTTGGGAAGGCCGGACTGGGAAGTATGTTGCTACTCTCCGAGGTCATATAGGTGCAGTGTATAGGGTGACATGGAGTGCGGATAGCAGGCTACTGGTCAGCGCGAGTAAAGATAGTACTCTAAAAGTGGGTGTATCCGTCGTCTTTCATTGCTTTATGCTGACAGTTTTGATTCATAGATATGGGATCTCAAGACCTACAAAATCAAGACTGACCTCCCTGGGCATACTGACGAGGTTTATTGCGTCGATTTTGTGGCCGATAAAATTGTAAGTGGAGGGAGAGACCGACTTGTCAAAATGTAAGGACTTTGTTACGCTTCTACCATGCAAAAATCTGACAATTTGTTGTCGAAGATGGAAAAATTGATGTGAATCTTCCGCGCCTGCTGTTGAACCTTCGCACTTAAGGGTGACTAGAATCTGTAAAACTCTGTAGTTGGCGCATTCGAACATAACCGCCGATGGAATCGTAGTTTTATCTCTTATAAATGGAGCCTTCTTTTGGATTAATAGTTGCTTGTATATACTATCCCATTGTGCAATTTAACGTTGCGCGTGCGATATCACTTGTCGGCTAATCTGTAAAAGGTTCGGCGCGATGATGGCGTGGGAAAACTCAAGAGCCTTTTTGGAGTTTCGATCAAGGCGGTTCTACTTTCCCCCTTACTTACTTTCAGACTGTTACTGTCTGCAAAAAATATCCCCTACAATGCAGGCTACCATCGCGTTCCCCGTTGTTGACAAAGAGAACATCAGCCATGTTGCGAGCAAAAAGAACACGCGAAAGCGAACTATCACCGTGACGACTGTCGACGGAGGTACAGTGGCGACATGATGGAGGACGCGACTGATGCGCTGTTTTATAGAGACTATCAATCTTACGAAGGAATTTGAGGTGGACTCATCGGTGAGTCTGGTCCGCGGCGCGTCGAGATGGATTTATATGATGTTGTCAATCTAGGTCGTCGAGGCGATGAAGTAAAGAATTTTCCATGTGAGTAAGACGCGTCATTTTGAAAAAAAAATTCTTCGATTGCTGAACACGTGTCATTTTTAGCTGGAGGATGAGTTAGAGGCGGCAAGAAGCTCGCAAACCCAAGGGCCCCCTGCAAAACGCGCCATGGACGAGAAATATCCTCGACGAAACCCAGTCTATCACGAGTAGCCTGCGTCAAATCCGGTAACACAAACAAAGCCGAGGTAAAAAACGCAAGATGCAGCTCAAGAAGATATTCGATAGGTCAGTTACCGTCACTTTTAGACTAGGCGTTCCGAAGTCCATAAAGGATCAAGAAGGAATTGCAAGTCCGACACGGTCAAATTCCAAGGAGCGCCCAAGATGATCAAGTGCGACGAAGTCTTCGAACAGGTCGAGTTGGTGTCTTGATCCAGCCTACACCCCAGAATAAGCCAAAGAGCGCAGTTACGATTATTCATTTCGTGAGTTTTGATTCTCTTTCTACATCAAGATTGTACTAACCACGTTCAGAATACCAAGGCCCAGATTGCGCAGTTGTTTGGAGACGAACTGAAGGCCCTGATATGGATAGTCGGTGGACGCGAGGTGAGGGCCCCTTCGTTTGCAAAATCCGTCAACTTGGGGGCATGCGATGTCGAGATCCGTTAAGCGGAACTGAATTATTCGAGGACTAACATGAAGTGTAGCCTCAAGTTCGAGGTTACGAGTGGTGGGGGGACACCGGGATGACACGTTACTGTGGTAGCCCGCACTTTTCAGTCCGTCATAATTGTCTCGCTATCTTATTCAGCTATTATGTTATGACTAAGTACGTACTATTACATTTTTCTGTGCAATTCGCCCATATATAGAAGTTGCAACCTGATCCTATTGACAGACAATATACATGCAATTATTCCTCATTCAGGGTATCTACTCAGAAAATAGTTGCCAAAGCGCCATCATCAAACTTCCCACCTCCCAGACCGCCCATTTTACCACCAGCCCCAGGCCCATTCTTTCCAAAAGTGAACCCAACCCACACTCCCCCTCCCAAACCCTTCGTCCTTCTCCTTCACTTGTTCGACGTTCTTTTGTTTCTCGCGGACCTCGGCGTACTTTGCCATATCTTCCAAGGAGGTGAAATCGTCGTAGTAGCCGGTATCAATCTCAGAATCGAGAGCAGGTACGAATGGGGCCGGTGACAGAACGCAGGTCGTCCCATTTGACACCATCGAAAAAGGGGTGGCCGGAGACTTGTGGCAGGGTGGCGTATCGGACGCTTGCGTGAGAGAGCAACCTTCACATTGTCAGCGGTGAGTGAGGTCCTTTACAGGATCACATTAATAAATCTACCTAGTTACGGCATCCCAAGCCGTGTCCGTCAAGTTGAACACCAGATCCTCTGGCTTATCATACTCGGGCCTTCGCAGGACCTTTGTCCAGTTCTTGAGATTCGTCCATGTTTCCTCAGGGTTGCTGCCGCTGAATGGGGGGAAACCGGCGAGGAATTCGAAGAGAATGCAGCCTAGCGACCAGTAGTCGACGGAGAACGTGTAGGGCTTGCCGCGCAGGACTTCAGGGGCCTGCAGGGAGCGTCAATACAAAGGATAAACACCGTTGGTGCAGCGCAGACCATGTAATCGGGTGATCCAACTATGGAATCAGCATAACGAGGGTCTTCATTACGGATAGAGCGATAAATAGAGCGGCGTTCTAGAGTTGATCTATGAATGACTTCGTTATCTTTGACCTTGTCGAGCTATAACCATATTATAGATGATACTCGCATAGGAATTTTAGTGAACTCGCCTTGGCTTTGAGTGACTCGATACGCCGGGGGTTGAGTGCACCGGTGGCCAAACCGAAGTCCGTTAGCTTGACGTGTCCTGTGCCATCAACAAGGAAGTTCTGTCTGTACGTTAGCAAGTCAGTTCCATTTCTAAATATTGTCGTACCTCCGGTTTCAGGTCTCTATGAATATATCCCAGCTTGTGAAGCTCGTTGACGCCGGCAAACATTTCGCTGATGTAGAATCGCGCATGTTCTTCTTTGAGGACGCCTGAATTGTTTAGAAGAGTACGGAAGTCGCCTCCGGGGACATATTCCATAGCAAGGTAGACGTATTGGGCATCTTGAAAGGCGTAGAGGAGCTTGACAAGCCAAGGCGTCTTGGTAGCGGTCAAGATATCGCGTTCAACGAGAACATGGCGGATCTAGAAGAGGTAAGCCTCATATCACTAACGAGTGGCATCCAAAGCGCACCTCATCCATCTTGAACAACGTTTTCTTTTTCATCTTTTTCAGCGCGCAGACCTCGCCTGTCTCCTGTTTCCGGGCGAGAAAGACCTCGCCATATCCGCCCTGGCCAACCTGGGCAATAATATGGAACTGGTCGACACGAAGCTTGGTGCGCCGCCTGCGAAGAAGCACGCGTTCACGTCCACAGTAGCTCTTGAACTCCTTTGAATACTCTGAGGGCTTGAGATCGCGCGCTTTAGTATCCCCGTCGAACTTTGCTCGCCGTTCTTTGCGGGCGGCGAGGTATCCTAGTGTCTGAAAGTAATAATCGAGGAAATCTAGACGCCGTCAGGACCATCGAGGACGAAATTTACGAAGCACGCACATAGCTGGGCAACGGTCGCCTTGCGTTTGACCTCTGCCGTATCGAGCAGCTCCCGCTCCCACAACTGCAGTCCGGGTTGTTTGATGGTCGACGTTCCTTTTGCGGTTTGCATGTTGATGTCATCTGAAAAAGTAAGCCCTTTCGCCGTGTTCATGTGGATATCAAACCCTGATATGGGTAATCCCTTGGCGGTGTCCATATGGATGTCACGGTCGCGGTAGTACGAGAAACCACCCGTACGTTCAGAAGGCAGACCGGCGGTATTTTTTGCTGCCATGAGATAGAAAGCAGGTGAGCGAGTGGTATATTAAAGAAAGCGGCGTGTTAGGGTCAGCCGAGTACAAGCCGAGTAGGTTCAGCCGGATGGCTACCCATGCTTGGGGGTAGGCTCGTTTACCAGCCGGCGTTCCGCCCACGTGGCTCGTGGCTTCTGTTGTATGGTCTTATTCTTTTCGGCTTATATCTGTTATTTCTCCTTGCCTTCGTCCCCATCCCCCTGTCATATTTCTGATTATTTATGACTTATTCTGAATCCCATGATTCATGTTGTATTAGTAGTTATTATTAGTTATTGACTCACATAATTCCCATAGTATATAAGCTTGTAATTATGTAACAAAACAGCAGAATTCTCTCACCCTTTTGTTGTCTGACCAGACTCAGGCCCGCTACAAACAGAGCGATACCTCACTTGATCAAGTGTGGGATTTGTTGAACTTATCTCTCAGATACTTGACCCATTTTGAGGCCGGATACTCAACCATACATTCAGCTAGCTCTGATTTTTCCCACTCCTCACTCAACCATTGTTTCAGAGGGAACTAGCCCTTCCAGTCGACTCTGCACTCAAAAATATAGCCAAAAATTACCAACAGTCTTCTAGTCCCACCATGTCTGACCCTCTCGAAAATCTGGCTTCTTCTGCCCCTGCCGACACCTATGCTGCACTTGCCCCTATCCTCACTACCCTCACCCAGCGCCTCACTGAGAATGAGCTTTGTCTGTACTTCAGACAGAGGGGGCTTATGCAGACCGCATTTCAAATGCTCTTCAATATGCTCTGTCAAATGCCTTTTTTCAGCTCCCAGCACCTCCTGCCACATCTGCTACCACTACCACAAATATACATCCTCAAAGTCTCTGTGTTGACCTTCCCAAATTCCATGGCACCCTTAAGGAGAGTGTCTGGGCTTTCCTCTCTATCATTCAGGACCATCTCAAAGCTTCACACATTCCGAAGGATGACTGGGGTGTCTCAGTCAGTGCTCTTCTACAGGATGGTGCCCAAATCTGGTACCTCTCAAGGAAATGGGCCAATAGAGATTGCCCTCTAGCCTGGGATGAGCTTGTTAAAGAGCTCAAGATGCAATATGACTCACCTACCCATGCCAACAAAATTTGTGGTACTCTTCACAGAATCCAGTACCGTGGAAGGGTACTGGACTATATCCTTCATTTCCAGAATCTGGAAATGCAGCTGGATGACAAAGAAATGTCCTTTGATGACTGCCGACACTACTTCACTTGGCCTCTACCTCCTGATCTCGGCTTCCATATCTCCAATCTCAATCCCTGCACCATGGCAGAGGTCTATGACATTACCTATAACTGGGCATGCCATAAAAGGTTTGCACAGAGCAGCCACAAAACTGACCATATGGTGAACAATGCCACACCAACAAAAATATGGCTGTACCACCTATCACCTTCCCATCCTCCACAGCATCTACCTCCATGTCCACCTCAATGCCTGTACCCATGGACCTTGACAGCTTCAAATCTCAGAACAGGGTCTAGTGTTAGGATTGTGCCAATAGAAGTAAGTGAAAGGAATGCATGCTGTGGATTCCATGGAGTGCGTGGGGCTTGGTGAAGCTATTAGCAATGTCACCCTTGGGTCGAAGCCCAAAGAAGGATTACAGACAGAGTCCATGGGATTATGATCTCTAGGATCAAAGGTTAAGTCCAGCAGCTATCGGAGTCTATGGACATAGAGAGATGGATTATGGCTTGAAGGCCGAAGAGAGTGAGGACAATAGTTATTGGGCTAAACCAAGTTGATATTCGAACTGAGGTATGTACTACTAAATGTACAGCTTATATACTAAGACGGAGTCTGATGGGTTGGGGTCTGGAATAGTGTAGGTATAGCTAGAGTGACATGATCTAGAATGTTCTGTATCTAGAGGAGTTGAGTATTCTGTGGACTCTGATATAACACCTACTCGCTACCGTGATGGGTTCTAGGTGTGATAAATGAAATATGTGAAATTAGTAAATGAAATAGGAATATGAAATATGAGATAGAAACCGGGATTTGGAATCTGACAGATTCCGATGATTGACTTGGAGCCGGTGGAGTGGATGATGGACAAGGTCCATGGAGTCCATGGCATGATCGTTCCAGTATCCCCCCTTTAGTGTTCTTGCCCTCAAGAGTGCAGATCCTGATGGCCAGGGGTGCCGCATGGAATTTGTGAGTGTGATATCATGTGATTTTCACCTCTTGACTTGTTACCACCACCATCTCAGTGGTAGGATTTACTTGCTTTTTTCTAAATAACTCTTTCCTCACAAACAACAACGATGACTGACGTGTACCGATGGTTGACAATGCTGGAGCCATACGAGGCACCCAGAACTCTGGAGGACATGGACATCGATGAACTATTGGTGTTCTACACCAGTAGGGACGACAAGGAGGAGGAGTATCGGAGCACTATGGAAGCTCAAGAGATGTGGGTTGTGGAGAAAGTAAAGGCTGAAAAGGCTGTGGCAGCTGCGGAGGCTGCACAGAAAAAGACCCAAGAATGGGTGAAAAAGCTTCACAAGTTGAAGTTGAAGAAGGAAAAGGAGGCTGTGGAAAAGCGGGCAGTGGAGGAAAGGTTGGCAAGGGAGGCAGAGGCGAGGAGGGTTGCTGAGGAGAAGAAGAGGCAGGAGGAAATGGTGGCCACAGAGGCCGAACAAACTAGACTGGTGGAGGCCAAGGAGGAGGCGGTGTGAACAAGGCACCTGTTAAAGGAACAGACTGAGTTGGCCAAGAGGCAGGCCATGGAAGCCATGGAGGCAGCTGCAAAGGCAGAGGGAGATGATGAGGAAGCTGCGGAGGATGCAGGGACAGAAAAAGAGAAGGTGATGAATGAGCTGAAGCAGAAGAGGAAGGACAAGGGGAAAGTGAAGGCAACTGGGGCTGGGGGGGTTCTAAAAAGAGAAAGCAGTTGACTAGGTCAGTGGTGGAGAGTGAGGAAGATGAGCAGACCATGGGGTCATTGGAGAGGCCCACTAAGAAGGCAAAGGGGAAGTCTGCTGAGTGTGGAGAATTCCACGGATCAGGTAAGTGGACTTGGAGTTGATTTTTTTATTTGCTGATTGTTTTGTTAGATAAATGTGGGCGGTGCCAGGCTGACAGAGCCTGATGTATAATGTCGGCAACTATGAGGTCTTGCGAGTGGTGTTGTATCTGCAAGGCGAAGTGTATGTGGACAGATGAGATGGTGCCGTCAGCAATGGAGCAGGTGTTGGACTTGCTGCAAGATTTGCATGCAAGGTTTGATGAGATGGAGGGTAGGCTGGAGAATATCGAGAGGGAGTTGGAGGCTGTCAGAGGCTGGGTGGAAGACTTGGTGGATGATTTTGAGGAAGGGGACACTATCAAATATCCATGGGATTTTGTGCTGGCGGTGTCCAAGAGGAATGGAAGGTGTTGAGGGAAGAGTTGGGGGAACTCAAAGGTGCCAACCCTGAGGCCCTCTGGTGGGCAATGTGATTGCACCTCGATCAGGATGTCGCCCAAGTGTGGTATGCCCACATGACATCCACAGAGTTCAATGGTCAAGATCTGTTCGAACTGGCCAATATTGAATTGTGGTGCAGAAACCATGGAAATGGTGACCTGGACCAGGTGATTGCATCTAGCATGAGATTCAGGGTTACTTGGGCAAAGTTTTACTATATCAGAGGTCATCAGAGGGAGTGGTTGTGGAAGGAGTATTTGAGGGATAGTGAGGGGTTCTTGGTAGAGGATTCTGAAGGAGAACTGGAGGAAGAGGAAGTCAGGGCAGAGATGCTGCCAGAGGCCAGGGCCAACGGAGCACCCAGAATAGCGGACTTGTTGAGGATGATTAAAGGAAAGAGAAAAGAGGTAGAAGGTGGAGAGGCTGGCAGGTCCATGGACACCTCATCCTAGCCTCTTGTATAATTTTTTGGACTTTTTGTGGATAGGTAGATAGTATAGTGCACCTGGAGGCACATAATGTAGAATTTTTTCTTGATGCTTGAACATTGTGTGAAGAAAGGATGAAGTCAAGAAATGCGTCTGATGGAGTCCATTCCTGATTAGGAAACAAATTTGCAATAGTTTTCCAGAATTGAATTTGAAATTGGAGAGATGGATTCCAATGGGAACCGATGAAATGGGTGATCAAGAAGAAATAAGTGAGGTCTTGACTGAGACCTTGCAGATGGTGACCTTGGATAATGGTCCTGGTTTGTCTGGGTAATGGTGATGGAAGTCTTCAATGTAGTCTTCTGTGGAGAACTTGGTAGTGGGGATCTATGCAAATTCTTTGTCAGTACCTTTGTAGCCCAACCATTGGACATGGTAGAGGAGTGGACAGTGGAACCAATGGTTGAGCTTGGAATCAAGAATCTGTGCAATCTCAAATTGCTCTTCTCCGTTGACTTCCACGGAAGGTGGAGGTGGTTGGGTGCAATTAGGAATGGTATTGATTTCCATGGGTTCCAACTGTGAGACATGAAATACAGGGTGAATGGAACAGAGGTCCACAGGAAGTTTGAGCATGAAGGAATGGGATCCAGGCTGAGCAATAATGTCAAATGGTCAGAGGAATTTCTTGGAGAATTTCGCAGTAGGGTGGGTAGTCCTGATGTGTTTGGAGTTAAGGAAAACCTTGTCACCTACTTTGAAATCTGGAGCTGGGGACCATTGTTTGTCTGCTTGGAATTTGTAATGAGACTGATTTCATCTCTAAGGAATTGGTGAAGGTCATCGAGGTTGACTATGAAATCACAGGCCCAAGTGGAGGCAATGTCGTGTTCAGGGTACACTATGATGTTAGGATGATAACCCTTATTAGCAAAGAATGGAGAGATTCCAGTGGAAGTATTTGGAGCATTGTTGTACACAAATTCAGCAATAGGTAGTAAGGTATCCCAATTGTCTTGTTGATAAGAACAATAGATACAGATGTATTGTTCGAGGGTTTGGTGAGTGCATTCAGTTTGTCCGTCAGCTTCTGGATGATAGCCAGAAGTGAAGTGAAGCTCCATATCAAGAGATTTGGCTAGGGCGTGAGTGAATTGGGAGACAAATTCAGAGCCACAGTCAGAAGTGATGTGATTAGGATGGCTTGCTTGCTTGCACGGTCAATAACAATGAGGATAGTGGTGAATCCATTGGATTCCGGGAGCTGTTCAATGAAGTCCATGGAGATGGAATCCCACAGCTGTTCTGGTACAGGCAAGGGTTTGAGTAAGCCAAATGGACAGTGTCTAGGTGTTTTGTTATGACCACAGGTAGTACAGGATTTGACATAGTGGCAAACAAATTCATGCATCTGTGGCCAGGTGTAATTCTGTTGGACTAATTTGAGAGTCCTGTTTTGACCGAAATGACCTGCCAAGATATGGTCATGATTGTTTTGAAGGACACAAAGACGGAGGTCCATGGAGTCTGGGACATAGATGCAGTTGTCAAGGCGGAGTATTCCTGACTTGTCCACAGACCACTGGGAAGGATTGGAAGGGGAAGAAGCAAGGTGGAAGCCTTCGGTCACCATGGAATCCACGGGTTGTGCAAGCTTGATATCAGAATGCAATTGGTCTACATCCATGATTGCACTAGCGCAGAGTACGGGACCTTCAAGAAAAGTAGTGCGGAGAGTTGCTCTTGAGTAAATACAGGGCGCAAATTGTGAGGATTGACTTGAGCATATTGACTATCCCCCTCTTTAGGGTAGGTGTCCCATTGTCTAGTGAGTGCGTCTGGTTTCCCACCTAATTTTCCTGGACGGAATCGGATAACAAGGTTGAACTGGGAAAGGAATTCGGACCAGCAGACTTGTCGGCATGTAAGGACCTTGGTAGTAGAGAAGTACTCAAGGTTCTTGTGATCAGTAATGATATCAATGGATTCTGCGGAGCCTTCGAGGTAATGATGCCAGTATTTAAAGGCTTCAAAGATGGCAAGAAGCTCTTCATCATGGGTATTGTAGTTAAGCTCGGCTCAGTGGAGACTGTGGGACAAGAAGGATATAGGGTGAATTTCCCCATTGTCAAGGTAGATGGAGAGGATAGTGGCAATAGCATAGTTGGATGTATCAGTTTCCATGACAAGTTGATGGTCAGGAATCCAATGGGTAAGGATAGGAGCATGAGTGAAAGCCTGTTTCAGCTTGTTGAATGCAGCTAAGCATTTGTCATCAAATTTCCATGGAATACCTTTGCATGTAAGACATGTTAGGGGTAGAACAATCTCACTGTATTTGTAGATGAAGTGGCAGTAGAAGTTGGCAAAACCAAGAAATGATTGGATATCTTTGACCTTCCGTAGGATCAGCCAGTCAACAATAGCTTTGACTTTGTCTTCAGCCATTTGTAAGTGTTCAGGAGAGAGTATGTAGCCTAGATATTCCACAGAATCCTGATTGAACTTGCATTTAGAATCTTTGCAGTAGAGCCTGTTGGCTCGAAGTCTGCATAGGACTTCATGTACATTCTTTTGGTGTTCCATGGGATCATTGGAGTAGATGAGGATATCATTGAGGTACACGGCAACAGAGACATTGAGCATGTCTGTGAAGATGTTGTTGATGAAACAGTTGTAAGACCACAGAAGCATTGGTAAGACCAAATGGCATGATGTGCCATTCGAAAGACCCATAGCGGGTATGGAATGAGGTTTTCCATTCATCTCCATCGGAAATATGGACTAGATGGTAGGCATGGCAGAGGTCGAGTTTGGTATATATGCATGTGGAATGCTCAGAGTCAAGAAGATTGGATATGAGGGGAAGTGGATAGCGGTCCTTTTTAGTGATTTTGTTAAGGCCACAGAAGTTGACACAGAGCCTGAGTTCACCAGTTTTCTTCTTGATGAAGAGTACCGGGGCTCCATGGGAAGAGCATGTGGGAGAAATGAAACTGTTATGGATGTTATCGTCAATAAACTTGCATAAGGCTTTGAGTTCAGATTTGGAGAGGGAATAGATGGGTCCAAGCAGAGGTGAGGTGCCTTCCTCAAGGTTGATCTTGAGATCATAAGGATGATGCTTGGGAAGTTTCTCTGAGAGAGAGTCACTGAACACATCAGCAAAGTCATGATACTCTGGTGGAACATCAGATAAATCCAGTGGAGCCATGGAGGCAGCTTGGCCACTAACACTTGGCACCAAAGGTTGGAGTGTGAACTGTTGTGCACCCTCCTCTGCCCAAGCTTGAATGAAAGCAGCCATGGAAATGATAGATATCTTGGGGGCAACCAAAGTGGAAAATGATGGGATGGATGGGTATGAGTAGATAGGCTCATACGCTGGCGGAGTCTGTCGGGATCTTGGAGGTGGTTTGGATGGGATAGGACCTGAAGGGTCCTTGTGAGCTTGCGCTGTTGCGTCAGAGGCTGTGGAAACATCTGGAATAGACACACCAAATAGCTTTGAACAGAAAGTGATACTGTGCTTTGCCCAGTCAATCAATGGATTGTAGTGGGAGAGCCAGTTGTATCATGAATCAAGACCAAGACATGTGACATAGAAGTCAATAGCAATGATATCTCCCAACAGGAATCATACAGAGAGAGTAACAGATTGTGAAATGTGAGATCTGGCAGAGCCGTCGAGAAGCTGAAGTTGAACAGGAGGAATGGAGTTGGTAGGAATATTGTGATCGTTCACGTACTTCAAGTCGATGAAGCAATGGCTGGAACCAGAGTCGACTAGAGCAAGAAAATGTAGGATTGTGGAGATAGGAGATCTGTTGGGCTCCAATCTGGAGCCAACTTCACTGGATAGGGATATGGTAAGTGAATGGTTGGAAAGAGCGGTGGCATTGAGGGTTACGATCTCCGAAGTGCAATGACAGTCAATGCAACCCTGTCCTTGCATGGAGGAATCAGGGTTGCTCTCTATTTTTCTGACTCCGATGGAGCTGAATCAACAGAGGCAGGAGTAGGGTCAGAGACCTCAGCTGCATGTCCACATGCAGTGATGAGCCTCCAGGCTCTGTATGCCCAGAAATTTCACGATTTCCATCAAAATAACCGGCAGCACTCCTGGGCGGGCTTTCAGTAAACCCCACGCTGCCTACAGAGGCATACTACTTTCATATAAAATCGCTGCTACCCTCACGACACCGATATCTCTCCCTCCCGACAACGCATCCCAATCCTTGTATACCATCACAATAAGGTACTGTTGATGGCCGGTCTCCTACTTTCGGCAATAGGCGCGGATTACTGAAACATTGATGCATCAATGTTGCATCAACTATGCATCACGGTGTGCAGCCACACATCCGTGTGAGCGCACATTTTTGGATTTCACAACATTCCACTATTACTATGGGTGCAACGCACCTTGCCTAGGCATCGCCCACTCGCAGTCATCGTGGTGGGAGGAAGGGACAGCTGGTCAGCGACTGGAGCATGGACCAACCGCCCGGCCGCCTGTCCCGCGGACGCCGGACCGATGCGGCATACCGACGGACGTCCGTGACAGGCTTGCCATGAGCGGATGTGTCACCGCCACGTGGATAGAGGCGGGTCTGGGCACAAACAGGGGTCGTATTTGTCCCTGTCATCGGGTAGGAGCGGATGCAACCCTGGTTACCCTTTAAGGCTATTCGTATCAGAGCCATTCAAGGAAAGTGTAGCAGGTGCGCAGAGGGTCTACCGCGCGTGTACATGGAAGTGCCCTAAAAAGGGCTAATGATCAATCAAATCGGACCACGGGCGATGGTATAAAAGATTGTGTAGATGAAGATAGTTAGTTAGTAAATTCTACTCCCAGAGAGATCCTTATTCCAGGATTCCCCTCACCAAAGGAATACATTTCCTCTTTCTCAAAGCTCATAAGACGCATCCAAAGTCATCATCAGCTGCCAGTCTTAACCATCCGATCCCAGTCGGACCCTACGTTCCTCTCATCAGCAACCGTCTTAGCGGACGTTGTAAGCCGCTGAAGCGGAGTGGACCTACCTTCCCTTATCCCTTACTGGATAAGAAAAGATCTTGCATAGACAGGGATTTCTTCCTTCACAGGGAGTTACCTAGCCTTACAACGGCTTGAATTGCTGGCACGATCATTTAATTATATGATGTCATAATCATCGACATTCGAGTCCTCTCAATAATCAAGGACCGCGGCCGCTATAGACTGTGGTTACTAACACTGCATCCTTGCCAAGGCCTTCAGAAATCTTTATCCCATTCAGCGACCTCTGAACATACCCCATACCCTCTCAGTCCGCAGCTAAACAGCACCTTAAATATCTGCACATCGGTCACTCGTGATGCCTAGTATTATCTCCCTACGGGAATGCAAAAGAGTTGCTGTTACCGAAGCCTTCGGCAAATACACATGGACGCTCGAATACTTACAGAGCCGCAGTCTTACAGCCTTACTAAGTAGATCTAAAAATATCATGTACGCTGTAGTATAAAATTCGGTAAAGTAATGTAGAAAGAGGACACTAGACAACCCCACACATCCTAGAGAACAATAACCGGCACACCAACGGTTATACTTTGTATTACCGTGCTTTACAAGCATATACACTCTATTCTATCGATCATTGGGCATACAACCCATCACTATAAGCCTAGGAAAAGGTCTTCACCATCTAAACACTTCATTCATCCCTCCATCGTCTCTACCCTCGACCACATACCACCCTGGCTTCGAATACTCGATTACCGGTCGGTTTTGCACCAGCTACTCGCCGATAAACCGGTCATAGCTTTGGTATAGGCTTTGACGTCTCTCTATGCTGCACACGTAAACATAGCATCCCGTTTCATTTTATAGGCCACATCGTCTTCACTTTCACAGATAGGAGTTTACTTCAGTTTCGTTTTCAACATCGTATTGCCGCCCGTTTGGGAAGTCTCCGAACAAGACTTGTAGGACTCGTATCATCGACATAGGATCATTTAGCCCAGTTCAGTTATAGTTTCAGCATAGGATAGGATAGGAAAATCCCCGTGTGGATTTATAGGTTTGACATTAACACCGGATAGGATCAGTAACCCGCCATCAACATAGGACCTTGTTTTCGCCCCGTATTCTCAACAACAAATAACTGGCTGCGGTTTTATTTTCGTTTATTCACTATTTCTCTTTAGATCCTCTTTAAAGAAGATCGTTGCCTAGCAACTTAGTATCACCAGATCAGATTCATTTTCCCACAGACTACTGGTATTCATGTCATACCGGTTTCTGTCAGCTCTCGTTTATTCGAGATAATTACCGGCAGACAGCCTACATCTAAGTACTCGACTGCTAAAGGGTACTACTTGCTAGACTTTCACGTCGCAGTATACACCTGCGTCTAGAGGAATTGATTGGAGTGCACGGAGGTGCCCTGAACATACTCGCAAACACATTGCCTTTATTGCCGGCGGTTTTGCACGTTACCGATACTCTTTGAGTTTGGTATTGCCGTTGCCACAGAAGTTTAGGCTCATCAGCGGAGGCCACAGATTTTTGCTTGTTGCAGTCCTCAGTCTTGTGCTTGTTGCCACAGAACATACATAGGTCATTCTTGCAGCGGCATTCCTTTTCCTCAGGTGTGAGCTTACCATCCTTGCCTAGCTTGTCAGCATAGGGCTTCTTGGAGGCACCCATGGAGCCAGAGGAGGAATACGTGGATGATGAACCCATGGTGGAACCATAGGATTTCGGGGCTGCAGAGTTGTAGGAAGAGTTTGAGTTAGAACCTGAACCCTTAGGTTTGGAAGTGGAGGGCCAGTCACAGTTTTCCCTGGAGACCTCAGCTTTCCTAGTCCAGTAACGAGCATCAAGCTCCTAGGCAAGGGTCCGCATATTGTGGAGGTTGTTGGGTTTTCTGTGGTGAGCCATGTCATCCTTGATCTGTGAGCAAAGCCCGTGGTAAAAGGCATGGTGGAGTGAGTTGTTGCCATAACTGATAATGGCAGCATGTTGATTGAAGCTTACTATGTACTTCATGAGCCTGTCTCTGTTGTGCATCCAAAGATTTTCAAATTCATCTTCAGCGTCTCCGACAGCATCAAATGGACCAAAATTGGTATGGAGCTCCAAGAGGAAGGCAGCATAGGAGTACATGCAAGCAGGAGGATTGGCTTGATTGGGATGGAGGACATCCAGTTTGAACCAGTCAAGGGCGACACTGGAGAGGAAGGAAATAGCATAGTTGACTTTGGCAGTGTCCATGGCAAATGCGTTGGGCTTGTCATTGAAGTTCAACTGCAGGGAGACAATGAATGCCTTGAGTTTCTGCAGGTCTGCTCTATTGAAGGTGTCCAGTTCCTTGACTTTGGTATGGACAGCCTGCTGAGGCAGATTGTTGACTTGGTGGATAAGGCCATGGAGGAGGTTCATGAATTCGATCATGAGGCAGTTCTCATCATTGGGGTCAGGATTGGGAGGATTACCACCAGGACCCCCTGGGCCACCTGGATTTGGTGGGCCAGCTGGTGGACCGGGGCACTGCAGATTGTGCGGATTGCGATTGTGATTGCTAGGGGAGTTGGGGTCACCATCACTGTCACTGGGGTCACCATTGTCACCATCTTCCTTGGCTAGGAAGGTTGGCTGTGCAGGTTTGATGGTGCAGGGTTTCTGAGATGATGTTTTGATAACCACCCCATCCGTTTGAACTAGTGGAGTCCACAGAGAATGGCTTGGGAGTGGCATTGACATTGGATTGGTGGGCGGTGAAGCCACTGTGAGTGTAGGTTTCCCTATGGGGATGTTGTGTGGAGGCTGAGTCCTCACTGAAGAGGTTGTGATCCTCTTTCGATGCAGAGGCAAGAATGTTGTGCATGGAGAGATGGGGTACTGGCGGAGCCATGGAGGATAATTGTGTTTGTGAAGGTTTGAGGGTTGTGTTAGGCATTCCTAAAAATTTTGACTCAAGGGTTTGAGTTCGAATATACTGTTAGGATCATGCCAATAGGATGAAGTGAAAGGAATGCACGCCATGGAATCCATGGAGTGCATGGGGCTTGGTGAAGCTATTAGCAATGTCACCCTTGGGTCGAAGCCCAAAGAAGGATTATGGATGAAGTCCACAGAATTATGATCTCTAGGATCAAAGGTTAAGTCCAACAACTATTGGAGTCTGCAGATGTAAAGAGATGGACTAAGGCTTGAAGGCCGAAGAGAGTGAGGATGATAGTTATTAGGCTAAACCAAGTTGATATTTGAACTGAGGTATGTACTACTAAATGTACAGCTTATATACTAAGACAGAGTCTGACAGGTTGGGGTTTGGAATAGTGTAGGTATGGCTAGAGTGACGTGAGCTGGAATGTTCTGTATCTAGAGGAGTTGAGTATTCCGTGGACTCCGATATAACACCTACTCGCTACCATGACAGGTTCTAGGTGTGATAAATGAAATATGTAAAATTAGTAAATGAAATAGGAATATGAAATGAGATAGAAACCGGGATTTGGAATCCAACAGATTCCGATGATTGACTTGGAACTGTAACGATCATGCCGCAGACTTCATGGACCCTGTCCACCATTCACTCCACCGGCTCCAAGTCAATCATTGGAATCTGTCAGATTCTGAATCCCGGTTTCTATCTCACATTTCATATTCGTATTTCATTTACTAATTTCACATACCTCCATTGAATGGGGTGCTAAATCAAACATAGAACTTTTGGACTCGCTCTTCACTACACTTTGAACTTGAACATAATCGCTCTTGTACTTTTGAACATAAACCTCAAACATCTTAATTGTGATTATTCTCTTACCTACACTCTTGGTGAGGATTTGAACCCACATATAACCAGCTCCCTGAGACCAAAGTGGATCCATCACTGAAACCAACTCGCCTCCCTGGGCGAGTACCTCTACCGTCTAATAGGAGCAGTTGTTTGACCCTTGATCCCACCTCGCCCATCAGCATTCCCCCATGAACATCTCCCATTGACCAAAACACCACACATATTTACATTTCTGACTCAGATTCAGATGACTATACTATGGCAGCTCCTTACATACCCGCATCTCAGAACGGCAAAGCTTGCATTACTGCTGGTACATCCTCAAAAAACAGACCCAGAATCTTGGCAGGAGAAGTCACACATGGAACTTTACACTGTTTCATGACTGCCGCACAGAATTGGAGAACAACATACCACCCTACGGTTGTGGAAAAGGCAATCATGCCATACCTTGCTCCTGGTTTCAGCGATAACACAAAGATTGACAGTTTCTACTACCAGAATTCAGATCGTTATAATGAATATACACCCACTGAATTCAGGGTTGCCACTCATCAACACTTCTTTACAGTGACTTGGCATTTAGATGTTTGCCACACACTAGACTGTCTAGTTCAGGGAGACAGCTCCTTCACCAACTTTCATGATGCTGTTTTGACACAAAACTGTTACTTGGAAGGAAACCCAGAGCATGTAGAGGACTCCTTACTCATATCTACCTTAAAGAAGGGGATGCATATCGACCTATCTGAGCATTGTTCTGACCTGGACATGGAGTTGTCCAAGATTTTTACAGCCATTTTGAATGGCACTGCCAACACTACGAAAGAGCAAACTGTTGTAAGGCTAGGTAACTCCCTGTGAAGGAAGAAATCCCTGTCTATGCAAGATCTTTTCTTATCCGGTAAGGGATAAGGGAAGGTAGGTCCACTCTGCTTCAGCGGCTTGCAACATCCACTAAGACAGTTGCTGATGAGAGGAATGTAGGATCCGACTGGGATTGGACGGTTAAGACTGGCTGCTGATGATGACGTCGGATGCATCTTATGAGCTTTGAGAAAGAGGAAATGTATTCTTTTTGTGAGAGGAATCCTGGAATAAGGATCTCTATGGGAGTAGAATTAACTAACTACCTATCTTCATCTACACAATCTTTTATACCATCACCCATGGTCCGATTTGATTAATCATTAGCCCTTTTCAGGGCACTTCCATGTACTCGCGCGGCAGACCCTCTGTGCACTTGCTACACTTTCCTTGAATGGCTCTGATACGAATAGCTTTAAAAGGTAACCAGGGTTGCATCCATGCCTATCTGCTGACAGGGACAAATACAACCCCTGTTTGTGCCCAGACCTGCCCCTATCCATGCGGTGATGACAGATCTGCTCATGGCAAGCCTGTCACAGACATCCATCGGTATGCCGCATCAGTCCAGCATCCATGGGACAGGCAGCCACCAGGTGGTTGGTCCATGCTCCAGTCACTGACCGGCTGTCCCTTCCTCCCACCACAACAACTGCAAGTGGGCGATGCCTAGGCAAGGTGCGTTGCACCCATAGTGATGGCGGAATGTTGTGAAATCCAAAAATGTGTGCTCACATGGATGTGTGGCTGCACACCATCGCACAATGGGTCAAGCTCATTGAAATTGAAGATGAGAAATTGCGGTGTGAACATGTATGAAACCAACATGATGCACGTAGTGCTGTCAATGACTTAGGATTGACGCGACTACATACCAATGCATTCCAATCCAATGCCTTGTTTGCTGGCCCTGCCCAATCGCTCCCTGTGTCCATCCCTTCGTATTGTGGCCCAAATGCATACCACCATAATGGACACAACATCGGTGCCATGGGCCCAGCCAACCAATATGCAGCACTTGGTCCCACAAACCAGTTCGGTTCCAGATCATACATACAGAACTCTCATCTTGTCCCCCACTATAATGAACACAAGAAATGGATCATGTTTTTCCTCGCTCATTTTTGTATTAATTGCAGGCTCCCTTTCCAGAACCATAGGAAGAATGACAACGTCTGTGATCCTTGCCCCACCTCTAACTAAAAAATACACAATGTTAACTTTATTAATCAGTGGGTTCACACACATCCCAATGGCTTCGAAAACTGCAGGATCCCTGATCCTAACATTCCCACTCATACTCCCAAACTCATCAACATGATTGACATTGTGAATGCCATGGAATGCATGTAAAGCAATAACCCGAATGTGTCCATTCCTCAATTCTTTGTCTCCCTTGCTCAGAATTATGCTTCGAATCCTGCATCGTCTGCAAACTTGATCCCTGTCGGGCAGCCCACACATATTGCTCTGCTCCAGAATATTCCCCATAATTATGTCGCTCCCATTTTGCATTCACATGCATTCCTGGCTCCTGATTCCTCTTATGATTGCCCTTCCTCTCATAACAGACATCTTGACCACTCTGGTACCTATTCCCATTCTCGACCCGCTTCTCGACCCTCATCACGCACAGCACCAATGCCGCTGTTTTTGAACTGCGCCATCATTGGTATGGAGAATGATGATGATGAATATTTTGATGTGGACTCCAGAGACTACGACAACCTTCCCTCCCTGCAAAAAGACAAACCCTTGTCCCCTCCTGCTTGTAACATCCATGCTTGTCATGAACACCCTCCTGCAGACGACTGTGGTCATCATGCCAACACAGAACCATTGCTGCCTCAGTTCATGCTGCTTCCCTTAGGCACTGCCCCCCATGCTACATCCTTGCACAGATCTCACTCCCATTCTATTGAGCTCAAAGATCATGTGGACTTTGATGTGGCCACCAAGTGCGCAGCAGATGATTCGGGGCCTGTCAATTTGGACAGAGATGAGGAACCTGCTGTACCTGTAAGTACCACTCCTGTTCATGTTGGTGCCTTGCTCTCCGACCCAGAGGGAGACTCTTCCCCCCAGGCAGAACCTCATTTGCTTTGGAATTGCATGCTTTCTGATCTGAATGCAAACTCTGACCTCCCTCGCATGCCTGTCTCTACTATGTTGGATATCGGCTTACCTTTTGTACTTATCAGGCCAGAAATCGTTGATAAATCTCACCTCCATCATTGTCACCTGCCTTCTCCAATTACCATTGACACCACCCTGCCATCTCAGTCTTCAAAATCTGCATTAACTGAATACATCTTGATCCAATTGCATGATCCCTGTAACCTTTTCTCTGCTCACTCCACTCATGCAATTATAACACCTGGACTTTGTACCAACATTATCCTTGGACTCCCTTTCTTATCACACAATAATATTACCATTAGTTCTTCATGCAGGTCGGCAATCCATGAACCTTCAGGATTTGACTTACTCCATCCTGTTGCCCTGCCTCCTCCTCTGCCACCCCATCCTCGTCTTAAAGATTCCCTTCTAGCTACATGCAGTAACATTGCTACCTTCCGTAACCAGATCACTGAACATTGTAATTTGATACATGCCTCTGTAGACACTCGCTGTGAAGTAATAAAACCCTTTGACATTATTGCAGCTGTACATGAATGCATTGAATGCCTGGCTTTGGTCATTGCAGATAGATGCAAAACTGGCCTACGAGGACATTTTCCAACCCTTGCCACACATTGATGAAATGCCTGACAGGGTAACATGCAAAATTGAGTTAAAGAATGCCGAAAAGACAATTACTTCCCACTCATACACTTGTCCCCATAAATTTTGTGCTGCCTGGCAAACACTGATCAAGCAGCACCTCGATGCTGGCCATATACATGAATCCTCTTCCCCACATTCTTCACCGGCTTTCTTGATTCCCAAATCTGATACTTCTGTACTTCCTCATTGGGTCAATGACTACCATGAACTCAATGCGAATATTGTCACTGACAAGTACCCATTGCACCACATTGATGACATCCTCACTGATGCTGGTAATGGAAAAATTTGGAGTAAATTGGACATGACCGACAGCTTCTTCCACACCTGTATGCATCCTGATAGTATCCCTTTGACCGCTGTTTCAACCCCCTTTAGTCTATACGTGTGGACTGTGATGCCACAGGGAATGAAAAATTCCCCTTCCATTCATCAGTGTCACATCAACGATGCCCTTCATGACTACATCAGCAAAATTTGCCACATTTACTTGGACAACATCATAATTTGGTCCCAGTCTCTCAAAGAACATCAGGAGCATGTTTGGCTTATCCTCAACTGCCTCCACAAGGAAAAGCTCTATTGCAATGCAAAAAAATCAGAATTCTTTCGCTACGAGCTCAAGTTTCTTGGTCACAAAATTTCTACTAAGGGTATCGAGCCAGACAACTCAAAAGTCATTTGCATCTTAAATTGGGCCACACCCAAGACTGCAGGCGATGTTAGGGCCTTCTTAGGTCTCGTCCATTATCTCACTGCCTTCCTCCAGAACCTTGCCAAGTTCACTGTCATATTAACTCCCCTGACCAGCATCAAGAACTCTGTGGCTATTAAGTGGACTGATGAACACCAGACTGTGTTTGATGTGATCAAGAAGCTCATTGTATCTGCTGACTGTTTGACAGTCATTGACCACCTGAACCCTGGCTAGAATAAAATCTTTGTAACAACTGATGCGAGCAATCTGTAACCATCATGCCACAGACTCCACAGACCTCACTCATCATCCACTCTACCGGCTCCAAGTCAATCATCATATTCCATCAGATTCCAAATCCCAGTTTCTATCTCATATTTCATATCTCTATTTCATTTACTTATTTCACATATTCATTTATCACACCTAGAACCCGTCATGGTAGTGAGTAGGTGTTATATTGGAGTCCACAGAATACTCGAATCCTCTAGATACAGAACATTCCAGATCATGTCACTCTAGCTATACCTACACTATTCCAGACCCTGACCTGTCAGACTCCATCTTAGTATATAAGCTGTACATTTAGTAGTACATACCTCAGTTCGAATATCAACTTGGTTTAGCCCAATAACTATTGTCCTCACTCTCTTTGGCCTTCAAGCCATAATCCATCTCTCTATGTCTGCAGACTCCAATAGCCATTGGACTTAACCTTTGATCCTAGAAATCATCATCCTGCAGACTCTGTCTGTAATCCTTCTTTGGGCTTCAACCCAAGGGTGACATTGCTAATAGCTTCTCCAAGCCCCATGCACTCTATGGATTCCATGGTGTGCATTCCTTTCACTTCATCCTATTGGCATGATCCTAACAGGAACCGATGGAGTTGATGTTGGATGAGGTCCATGGAGTCCATGGCATGATTGTTACACACGTATGAAAAACACTAGTAAAAAGTTCAAATGAATATCAGGCCGCTGTAGCCAACTCCCCTTGCGCAGGACAGATGGGTGAACTCTTGAGCTTGTTGAGCTCACCCTGGACCTCATCACTGTCAACTAAGCTATCTGAAGGGCTGCTAGCCTGAATAATCACCATGAAAGCAGGTGGAGAGGACAGTCCGGGATCCAAAGGAAGGGAGGGCTCACACTCAACTAAAAGGGGACCGCTATGAGAAGTCGAGATTAAGATAGAAGAAGCGGATGTACTATCCAATGGGAAAGACACCCACTGATTGAGCCTACAGATAGTGGCATGGACTCGGTCTTCAAAGTTGCAATCCTTGAAAACCATGCTGAGAAGAGCATCCCAGCCCTCACTTTTGGAAGCATGGCAACAGACCTGGGAAAGGTCCTCAAAGCAGGCCCGGAATAGCTGAGCCACATTAGCAGTAGCAT
This sequence comes from Armillaria novae-zelandiae, assembly GCA_030435655.1. Lineage (NCBI taxonomy): Eukaryota > Fungi > Basidiomycota > Agaricomycetes > Agaricales > Physalacriaceae > Armillaria > Armillaria novae-zelandiae. The sequence goes on along the minus strand of JAUEPR010000098.1, from coordinate 26,439 downwards.
TGGTGCTGCTCTCGAAGACATGGAGAGCAGCGCTGACATGGTTGATACAAGTACAAACATCTATAGTAATGAAAGTAAGCAAGACAATACGAAGGAGATACCGGATGAAATGAACTCTTGGGGGTGGCCTTGACACATTTTGCTAGTTCCTTACAGGCAAAATAATGTTGGACTGGCTCTCACAGAAAGTACAGAGGCTTTTGGAAGCCACTGTTGAACCTAGAGACTCCTGCGGGCAGAAAACACAACCTGAATGGAAATGTAATTCTCCAACAGAATCTGAAGGCAGGTTCTTAGCGAGTCTAGTCGGGCACCTCCATGCAGTGACTGTATTATCCTAAGAGTGTAGCTTATTCAAGGCTACAAGGTGTTATGCTTTCGAATAACTGGTTCAAGAAGCAAAGGCTGGTGCGCGAAGCTGTTCCAGAAGTGAAGGAATGTGCAATGATGAGTGTTGTGCAACTTGGGAGTGACCGGTTCAAGAAGCAAGGTAGGTGTGCGAAGCTGTCCTAGGCAACAGGATGTTGTGGTTTTGAATAACTGGTTCATGAAGGAATATTAGTCCGCGAAGTTGTTATTAAAAATGAAGGAAGTGCGCAAGTGTGGGTGTTATGCAACTCGGTAGCAGCTGGATTGAGAAGCAAAGTATGTGTGCAAAGCTTTTCTGGAAGGGAAGCGATGCACGAACTTGAATGTATACTGAGTGGGGCAACCTATATGCGGTGCTGATTGGTGTCTAACTCACTACGAGTTAAGTGGTGTTGTTTCCTAACTTCGGAAATGGTAGTACTAGGGTGTTAGTGGCTAAAGGGAGTCAATCCTAGCTGCGGATTGCTTCGCGAAGCGCACAGGTATGCAGTCGATCTTAATTCGATGAGAATGTCTTGCAAGGGTAACCAGTAAAGGTTTCCTAGCGAGGTTTATGAAGCTGAGGCAAGCACACAAAGTTATTGTTAACTTTTAGTGAGGGGAAGTTCACTAATTGTTATTCTCCAATGGAAAGCAGAGAACTCGGACTCGGTGTGTGTATGTGGTATGTAGGAGGTGTGGAAGACAAGGAACAAGTTCGCGAAGATGTTCTGGAGCTTGTCCTTTAGGTGTCTCCTAGGATCTCTCTTGGTCTCCCCCATTTCGACTATTTACTGAGCTACCTTTATACTACTTGATAAATACTTGTATGTAAGCTACATTGGTCCTTGTCTGGTCGACACACAACACAAGCGAACTTGTTACGAAGCAATAGAGTATTATTAGCCATTGCTTACTACTGCTGTGTCGGAATCAGTCAGCAATCAGTTAGCAGCTGTGAGCTTCTAACTGTGCATTGCTGTGCATAGCATGTGCAAGTAACTGTGCATTGCTGCGCAAAGCTGATGCTGCGCGAACTTCCTGAGTAATTCTGGGTGTTTTAAGCCTTCTTGCTTCGCGAAGCAAGCCACCTTAGTAATATCTCGATGGCTGCTGACTGTAGCAATGAATAAGTTGGCTAACTTTGTCATTTAACTTGTGTAATTGTTGCGCAGCCATTCCAATTGATCCAGCATAGCCATAGGCTATTTCTGAGGTGTATTTTAAATAGGATTGATGATCAAGGTGCCTGCAGATCATGGTGCCTGCGGATCAAGGCTGCGCCTTGATATTAAATTTGAGGGGATGGAGTATCACTAGATCTTTGTAGATCCACGAATTTATGAGCACACAGAGCCACAAGGCTCATCACTGCTTTGCAATTGTTGCACCGTTTACTCCAGCCCAAGAAAAGACAAGGCTGATTTTGGATGCTAGAGGAACATTGTGTGCATCCATACAAAGGCAAGGCCGCAGCTTGAATGATGACATCAAGTTCTTCTGCCTTGATGGGAACAGGCTTTTCCTTCTCATAAGCATGGGCCTTGAGAATGAGATGCTTCTTGTTCTTGATGGTTACTGTAGGATGCTCCATGAGGTGAGAAGATGAAATGGAAGGTGCCCTGGCACTGGCATGAGAAGGCTTGGTTGTCCGAGTCTTGTGCAAAAGATTGATAGCTGTTCTGTCACCAATAAGCAGAAGCAATGAAAGAAAACAGCATAAAGTACATACAAGGTATTGGTTCTTCTTTTACTGAGCCAGGCTGAGTTTTAGCAGCCTTCTTTGGAGGCCTGCTGGGAAGAACGATGGCGAGACCCCCAGATCTCAAACCTCTGGCAAGAGAAGAAGAGGCACTGCCATGAACCAACAGTTTGGTCACAGCCTTCCCTTTTCTACCAGTCAACTATGAAGAAGGAAGAAAAAGTAAGAAAGACAAGAAGGAACAGCCTGAAGAAATGCACCTTTGGATGAGGAGCATCTTCGGACTCAGACTCCCCGTTGCTGTCCTCAGCAGAGGAATGCATGTCAGCTGGCCCATCCTCTTCCTCCAGGACAGAGGCGCATTGTTTCTGACCTTGAGCTGTTGATGGGGAGTCTGAGTCCAAAGACACTCCTCATCCAAAGGTGCATTTCTTCAGGCTGTTCCTTCTCGTCTTTCTTACTTTTTCTTCCTTCTTCATAGTTGACTGGTGGAAAAGAGAAGGCCGTGACCAAACCATTGGTTCGCAGTGGTGACTCTTCTTCTCTTGCCAGAGGTTTGAGATCTGGGGGTCTCACTGTCATTCTTTCCAGCGGGCCTCCAAAGAAGGCTGCTAAAACTCAGCCTGGCTCGGTAAAAGAAGAACCAATACCTTGTATGTACTTTATTGTTAGGGCTAGCCTCAGGTAATCAAAACTAGAGTAAACTGCCCTGACTATACTGGGTTGCACCTGAGTCAGACAGAGTCTCAGAGTGTCTGGTAGGGGCCAAGTACTGGCTCAACAATCAGTTCATTGCAAGTGAATTGAGGGAAGAATGGTATTGGTAAACTTTAGCTCAAAGCTGAGTATTACAGCTGAGAGCGTGCTACTTATATACTAAAATGATAGTCCTAATAATAGCTATTGGCAATGGTGATGGTGAAGATTTATAGAAGTTGATGTGACCATCACAAATGTGATGCATATGGTGCCAATGTGAAGGTCTGAGGGGTAAAAAGTAAATAAATTGTAACATTACCCTCTCATTAAGGCAGTTGTCTTGACTGCCATTAGAGCTCTCATGTGCATTCAGGCTCGATGTTGTCCTTGCTAAGTTTGTTCTCCCAGTATGTTGTGATGAGTTTCTTCCACCTTTGGTGTTCATGGGTGGCTTCTGAAGAAGTGGTACCTTCTGGATTTTTGACCCAGTGTTGACTTCCGTCACCAGCTTGGGCCTTATAGTCGACTGTTCCATCATCGTCATACTCGTGGTCTAGGATCATGGTCAGGAATTTGGTGACTTCAATTTGGTATCCCTTTACTTCAATGGTGGATGCATAGGCTATGCTGAGTTGGCCTGCACATCTGGCTTTCCTTTCGTAGTCTTTGATTGCTCCCTGTTAGGATCGTGCCAATAGGATGAAGTAAAAGGAATGCATGCCGTGGATTCCGCGGAGTGCATGGGGCTTGGAGAAGCTATTAGCAATGTCACCCTTGGGTCAAAGCCCAAAGAAGGATTATGGACGGAGTCCACGGGATTATGATCTCTAGGATCAAAGGTTAAGTCCAACAGCTATCGGAGTCCACGGACGTAGAGATGGATTATGGCTTGAAGGCCGAAGAGAGTGAGGACGAGAGTATTGGGCTAAACCAAGTTGATATTCGAACTGAGGTTATGTACTACTAAATGTACAGCTTATATACTAAGACAGAGTTGGATGGGTCGGAGTCTGGAATAGTGTAGGTATGTCTAGAATGACGTGATCTGGAATGTTCTGTATCTAGAGGAGTTGAGTATTCCATGGTCTCCAATATAACACCTACTCACTACCGTGACGGGTTCTAGGTGTGATAAATGAATATGTGAAATAAGTAAATGAAATAGAGATATGAAATATGAGATAGAAACCAGGATTCGGAATCCGATGGATTCCGATGATTGACTTGGAGCCGGTGGAGTGGATGATTGGATGAGGTCTATGGAGTCCACAGCATGATTGTTACAGTATCCCCCCTTTAGTGTTCTTGCCAAGAGCGCAGATCCCAATGGCCAGGGGTGCTGCGTGGAATTTGTGAGTGAGGTATCACATGATTTTCACCTCTTGACTTGTTACCACCACCATCTCAGTGGTAGGGTATACTTGCTTTTTTCTTTACTCGCCATGGAAAACAATGGCCAACGCATCCCGATGGTCGCAAACACTGGAGCCATATGAGGCGCACACAACTCCAGACGACTTGGACGTGGATGAACTACCAGCATTCTATGCTGGTAGGGATGCAAGGGAGGAAGCTCATTGGAGTGCCGTGGAGGCACATGAGCTATGGTTGTCCGAGAAGCTGAAAGCCAAAAAGGCCGCGGTGATGAACCTAAACTTCCATGGCAATGGCAAATCAAAACTCAAAGAGTAATGATTAATGATGGTGTAGACCGGAGATAAAGGTACTGTGTTGTGTGAGTTGTTCGGGGCACCTCCATGCAACCTAATCACTTCCTCTAGATGCAAGTTTATACTGCGACTTTTCAGTCAAGCAAGTAGCACTCAAGCGATCAAGTACTAAAAGGTGTTGGCTGTAGGCCGGTGATAATCTCAATGACGAGATTGAATGGAATTCGGTATGATGTGAATACCACAAATCCGGTATAAAGAGGAGAAACGACTAGACAAGGTCTCTAGACGTAGGTCCTATGAAAATAACAGTGAAAATGGAGCTATGTGTGCGGCAGTTAGTTTATAACCAGTGGAGTGTCAATGTACTGGGTGGCGATTCTAATAATGCTGGTCAATGTGGGCAAAAGTGTGAAAATATGTTTATATCCGGTGGGGCACAGAGATAACAAGTGTTGATCCTATATGAGGTGAAATATACTGAAGTCGATGTCGAAAGCTGAGTCTACTCGGAGATGTTCCTATCCTATGTCAATGTCAAACCTATGAGTCCTCTCGAGGGACTATCCTATCTAATCCTATCTAATCCTATAACGGTCCTAAACGGTGTTGAGTCCAAAATGATCCTATGTTGTTGATGTCGATTCCTATAAGTCTGCCAGAGACTACCCAAGTGGGCTGCGATAAACGATGTTGAATATAAAGCCGAATAAAACTCCTATGGTACGAAGATGAAGATGGTCCAATCCTATAAAACAAAAGAGGCAGTGTATGACACAAATGCCGGTGTTACACGCTGAATGCGAGTATCAACCGCTAATGACAGAGTGCAAGCTAATGTGCGATGTGCGACGCCGGAGATAATTCCTAAAACCGGTCAATCACGGTTTAGAGCGTTTCTCAAGGAGAGCATGAGGGAGTACGAAGCTCAGACGGTGTAAAACCGGTCTTTGGCTTATAGCAAGCATATGGAGTGCAAACAATTGCTATTGCTCGTATACTGCGCTATGCGTGGGGTATGGTTTGTTTAAAACCGGTGCTAATGACTGTAGCAAGTGTGTAGAGATGAGATTATATCTGGTGACAAGTGTATAGTGAGGCTAATGGCCAAGTAACGGGTGGTAGTTGATTAACTACTGTACTACGATTTTCTACCCACTTTTATACTACCGGAGATAATTATTAATAGTGGTACTTAGTAAAGCTACAAGGCTGCAGCTTTGTAAAGATCCTAGCGTCCATACGTATCTCTGCAGTCACTTGTAACAGCCAATCCTCTGCGTTACCGAAGGAAGGCAAATTTCCTAGATCATGGGTCTTCTCCAGCATGGTTTTTGAGGTGCTGTTTAACTGCAGACTGGGAGGGTATGGTCGATAACCTGAGGTGTATGAAAGGAGTATCGAGCGCTAGTGACCTTGGCACGGTTTCATTGGTAAAACCAGGTGTCGAGCTGACAAAAACCCAGTGATTATTGAAGCGGAATAATGGTCGACAAGTATGACCTCATATAATTAAAGGATCAATGCCGGGTTTTTACGCCGTGATGCGCTAGTGATGTGCTCTGATGCGTCGTATGATTTATCTATCTCCGGTGGTCACCTAATTGGTCGATATTGGTGCCTAGCCATGATGGCATACAATTGGAGCCGTGAAATGAGTTGGGAGGGATATTCTTCATTATCTCCGGTCGTTGAAGTGTCAAGAAGGTCCTATAGTAGCGTGTGCACACCGGAGATAATATTATATCCGGTGCTAAGTCGGTTGTCACTTAGAAATGACAAAGTTCGTGAATTCTGAGCATACAGAGCCCTGAGGAAGAGGTCCCTGGAGAGGGAGAAGAAACTTCAGGAACTGAAGTTGAAAAAGGAGGTGGAGGCTGCAGAGAGGTGGGCAGAAGAAGCAAGGGTAGCAAGAGAGGCGGAGGAGCAGAAGATTGCTGCAGAGAAGAAGGCAGCAGAAAAGAGGAAGGCAGAGGCGGCTGCCATGGAGGCCAAGAGGAAGAGGCTGGCTGCCATGGAGTCCGAGGCCACGCGGATGAGACGTCTGCTGCGGGAACAAACTGAGTTGGCGAAGAAGGCTGCAGCTGCTGCTGCGCAAGCTGCCAAGGGGGACGATGAGGGAGCTGTGGGGACTGCAGATAATGAGAAGGAGAAGGCGCGTGAGGAGTTGTGCTAGAAGAGGAAGGAGAAGGGGAAGGGAAAGGCATCATTGGCTGGGGCCATGGGGCCTTCAAACAAATGGAAAAGGTTGATGCGGTCAGTGGTAGAGGATAGTGAGGATGCATCGGAGGAAAGGCTGGCAAAGAAGTCAAAAGGGAAGGCTGTGGAGCGTGGAGAATTCCACAGAGCTGGTAAGTGGACTTGTGACTTGATTGTTTGTTTACTGATTGTGGGTAGATAAATGTGGGTGGTGCTGGGCCGACGGAGCCCACTGTATTATGTCCTCAACGATGTGGTCCTGCGAGCAATGTAGGATTCGCAAGGCAAAGTGCCTCTGGATGGAAGAGGCGGAGCTGTCGGCTCTGGAGGAGGTATTGGACCTGCTACATGGTTTGCATGCAAGGTTCGATGACATGGAGGAACAGATGGAGAAGATGGAGTTGGAGTTGGAGTCCATTGGAGGTCACGTTGATGACCTGGTCCACAATTTCAAGGAAGGAAGCGCTGGGGAGTATCCGAGGGATTTCATTCCAGCGGCATCTGTGGATGAATGGGAGGCTTTGCTGGAGGAGCTGTGAGACTTGAAGGGCGCGACTCCAGAGGCTCTCCGTTGGGCCATGTGACTGCAACTTGATCAAGACGTTGCCCAGGTGTTCCACACTCACTTGGCTTCTGTGGAGTTCAATGGACAGGATCCGTTTGAATTGGCAAACATTGATTACTGGCGTGGAAGCTGCAGAGAGGGAGCTTTGGAAAGGTTGATTGCAGCAAGCAAGAGGTTTTGTGAAACCCGAACAGAGTTTTACTGCCTTGGAGGGTTGCAGATTGAGTGGGTCCTGTGGAAGGAGTATTTGAAGGGTGGAGAGGATTTTTTGGTTGAGGACTCTGAGGGGGAGTTGGACGAGAGCGAGGTGGCCAGGCCGGAGATGTTACCAGAGTCTGTGGCAGAAGGAGTGCCTGGGATGGCGGAGTGGATGAAGAAGTTGAAGGGAAAAGGGAAGGAAGTGGACAGTGGAGAGGCCAGCGGGTCCGCGGACGCCTAGCATATCAGCCTCCTTGTATATCCTTTTTTTAATAGATATTTGTAGATAGATGGACAGTAGATTGTGCCCGGAGGGGCATAAAATGTATATGGTTTTCTTGATCCTTTGAAAAGTGTGTGAATAAAGTATGAAGTCAAGAAATGCATCCGACGGAGTCTGTTCCTGATTAGGCAATGAATTTGCAATAGTTTTCCAGAATCGAATTTGAAATTGGGGAGACGGATTCCGACGGGAACCGATGGAATGGATGATCAAGAAGAAATGGGTGAGGTCTTGACTGAGACCTTGCAGATGGTGACCTTGGATAACAGTCCTGGTTTGTCTGGGTAACGACGATGGAAGTCTTCAATGTAGTCTTCTGCGGAGAACTCTGTAGCGGGGATCCAGGCAAATTCTTCATCAGTACCTTTGTAGCCCAACCATTGGACATGGTAGAGGAGTGGACAGCAGAACCGACAGTCGAGATTGGAATCAAGAATCTGTGCAATCTCAAATTGCTCTTCTCCGTTGACTTCCACGGGAGGTGGAGGTGGTTGGGTGCGATTAGGAATGGTATTGATTTCCACGGGTTCCAACTGTGAGACATGAAATACAGGGTGAATGGAATGGAGGTCTGTGGGAAGTTTGAGTGCAAAGGAGTGGGATCCAGGCTGAGCAATGATATCGAATGGTCCAAGGAATTTCTCAGAGAATTTCACAGTAGGGCGAGTAGTCCTGATGTGTTTGGAGTTAAGGAAAACCTTGTCACCTACTTTGAAGTCTGGAGCTGGGGACCATTGTTTGTCCGCTTGGAATTTGTAACAAGACTGAGCATGAGTGATTTCATCTCTAAGGAATTGGTGAAGATCGTTGAGGTTGACTATGAAATCATGGGCCCAAACAGAGGCAATGTCACGTTCAGGGTACACTGTGATGTTAGGATGATAACCCTTATTAGCGAAGAATGGAGAGATTCCGGTGGAAGCGTTCGGAGCATTATTGTATGCGAATTCGGCAATGGGTAGCAAGGTATCCCAATTGTCTTGTTGGTATGAACAATAGATACGGATGTATTGTTCAAGGGTTTGGTTTGCGCGTTCAGTTTGTCCGTTGGCTTCCAGATGATAACCAGAAGTGAAGTGAAGCTCCATATCAAGAGATTTGGCTAGGGCACGAGTGAATTGGGAGACAAATTTGGAGCCATGGTCAGAAGTGATGTGATTAGGGACGCCATGCTTGGAGAAGACATGGGTGACAAAGAGCTGAGCTAGCTCTGAGGAATTGACAGTGTCGTGAGTGGGAATGAAAATGGCTTGTTTACTTGCATGGTCAATAACGACATGAATGGCGGTGAATCCATTGGATTCTGGGAGCTGTTCAATGCAGTCCATGGAGATGGAATCCCACAGCTGTTCTGGTACAGGCAAGGGTTTGAGTAAGCTAAATGGATGGTGTCTAGGTGTTTTGTTATGACCACAGGTAGTACAGGATTTGACGTAGTGGTGAATGAATTCACACATCTGTGGCCAGGTGTAATTCCATTGGACTAATTCGAGAGTCCTGTTTTGACCAAAATGACCTGCCAAGATATGGTTGTGATTGTTTTTGAGGACACGAAGACGGAGGTCCACGGAGTCTGGGACATAGATGCGGTTGTCAAGGCGGAGTATTCCTGACTCGTCTACAGACCACCAGGAAGGATTGGAAGGGGAAGAAGCAAGGCGGAAGCCTTCGGTCACCGTGGAATCCACGGGTTGTGCAAGCTTGATATCAGAATGCAGTTGTTCTACATCCATGATTGCACTAGCATGGAGTATGGGACCTTCAAGAAAAGTAGCACAGAGAGAAGCGGAGAGTTGCTCTTGAGTAAATACAGGACGGAAATTGTGAGGATTGACTTGAGCATATTGACTATCCCCCTCTTTAGGGTAGGTGTCCCATTGTCTAGTGAGTGTGCCTGGTTTCCCACCTAATTTTCCTGGATGGAATCGGATAACAAGGTTGAACTGGGAAAGGAATTTGGACCAGCAGACTTGTCAGACTGTAAGGACCTTGGTAGTAGAGAAGTACTCAAGGTTCTTGTGGTCAGTAGCAATGTTGATGGATTCCACGGAGCCTTTGAGGTAATGACGCCAGTATTTAAAGGCTTCAAAGATGGCGAGAAGCTCTTTATCATGGGTATCATAGTTAAGCTCGGCTATGTGGAGACTGTGGGACAGGAAGGATATAGGGTGAATTTCCCCATCATCAAGGTAGATGGAGAGGATAGTGGCAATAGCGTAGTCGGAGGTGTCGGTTTCCATGACAAGTTGACGGTCGGGGATCCAATGGGTAAGGATGGGAGTGTGAGTGAAAGCCTGTTTCAACTCGTTGAATGCTGCTAAGCATTTGTTGTCGAATTTCCACAGAATACCTTTGCATGTAAGACGTGTTAGAGGAAGCATGATCTCACTGTATTCGTAGATGAAACGTCGGTAGAAATTAGCGAAACCAAGAAATGATTGGATATCTTTGACCTTCCACAGGATCGGCCAGTCAACAATAGCTTTGACTTTGTCTTCAGCCATTCGTAAGCCTTCAGGAGAGAGGATGTAGCCTAGATATTCCACGGAATCCCAATTGAACTTGCATTTAGAACCCTTGCAGTAGAGCCCATTGGCTCGAAGTCTGTATAGGACTTCATGTACATTCTTTCAGTGTTCCATGGGATCGTCGGAGTAGATGAGGATATCGTCGAGGTACATGACAACAGAGACATCGAGCATGTCTGCGAAAATGTTGTTGACGAAACGTTGGAAAGCTGTGGGAGCATTGGTAAGACCAAATGGCATGATGTGCCATTCGAAAGACCCATAGCGGGTATGGAATGCAGTTTTCCATTCATCTCCATCAGCAATATGGACTAGATGGTAGGCATGGCAGAGGTCGAGTTTGGTATATATGCGTGCGGAATGCTCAGAGTCAAGAAGATTGGATATGAGGGGAAGTGGATAGCGGTCCTTTTTAGTGATTTTGTTAAGGCCACAGAAGTTGACACAGAGCCTGAGTTCACCAGTTTTCTTCTTGATGAAGAGTACCGGGGCTCCATGGGAAGAGCATGTGGGAGAAATGAAACTGTTATGGATGTTATCGTCAATAAACTTGCATAAGGCTTTGAGTTCAGATTTGGAGAGGGAATAGATGGGTCCAAGCAGAGGTGAGGTGCCTTCCTCAAGGTTGATCTTGAGATCATAAGGATGATGCTTGGGAAGTTTCTCTGAGAGAGAGTCACTGAACACATCAGCAAAGTCATGATACTCTGGTGGAACATCAGATAAATCCAGTGGAGCCATGGAGGCAGCTTGGCCACTAACACTTGGCACCAAAGGTTGGAGTGTGAACTGTTGTGCACCCTCCTCTGTGCAAGCTCGTACCAAAGCAGCTGCGGAAATCATAGATATTTTGGGGGCAACCAAAGTGGAAAATGATGGGATGGATGGGTATGAGTAGATAGGCTCATACGCTGGCAGAGTCCGTCAGGATCTCAGAGGTGGTTTGGATGGGATAGGACCTGAAGGGTCCTTGCGAGCTTGCACTGATGCATTGGAGGCCGCAGAAACATCTGGAACAGACACACCAAATAGCTTTGAACGGAAAGTGATACTGTGCTTTGCCCAGTCAATCAACAGATTGTAGCGGGAGAGCCAGTTGTATCCCAGGACAAGGTTACAAGATGAATCAAGATGTGTGACATAGAAGCCAATAGGAATGATATCTCCAGACGGGAATTGTATGGAGAGAGTAACAGATTGTGAAATGTGAGATCTGGCAGAGCCATCGAGAAGCCGAAGTTGAACAGGAGGAATGGAGTTGGTAGGAATATTGTGATCGTTAACGTACTTCGAGTCAATGAAGCAATGGCTGGAACCAGAATCGACTAGAGCAAGAAAACATAGGATAGTGTTAGGGCTGGCCTCAGGTAAACCAAATTAGAGTAAACCACCTGACTATGCCGGGTTACACCCGAGTCAAGTAGAGTCTCAGTTATGTCTGGTTGTGATACTGAGTACCGGCTCAATGACTAGTACGTTGCGAGAGAATCGAGAGAAGAGTAAGATTGTAAACTTTAGCTCGAAGCTGAGTATTACAGCTGAGAGTGTGCTACTTATATACTAGAAAGATGGTTCTAATAATAGTCCTTGGTGACAGTGATGGTGAAGATTTATGGAAGTTGATGCGACTGTCACGAACATGATGCATATAGTGCCGATGTGAAGGGTTGAAGGGTAAAATGTAAATAAATTGTAACATTACCCTCTCATTAAGGCAGTCGTCCCGACTGCCATTAGGGCTCCTCTTCAGGTATGTCTTGGCCTGTGCTGTGTACATTTTCCCAGTATGTTTCGATGAGTTTGTCCCATCTCCGCTGTTCGCTAGTGGATTCTTCAGGGAAAGGAGAAGCGGGATTTACGATCCATTGCTGACTTCCATCGCCAGCTTGGGCTTTGTAACTGACAACTCCGTCGTCATCGTATTTGTGATCTAGGATCATTCTTGGGAATTTTCTGATTTTGATTTGGAGTGTCGCAGTGTGAATGGAGGATGCGTAGGCTATAGTAAGTCGGCCTGTGCGTCTGGCCTTCTTTTCATAGTCTTTGATTGCTTTTCTGGCATGTTCCATGTCCTTTTCTCGTACCCAACTGTTGTGTTCTCGGGTCCAGCCTTTCCATTTGACATAGTAGTCGGTGACGACTACCGGGAGTTCTCCTCTTTTCCCTCTGACTTTCCTGGTGCGATGGTCCAGGACTTCTTCGACTTCGTATTCTTCTTCGTCTTCAATTAAGTCGGGTGGAGGTGGCGGTGGTTGTTCCTGGTTGGGGAACGCGGGTGGGGTGTATGGGGAGAGGAGTTTCTCATTGAAGGTGGGATGAATTTTCCAGTGGGGTGGGAGTTTCAATTTATAAGTGGAGGCACCGTATTTGTTAAGAATGAGGAAGGGGCCTACTCGCTTGTCGTCGAGCTTCTTCTTTGGGCGGGGGAGGCTCAGATGAGAGCTATCGAGCCATACTCGGTCTCCGACCTTGTAATTGATTGCGGGTCGTTTCTTTTTGTTGTATTGTATTTTCATCTTGTCTGCCGCTTCTTCGAGTGAGGCTTTTGCCTCGGTATGGATGGTTTTCATTTTGTCTGAGAAGGAGTGGGTGGTAGGGTTGGTAAAGGGATTGGTTCGGTGGGAGTCGGGGACAATCCTAGGGTTTCGGCCATAGTTGACCATGAATGGGCTTTTGCCCATGGCTGAATGGATATGGTTATTATGGACGAAGGCGCCAATTGCTAACCATTCGCTCCAATCGTTTTGTAGGTGATTGACGAATATGCGGAGGTATTTTTCGATCTCGAGGTTGGCCCTCTCTGTTTGTCCGTCGGTTTGTGGGTGGAACGCTGTGGATGCGTTCAGGGTTATGTCGAGTAATTTGTAGAGGTCTTTCATAAAGTTGGAGACAAATTGGGGACCTCGGTCAGAGATTACGACACTGGGCATTCCGTATCATGCATAAACGTGGTCTCGTAGTATCTTTGCGTATCCTTCTGAGGTTAATTCCACGTTGCAGGCTACTGGGACCATTTCTTTTGAGAAACGGTCGATGATCATCAGGATAGCGTCAAACCCATTTGACTCGGGGAGACCGGTTATCATGTCTACCGAAATATGAGTCCAGGGTTCGGAAGGGATTTCATTTGGGTGGAGGGGAGCCGCCTTTGCTTGTGTGCTTGTCTTGGTTCGCTGGCAGGTCTCGCATGCCTTGACGTAGGCTTCAATGTCTTTATGAAGCTTTGGCCACCAGAACTCTCGTTGGATGAGCTCCTTTGTTTTGGCGATTCCTGGGTGACCGGCAGTGATGTGGTCATGGGAGCAGGATATGATTTCCCTGCGAAGCGTGTGGTTTCTTGGGATGTAGATTCGTCCGTCGTAGTGGAGGAGTCTGTTTGCTTCGGTTATCCCCCTTTCATGATTGAGGGATCCTGCAATGCCTTGATCCCATTTCCCATGATCTCTGGTGGCATCCTTGATCTTGGTGTGGGTTTCTTCGTCAGTGGGCATGATCATTGCCCGGAAATGTTTGGGTTTCAGGACAATTATGTCTTCATTGTCCTGCTTGCCTTGGCTGTGGTCATCTCGTCGACTCAGTAGGTCGGCTTTCCTATTGGCGGTGCCGGCTTTGTGGGAGAGGGTGAAATGGTACTCTGCGAGTTCTGTTACCCATCGGACTTGTTGGCGGTTGAGTTTTTGGGGCTTCCTAAAGTATTGTAAGTTCTAGTGATCTGTCCAGATTTCGAAGGTGTCGGCGGCTCCCATGAGGTAATGACGCCATTCCGCAAGGGCGAGCATGATGGCCAGTAGTTCCTTATCATAGATTTCGTAGTTCCTTTCCGTGACTGTAAGGGCCTTCGAGAGGAACACAACTGGCCTCCACTTTCTGTCTTGCTGTTGGCTGAGGACAGCGCCTATCGCTCCTTCACTTGAATTGGCTTCCACCCTGAACTTCCCTGTTTCTGTTGGCATTGCCAGGATTACGTCTTCAGCCATTTGTTTCTTCAGCTGCTGAAACACCTGATTCTGGGCGGCGCCCCATGTCCAGGGTGCGTTTCCAGTAAGTTGAGTCATAGGGCGGACAATTTTCGAATAATTCTTGATGAATCGTCAATAAAAGTTGGTGAAGCCCAGAAATGATTGTAGCTCCTTCTTTTTTGTCGGTGTCGGCCACTCAGTGATCCCTTTGACTTTTACCGGATCCATCTTGATTGCCCCTTTGCTGATGATTACTCTGAGGTATTCGGTTTCCAGCGTTTCAAACTCGCATTTCTCAGCTTTCAGGAACAGCTTGTGCTCCCTTAGCCTTTGAAGTACCCATCTTACGATTGCCCGGTGTTCCAGGAGATCCTTGGTGAAGATAAGGATGTCGTCGAGATAGATGGTGACCTTCCCCTCTGCAATCAAGTCCTTGAAGATGTCGTTCATCATCCACTGAAAGGTAGCCGGCGAGTTCGTGAGGCTGAAAAACATTACTGTTGGTTCGAAGAGGCCTCGGTTGGTCCGAAACGCAGCCTTCTGCTCGTCTCCCTGCTTGATCCGTACATTATTGTATCCCCATCTGACGTCCAGTTTGGTGAAGTACTTCGCTCCCTTGAGCTTGTCCATCAACTCCGAGATGAGCGGGAGTGGGTATCTGTTCTTGATAGTCATCTCATTGAGCTTTCTGTAATCCTGTACTGGGCGTAATGATCCATCCTTCTTTTTGACGAAGAAGAATAGTGATGCAAAGGGTGATTTGGAGGTACGAATCCACCCTGTGGCTAAGTTCTCATCCAGGAACTTGTCGAGCTCCTCCTGCTTATGTCGGTTAAGGGGATATACCTTACAGTCTAGGGTTGACTGCGCATTGGGGGTTAGCTCGATTGCGTGGTCCCAGGGTTTTCGTTCTGGGAGCTCATCAAAGTTCTCTTTAGAGAAGAGGTCTTGGAATTCTCGATAAGCCAGCGGTATCATTTCCTCAAAGGTCCTTTTCACTTTTCCGGCATTTGCCTGGGCGGCTAGGTCATTTGCATGGTGTGTTGCTCTGATTTCTAGAGTTTGTTGTATGTCGACTGCCAAAATGGTTTCTCCTTCCTCTAACTCTTCGTCCCATCGGTCCTCTGGGTCAGCATCGGGTAGGGGAAAAGGGTTTTTGTGGCATTGACAGCGGGCGAACGTGATCTTTCCGGTCTTCCAATTGATAACTGGGTTGTGTCGCTTTAGCCAGTCATGGCCTAGGAAGATGTCCTTCTTTCCTAGATCCGTGACTGCAAGGTCGATTCGCTCACTATGACCACCGATCGTCATCCTTAATTCTACGAACTCGGTGACATCTCCGGCTTTATTTTGGGAGCCGTCAGCATTGTAGACGGGGATGGGTACCATGGCTTTCATGGTTGGGAGTTGATGTTTTTCCATGTAAGCTCGATTTATGGAGCTTCCGGTACAGCCGCTGTCGACGAGTCCCTTCGTTTCTAGGGTTCGTCTGTTGGTGAGGGTTTCAATTTGAATCGGAAGGATCAGGTCTCTTGATGAGGCTCTCTCTGTTTGGCAGATATAACAAATGGGTTCTCGTAGTTCGTAAAGCTTTTCTCTAGCAGCCTCTCCCCCTTCTTTGAGCTCATCGATCAGGTCGGCTATGATCTCACTGACCTGGTCCCGATGGATCTAAAGTGAAAGAGCGGCTCGTGCTTCCGACTCGGTGCGCGCTTCCCGAATCACCTAGAGGGTCCAGTCGACCTCAAAGGGTCTGTACCAGGTATACCCCCTGTTAGGACTAGCCCTGAGTAAACCAAACTAGAGTAAACTGCTAGACTATGCCGGGTAATACCCGAGTCCAACAGAGTCTCAGTATTGTCTGGTGTGATCAGAGACTAGTGCAACAGTCAGATCGTTGCGAGTGAATCGAGAGAAGAATGAGGTTGTATAAACTTTAGCTCGAAGCTGAGTATTACAGCTGAAAGCGTGCTACTTATATACTAAATGGTAGTCCTAATAATAGCTATTGGCAACGGTGATGGTGAAGATTTATAGAAGTTGATGCGACCGTTGTCCATGTGATGCATATATAGTGCCAATGTGAAGGTTCTGAAGGTAAAAAGTAAATAAATCGTAACATTACCCTCTCGTTAAGGCAGTCGTCCCGACTGCCATTAGGGTTCCCAATCGGGTTCTTCTTGGTCTTTGCTGTATACGTTTTCCCAGTACGTTTTGATGAGCTTGTCCCATCTTCGTCGTTCATTAGTAGAACCCTCGGGTGATGGGCTGCTTGGATCCATGATCCATTGTTGACTTCCATCACCAGCTTGGGTCTTGTAGCTGATGCTTCCATTGTCGTCATATTTGTGGTCTAGGATCATCGTGGGGAAGGTGTTGACTTCGAATTGATGGTTCCCGTAGGACTTGCGGTACGCATAGGCTATAGTCAGTTGGCCTGCGCGCTTAGCCTTCCTTTCATAGTCTTTGATTGACTTTCTGGCATGTTCCATGTCTTTTTCCTGTACCCAACTGTTGTGTTCTCAGGTCCAGCCTTTCCATTTGACATAGTAGTCGGTGACGACTACTGGAAGTTCTCCTCTTTTCCCTCTGACCTTCCCGGTGCGATGGTCCAGGACTTCTTCAACTTTGTATTCCTCCTCGTCTTCAATTAAATCGGGTGGAGGTGGTGGCGGTTGTTCCTGATTGGGGAATGCGGGTGGAGTGTATGGTGAGAGGAGTTTTTCGTTGAAGGTAGGATGGATTTTCCAATGAGGTGGGAGTTTCAATTTATAGGCGGAGGCACCGTATTTGTTAAGAATAAGGAAGGGGCCTACTCGCTTGTCGTCGAGCTTCTTTTTGGGACGGGGGAGGCTTAGATGGGAACTATCGAGCCATACTCGATCCCCAATTTTATAATTGATTGCTGGTCGCTTCCTCTTGTCGTACTGTGTTTTCATCTTGTCTGCCGCTTCTTCGAGTGAGGCCTTTGCCTCGGCATGGATGTTCTTCATCTTGTCAGAGAAGGACTGGGCGGTGGGATTGGTAAAGGGGTTGGCTCGGTGAGAGTCAGGGACGATCCTAGGGTTCCAGCCGTAGTTGACCATGAACGGGCTTTTACCAGTAGCGGAGTGGATGCGGTTATTATGGACGAAGGCGCCGATTGCTAACCATTCGCTCCAGTCATTTTGTAGGTGATTGACGAATATACGGAGGTATTTTTCAATTTCTTGATTGGCCCTCTCTGTTTGTCCATCGGTTTGTGGGTGGAACACTGTGGATGCATTCGGGGTTATGTCGAGTAGTTTATAGAGGTCTTTCATGAAGTTTGAGACGAATTGGGGACCTCGATCGGAGATTACTATGCTGGGCATTCCGTAGCGGGCGTATATGTGATCTCGCAGTATCTTTGCGTATCCTTCCAAAGTCAGTTCTACGTTGCAGGCTATTGGGACCATCTCTTTTGAGAAACGGTCGATTATCATCAGGATGGCGTCAAATCCGTTTGATTCGGGAGACTGGTGATCATGTCTACCGAGATGTGAGTCCAGGGTTCAGAAGGAATTTCGTTAGGGTGAAGGGGGGCTGCTTTTGCTTGGGTACTTGTCTTAGTCCGTTGGCATGTTTCGCATGCTTTAACGTAAGCCTCAATGTCTTTGTGGAGTTTTGGCCACCAGAACTCTCGTTGGACGAGTTCCTTGGTTTTGGCGATTCCTGGGTGGCCAGCAGTAATGTGATCATGGGAGTGGGATATGATTTCTCCGTGAAGCGTGTGTTCTTTTGGAACGTATATCCGTCTGTCATAATAGAGGAGCCCGTTTGCTTCGGTTACTCCCCTTTCATGGTTGAGGGATCCTGCGATGCCTTGGTCCCATTTTCCGTGGTCTCTGGTGGCATCCTTGATTTTGGCGTGGGTTTCTTTGTCGGTGGGCATGATCATTGCCCGGAAATGTTCGGGTTTTAGGACAATTATGTCTTCGTTGTCCTGTTTGCCTTGGTTGTGGTCATCTCGTCAACTCAGCAGGTCAGCTTTCCTATTAGCGGTGCCAGCTTTGTGGAAGAGAATGAAGTGATACTCTGCGAGCTCCGTTACTCATCGGGCTTGTCGGCGGTTGAGCTTTTGGGGTTTTCTAAAGTATTGTAGATTCTGGTGATCTGTCCAGATTTCGAAGGTGTCGGCGGCTCCCATAAGATAGTGGCGCCATTCCGCGAGGGAGAGCATGATGGCTAAGAGTTCCTTGTCGTAGATTTTGTAGTTCCTTTCTGTGATGGTAAGGACTTTCGATAGAAACGCAACTGGTCTCCACTTCCCGTCTTGTTGTTGACTGAGGACAGCACCAATTGCTCCTTCGCTCGAGTCAGCTTCCACCCTGAACTTCCCCGTCTCTGTCGGCATTGCCAGGATCACGTCTTCCGCCATCTGCTTCTTCAGCTGTTGAAACGCCTGATTCTGGGCAGCTCCCCATGTCCAGGGTGCATTCCCGGTGAGTTGAGTCATTGGGCGTACAATCTTTGAGTAGTTTTTTATGAAGCAGCGATAGAAGTTGGTGAAACCAAGGAAGGATTGTAATTCCTTCTTTTTTGTTGGCGTCGGCCACTCCGTGATGCCCTTGACCTTTATTGGGTCCATCTTGATCGCTCCTTCGCTGATTATTACCCCGAGGTACTCCGTTTCTAGGGTTTCGAATTCACACTTCTCGGCTTTTAGGAACAGTTTGTGTTCCCTTAGCTTCTGAAGCACTCTCTTGACAATCGCCCTATGTTCCTGGCGATCCTTCGTGAAGATGAGGATGTCGTCGAGGTAGATGGTGACTTTTCCTTCAGCGATTAGGTCCTTGAAGATGTCGTTCATCATCCATTGAAAGGTGGCTGGCGAGTTCATGAGTCCGAAGAACATTACAGTCGGTTCAAAGAGTCCCCGATTCGTTCTGAAGGCTGCCTTCTGTTCATCCCCCTGTTTGATCCGTACATTATTATATCCCCACCGAACATCTAGCTTGGTGAAGTATTTGGCGCCCTTGAGCTTATCCATTAGTTCCGAGATTAGAGGGAGTGGGTATCTGTTCTTTATCGTCATTTCATTGAGTTTTCGGTAGTCTTGGACGGGTTGTAAAGAGCCGTCCTTCTTTTTGACAAAGAAGAAGGGGGAAGCGAAGGGCGACTTCGACTGTCGGATGCGTCCTGAGGCAAGGTTCTCGTCCAGGAACTTGTCGAGCTCTTCCTGTTCATGACGGTTAAGGGGATAGACTTTACAGTCTAAGGTTGACTGCGCATTGGGGGTTAGTTCTATCGCATGGTCCCATGGTTTTCGTTCTGGGAGTTCATCAAAGTTCTCCTTGGAGAAGAGGTCCTTAAATTCTCGGTATGTGGGGGGCACCATTTCTTCGAATGACTTCCTTTCCTTTCCAGCATTTGCTTGCGCGGTGAATTCGTTGCCATGATGTAAAGCCCGAATTTCAAGGGCTTGTTCGAAGTCGACCGCAAGAATGGTTTCTCCTTCCTCTAGTTCTTTGTCCCATCTGTCTTCAGGATCGGCGTCGGGTAAGGGAAAGGTGTTTTTGCGGCATTGACAGCGGGCGAATGTGATTTTTCCCGTTTTCCAGTTGACTACCGGATTGTGTCGTTTGAGCCAGTCATGGCCGAGGAAGAGGTCGTTTTTTCCTAGGTCTGTGACGGCCAGGTCAATTCGCTCACTATGGCCGCCGACTGTCATTCTTAATTCTACGAATTCAGTGATGTCCCCTGCCTTGTTCCGAGAACCATCTGCATTGTAGACTGGAACGGGTGCCGGCAGCTTCGAAGTTGGTAGTTGGTGCTTTTCTACATAAGCCCGATTGATGGAGCTCCCGGTGCAGCTGCTGTCGACGAGCCCATTGGTTTCTAGGGTTCGTCTGTCGGCAAGGGTCTCAATGATCACTGGGAGAATTAAGGCTCGTGACGATGCTCCCTCTGTTCGATGGATGTATTGGATAGGTCTTCGTAATTCATAGAGGCGTTCTCTCGCGACCTCCCCTCCTACCTTGAGCTCATCGATCAGGTCGGCTACGATCTCGCCAACCCGGTCCCGGTGAACCCAGAGTGAAAGGGCAGCTCGGGCTTTGGACTCAGTACACGCTTCCCGAATCGCCCGGAGGGTCCAGTCGACCTCAAAGGGTCTGAACCAGGTGTGCCCCGGGGGAGGGATGCGTACCTGGTCTTTAGCGGGGGTAATGGGGGGCTCTCGTCTCTCCCTCTCTTCTTCTCGCCGTTGCTTCTCTTTCCACATCCGATATGCCGTGTCGTCATCCTCGTCAGGTACTTCCACGAGGGTGGTGCGCGGCTGTTGGGGTGTGCAGGCCCCCATTTGGCCCTTCTCGCGGGTGCTTGCGATTTCTGACGCCGGGTGACGATCTTGGGGGGGCCCTTCCCTACAATCCCGGTTGTCAGGCCTTGCTGTCTTGAGTCTTTGCCGCTCTTCTTCCCGGTGTTCATTGTTGTCTGTTCCTTTTGTCGGATCCCTCCTCTGACAAGACGGCTTCCCTAAGGGTTGTTCCCTTTGCGTCCGGTGATTGAACGTTGTTCAGTCTCGATGCAGCTGGATGCGTTCTTGCACCTTGAGCGGACACGCCGGGGATCTTTGGTGCTCTCGAATGGTCAGAGGAGTCTAGGGGGAGGAGGTCGGTCCAGGGGGGTGGGGGAGTGGAGCGTTCAGAAGATGTTTTTATATCTTTTTCTAGCTCCGCAAGCGGAGCATAATGGTTGTGCGATTCTTTTGGTGTGGTTGTTCCGGAAGGTGTCAAAGCGGGTATATTCGAATGCGTAGGTAAAGATGTGGTAACTACAGAAGTACAATAAGTCCGACCAGTCGGAGACGAGCACACACCCTGGGTTTTAATAAGTCCGGCCGAACAAGTGGAATCGCTCACTTGTCGGCCCCGTCTTTTACTTCCTCTATCTTTGTAGTCGAGGGCGTCTTCTCCTCGACTTGTTTCTCCTCTTTTTCCGCAGTGGCAAGTAATGCTCGCAGCTCCTGTGAATTCCACTTCTTCCTCTCCTTCTTCGGTTCCTTGCAGTCCCTGGCTAGGTGCCCTTTCTGGTTGCAATTGAAACATCTTCCTTTGGCTCGCATCCGGTCTATGTCCATGGGTTTTCCCATCCCTCCATATGTTGTTCCTGTGGCGGTCTTCTTATCTCCTGTCCCACTTGTCGCGCCAGCAGCCTTTTGCCCGCTGCTGGCATTGTTGTTTGGGCGATTGTCAGGACGTCGTCCTCCATAGTTGGTTCGGTTGTAGGCCAAGGTGACGGTTCGTTGTTCGTGCATGGTGATTATGCGGTTCTTCCATTCTACGTATTGTCTTGGGATGTTCATGCCCATGTCCGTGATGAATCTGATGTAGTCTTCGGGTACTCCTTGTCGGAGTGCCCTGACCATCGCTCCCCTTTCTCCGGTGTCCTGGATTCTATCCGCTAATTGGGCTTCCCCTTCCAATTTCTGGAAGTATACTATGGCCGATCCGTTCCCCATCCAGAGGTCCATCATCTTCTTCTCGTGTTGTTCTTTTGCTGTGGCGTCCATGAACTGTTCCTGGACAATGTGCATGAAGTCCCGCCAGTTTGGGTAGCAGAACCTTTCTAGTCGCTCACTATAGTACTCCATCCGTTTGGTTGTCCACCATCTGGCTGCAGCTCCTTCGAAATAGGAGGCTGCGAACGGGACTTTCAAGGTGGGGAGGAAGTAGGAGTCATGTACTTCAAAGTATGCGACGCAGTCCCCGAAGAATCGAATTATGTCATCATGCTTTCCTTCAAACGGGAGAGGGGTGCGAAGTAGAGTGGGCTTTACGGAGGGGAACAGGTCATTGTTATCAGTGGGGCCCGTTGGCCATCCGTCGTCAGGCGGTCTTGGATATTTTGGAGGTCGCCTTGGGACTGAGAATCGGTCTCAGTTGTGCCCTACCGAGGGAGGTCTGGGGGGAGGGGGGTCTGGGGGTCTTCTTCCTCTGTGGGGTCTAGGGGGAATTGGGGGGGCCGGTTCAGCCGGCTCCTTTCCTTTCCCTTCTACTGGGTCGAGATCCCAGTATTCGACTAGCTGTCGGATTTTTTCTTGTTCCTTTCGGATTTGTTCTTCCATGTCACTTCTTTCCCGCACGACTGCTTCTCTTCAGATCCTTACTTCCTCCGGGGAGAGGAGTTTTCCTTCTTCGGGGTATTCTTTCTTTGATCCGCTGGCTTCTCCCGATCCGGCGACTAGACAGCTTTTGGTCGGCCAGGGATAATACTCCTGTTTCCTGGTGCGGGGGGGAGGGGAATCAGGTAGAGGCCTCAGCCCCCATGGCGGATTCTTGGGTGTAAAACCTTGGGACAGGTTCATCTCGTCGTATCTGCTCCTCTCCGATCCACTCGTCATAGGTAAGATCGCGGTTAATCCTTTCCCAGGTTTCTTGTAGGGCTCCCAACTCCTCGAAGAGTACCTCGAGCTCTCCCTCGGTTCTCTCTCATAGGGTTCCCTCCCATACTCTTCTTCCAGGTCGAGGTCCATATACTCGTTCCCTCTCTCGCTGAGATGGGGTGAGTTCATAGCCTCGAGTTCCTCTGTAGAGTTCCACCGAGCCCGGGTCCTCTCCTCCTCGTCGGAGGTAATCTCTTCGTCTGAGATTCCATGCCTCTGCTCAATGTTCTCCGAGAAGGCGTCGATGGTGGTTGGTGAGGTCTGGCCAGACCCTGTCTGGTCCGTTTGGATAGAAGGGGCTCTCGTTGAGCTCGCTTCTTGCGAGGATCTCCTCCATTCTTCGGGGAAGGGGGTCCTCGTGCTTGCTGAGGGCTCGTTGCCTTGTGTTGTACTGTCGTCTGGTCTCCCAGGGCTGCCTTGACGGCTGGGGCCTTCCGACTGGAGCGACTGATAGACGCTCGTTCCTGAGCTCGCGGGCCTGCTGCTCGTCGCCCGGGGTGTCGCGAAGGACTGGCCAAATGACGAACCTTCCCTCGACCTCCACGTACTCTCCTGGAGTCAGACCTGGTACGGATTGGGAGGGTCCTGCCCTCGGGGTCTCGTGAATAGAGATGGCCTCCAAACCTGAGGAGGAAGGTTCAGATGGAGAGTCAGGGGGGAATCTTCCTCGAGGATTGGGGTTCGTAACCCGTAAACTCCACGGCGGGGGTTCTGTGTTGATCTCTGTGTCGTGGGGGGGGCTCTGCCTAAGGACGGTCTCTCGGCTAGAGTTGGATGGGTTCTGGCTGGTGAGGTCCTCCTCGATTCTGGGAGTTCTAGGTCTTGGGCGAAGGGGGTTCCGAGCCCTGGAAGGTCCAGCGATGGGGCTCTCGGGCTCGGACTCATCGGTTCCTCTGTCAGGGCTCCTGGGACTGTCCTCCGTCGGGAGGTTGGCAGTCTCAGGAAGCCTTGTAATCTCTGTCGTCGGCTGGACCCATGGGGGGGGGAGGGGTCCGAGGGGAACATTATAGATTGGATTAGGGTGGAAGGGGATGGGTTGTAAGGGAATGGGTTGTTGGACTGGCTGAGGTGCTGGCCAAGTGCGAATGCACCAGGCCCGCAGGTTGTTGCCGAAGTAGACTAGGACGACAATAGAGACTCCAAAGATGACACTAGATGATACTAGTGCGACGATTAGGATGTTTTGGTCGAGTGTCGTGATGTCTGGGGTGATGCTCATGGGTTCCGATGGTGGCTAGCACTCAAGGGAATATAGGGAAGCTTCGAGCTAATTGTTAGGACTAGCCCTGAGTAAACCAAACTAGAGTAAACTGCTAGACTATGCCGGGTAATACCCGAGTCCAACAGAGTCTCAGTATTGTCTGGTGTGATCAGAGACTAGTGCAACAGTCAGATCGTTGTGAGTGAATCGAGAGAAGAATGAGGTTGTATAAACTTTAGCTCGAAGCTGAGTATTACAGCTGAAAGTGTGCTACTTATATACTAGAAAGGTGGTTCTAATAATAGTCCTTAGTGACAGTGATGGTGAAGATTTATGGAAGTTGATGCGACTGTCACGGATATGATGCATATAGTGCCGATGTGAAGGGTTGAAGGGTAAAAAGTAAATAAATCGTAACAATCAGCTTGATGCCTATGACGAGCGGATTGTTGGGGTACCGGTGTCACAGGTGGCGGAGGCGTCGGAGGTGTGCTGTGTGATGTTGGAGGGGGACTAACTTGAGCTGGACTAGAGTGATCTATTTATCGCGGAAATATAAGTGCGTGTGGTAGCTATTGAAGATAGAATACATACCCAAGCCTGGTATAAAAAACTGCGCATTCAATGCACCTCCCGGATGTATGGTCACAGTCTCAGTTGGCCCAGGACCAGTATCCACATAGTCAGGGACTGCTGCCATAGGTTCTGCGTCGGGGCCACGTCCTTTCCTGCGAGGTCGTCCAGTTGGTGCCATCAAGTAAACAAGCAGAGGAAGGAATGAACGAGATGGGTAGGTCAGTAATACACTTGCAGTGAGGGGTATTTGAGGAATTCGTGCGACGTGGGGTGGTAAAACAGAAGGTATATATTCC
Organism: Armillaria novae-zelandiae; assembly: GCA_030435655.1. NCBI lineage: Eukaryota > Fungi > Basidiomycota > Agaricomycetes > Agaricales > Physalacriaceae > Armillaria > Armillaria novae-zelandiae. The sequence continues at coordinate 1,808 of JAUEPR010000098.1, read as the reverse complement.
ATAAATTGTATACAGCGCATTAGTAACTACAACAACATCAGCTGGCTATCGGTACCTATGGGAGCTTCAATGAGCAGAGCTAGACAAAATAAGAAGTGTAATAACGCACCATCTTCATGAAAACCGCTCGTTCTACCATCATTCACCCTGAAACTGCCTTGAGGTTGCTTGAGGTCATCAGCTAGAATTTGCCACAGCGGAGATGAATAAAGCATGGTGATGGATGAAAAAGGGTGCCCCAAGGTTCGAAGGTGGTCATAATTTGATCCTACGTTGAAGGGACGTTGAGGGAATGACAGCTAGTGAGGGAGGAAGGCAAGAACGAAAGTTGTTTATCAATGACCAATCTGGTCATTGATAACTGGCTTAGTCAGCTCAAGCCAAACTCAAGCCGACTCCAAAAGGGGCTTGAGCTCGTAATTAGCCTGAGCCAATCTGAGGCTCAGGACTGGGCTTAATCCGACTCGGCTACGCAGCTAAGCGACTTTTAGCCGAGTCGCGGCAACACTAGTTCCAACCACCCAATGCCATCAACATCAAGGGAGAGAACTCCCCGGGAACGGCATCCCCCATCATAAAGTCGTTTCTTCGGATCACGATTTCAATACGATCCACGATAAAAGAGATCGCGTAAAGGAAAGAATTGTATAGAGGACCAGTGGGGTTGAGCTGAATAAACTCAAACATGGACGCAATCATCCAGCTGATGTCCAGCATGGATATGGGATGGTGACGCCTTTCTGAAACCTCTATGTCTATGCTGTCACCAGCAGTATATCAGTCAAAGGATATATGTCATATAAGAAATAAGCTCACGTTGCGACTGCAGAAGGTAGTTTCAAAAGAAGATCGTTCAGTGTGTCATCTGCCTCCCGGGCACACTCCACGACGTCAGTCAAGATGGCGGAAATGGTGCGATAGCTACTAGGTTTGACTTCACCGATGTTGGCGCATGAGTGGTTGGCACAAGAGAGGGCGTCGAAGAAACCAGGCAAGAGTGGAGAATGAATCTCTGGGGTTGAGCTGGTGTGGGTCAAATTGGGCAATAGCACAGCAATAACGACTCCGAGGAACGTTGCAGCGATGGTGTCGCGAATCCACCAGCGCAAAGCCGGGACCACAAGACCGGTTTGGCCATCAGGCCTACGTCGGTGTCCGAAGTCTACCTCGCCTAAGGCTATCGTCCACATCGCTGTGTAGGAAAAAAGATTTATGACAACATTTTTGTTGGACTGGTCCTTTGACAGGAAGAGGAGATAATAATGAGCGGGGCCCAAAACGACGAAGATATAGAAAACGAGTTTGATGAACTTGAAGACAGCGAAAAGCATGACGGAGTTTGTGCAGGGGAAGACCAGGAAAGGCTCCCCTTATACCAGGCTTCTGTACGTGTGTTGTTAGGCAAATATGGACCCTGTGTAATTAAATGAGCTGGCTCTTAAAATTGTCAGACCGAACCAATTCTGTACAGGAACAATTCGGCGTGCATTCAAAAATGAAGTGACGTAAAAAGCTATCTATATTCTGTGATTCATATCGGACTGCCGTGATACTCGGATGCTAATTTGCAGCTTGCTATCAATGCAAGGTTCCCTGACGATCGAGGTGACGCAGATAGTCATTCCTTCCCAGCTGTTGCAACGCTTGTCCATTCGCGTTCTGAATCAAATTTTATGCTCTTTAAGGAAGAATTTGGATGAATCAGTGAACAGACTCATACCACGGGAGTGCATGATCAAATTCAAAAGCCTTTCGTTGGCGGCACAACACTTGTGGCGTAGTAAGCCTTAAGGGTGACGATGATTGGA